>CM053788.1:384271648-384671648 GCA_028749045.1 Cupressus sempervirens | reverse complement strand
TGATTTGAGATCTATTCAATTTCAAGGGAACATTAATAATGAGAAAGGTTGAGAGAGAGATATACTTCCACTCCTTGAGAATAGAATCATCCCAATTGGAGAGAAAAAATGAGAAGAACTATTTCTTATATTTTTTTAGACTAATTCTGAAATTTATTTTTCAATAAATTGAACAATACCATCTGCTAAAGAGGAAGAGTGCTTGAAAATTTGTTTGCTCCTCTCCCACCATAAACCCCAAACAACCAAAGAAGGAGAACATTTCCAAATTGAAGAAAGGAGAGAATTTGAATAGAGTAATGGCCATGACTCAAAAAATATCCAAAAGAGAATTAGGAAGTGGCATTGAATAATTCAACTTCTGAAGAACAAGCTTCCAACAAATCTATGCAAACTCAAATTGTAAAAAATTATGATCAACATCCTTGAGATCCTGTTGGCAAAGAAGACAATTGAACTACTAAGAAATATTGAATTTTTCCACTCTATCACTAGTTAGAGGACACTTCCTAAGAGAAATCCAAGAAATGCAACCCACTTTAGTGAAGGTACAGTCATTCCAACATAAAGAGAAGGCTCTTTTTTTATTCCTATCATCCCCCAATCTACAAAGAGCCAAATACCGTACCTTAACCAAATAGAAACCATCTTTAGCTAAGACCCAAAAATAAATCATCCTCATGTCCATGCAATAAAACATACCTTTTGTTTATAATTTCTTTGAAAAGTAGAATAGTAGAATCTGAAATAGGTAGGATTGGAGAATCTTTTCAGGAAACTTGCTAGGAAAAAGGATCCACTGATTGCACATAATCACAAAATTTCTCCCTCCAAGTGGACATGTTAACAAGAGGGAGAAGATCTTCCTAAAAACAAGCTTGCTGACCATCATTAATTTCCCAAGAAACATAATTTGCAATTACTTCTCTGGAGTAAGACATAAATTTCCACACCTCTAAACCTTGGGGGAGAATGGAAGCTGAAATAATATGATTGGGATCCATAGAATCAAGATACTTCTATTGTATAATTTGACACCACATATTGTTTGGTTTTTTCATCATATGCCAAACCAATTTACCTCCATATGCTTTATTTATGAGAACAAGATCATGTAAGCCTACCCTCGCGCCCCCCCCCCCCCCGCCCCCCCCCCCCAACCCCCCCCCCCTTCGCTCTTTTGTTTCTCAAACATCATATCATCTAAATAAACTAAATAAATTTTCCTTTGCCCTTATAAATTACCACTACAAAGGAAATTGGTGATAATCTGCCTCATTTTCTTAATCACAAAGGCTAGAGCATGAAGTAGAGAAAAGAAATAATTAGGAATATCAAAGAGAACTGATCTAGCAAGGAAAATTTTACTTGATAATGAGAGCCATCTGACATGCCATGTTGATACTCTACTTTTAATTATGTCTATGATGGACTTCCAATACACTAACTTATTAGTCCCTACAAAGAAAGGAATCCCCAAGTACACTAAAGGGAGAGGCTCTTGTTCAAAACCTAAAATTTTAACAATCTTTGCAGAAATAATAGCATTAGTAAAGAAGATATAAACATTGGACTTAGGAGCACTAATATGCTTACCCAATATAGCAGTATACAAATCTAAGGCCTTTTTAATTGTTTTGGCTTCTTGAACATCAACATGACCAAATAAAAAAGTATCATCTACAAAAAGAGAATGTGTTACAACAATTGAAGTTATAGGGATTCGAACACCCTTCCATAGATTTTGAGCATGCTTTGTTGAAATCAACCTGTTGAAGGCTTCTACAATGATGATAAAAAGAGAAAGAGAAATTGGATCCCCCTATCTCACCCCTTGAGAAGATGAAAAGAAACCTAAGGGAATCCCATTAATGGTAACTGAGAATGAAGCACTAGAAGACTTGTTTTAATCCATTTGCACCATTTGGGAGAGAAACCAAACTTAAGAAGCACTTTAATGAGGAAGTTCCAATTAACCTTATCATAGGATTTCATCATGTCCAATTTAACTACAAATGATGACAACTAATGAATATTGATAGAATGAAGAACTTTATGTGCTAGTCAAGCACCTTCCATTGTCTCTTTCCCAGGTATGAAACCTCCTTGTTCTAGAATAAGTTTCTACAATCTTAGATAAATTATTTTTGTAAAAATCTTTTAAATTGTGTTACACAATGATATTGGTTGAAACTCTACAAAAGACTTTGATAAAGGAGACTTTGGAATCAATGTTATATTTATGGAATTGAAATCTTTTAACACGATGTTGTCTAGACTCTTCCATAGATAACTTAATACTATTTAACCTAATTTTAGTAATTTTATTTAATAACATAGATAATCTATATTAATTATTTTAATTATTAAAAAATAGATAGTTTTTTTTTTGGTCATATTGCTAAAATTAAAATTTTAAAAAAAATCAATCAACACAAATCTATTTTTTTAAATACGAATCCATTTTATTTATTCTTATATATATATTGAAATATTTTTTTAATTTGATCAATAAAATGCCAAGGCCATATAATTTTTATTTAAAATGAACTATTTTACAACATTCTTCATTCAAATAGGCATTGGTAGGAAAGAACGGAGAAGAAAACCTACAGTCTTGCCTAGGACAATAGTCTTATATCAATTACATCCTTAAAAGGGGCATACCCTAGTGATATGTTTTTTATTATCTTGACACTTACAAACTTTAGTTTTAAGAGAGAACTAACATTGGTTCTTTTGGTGTTTGAGGTCTAGGGGAAAGTTTCCAATGATAAATGCTCTTTAAGTTTTATTTTCAATCTAAAATTGTATCAGGATATAAGTAGGGATCTTCAAAAGATCATAACCATAGACTTTCATTTCATGCTCTGGTAACTTCCTTAACTTTCTACAACACTGAATAAAACTTCAAACTCATCCAAATAATTAGCAACAATCCAAAATATCCTTTATAAAAGGTTAGATATACTTATCTTAATCAAAGCTACTCTGTCTTTAAATTTTGTCTTTTAGAATAGATACTCCTTTAATCTTTCTTTTAGATCATATTTAAATTATATTTAGGATAAGAAGGTAATGCATTATCAAATAGAAAGAATAAAAAGTATAGGATTAGAAAGTTATCATGAGAAAATATTGAAAATTAACTAGGAAGAATCTAAATTTATGATTCCTCTATGATAAATGTGGAGCTAAGGTTGATTTTCTTGAAATCCATACTTAGTATAAATTTTATTCAATATCTAGTTAGAGCTTAAATAGCTTACCACCCCACCCCAAAATGGATAATAGCTTATCTTATTACTGTTGGAATTTTTTTAAAATCTCATTCACAATAGGGGAGTTTATAACCCAATCCTAAAATTAGTCATTACTTTTAAAAATAGAATTGGGTTAAGTGAGATAGATTCTGAGGACATCAAAATCCTAGAGTAATACATAAATTAATAAAAACTAGAGACTAGAGATACAAAGATTGTGATATACTTACCTTGTATCCAATTATCAAGATTGTTTCTATATAATAATCTAAAAGATGAAAGATCTCAAACGAATGGATATAAGAATTATACTCTACTATCATAATTTCATCCTTACAATGTAATCCTTAATGTCATTACATTTAGACTTATATAAAACCATAAGAGAGATCTAAGTAGTAAGATTTGAAGTAAAAAATGATTAATACCATAATCTACAAAAGTCCAAATCTAGACTAACGAAGATTTTATAGTATACAAACAATAGTATCCAAAAAAGAAGGGTTATAAGATGATAAAGGGATACCTTGACAAGCCTAGTTGAGAAAAAAAAGAAATGACAGGGGAAATACCTAAGAAAAAAAGAACACCCAAGAAAAGAGGGAAAATATCAAAATGTCAACTAGAGACCCACAGAACCTGACAAGAAGAATCCTAGCCAAAAATCAAAATAAAGGAGTAAGGGAAGCAAGATCAAGGATCCTCCTCTTCCTTCCAATATACCATGTTAAGGTTGTCCACTTTCACCAAATCTACCACCATTGAGCCTGGGGCTAAGACATAAGTCATTATTTTCCTGTTGGATTTAAACAAATCAGGGAGAGATAAAACTAGTTTGTTTAAGTCATCAAATTCCACCCCTAGTTCAATGTAAGCATCAAATATACATAGATAATGTAGAAGCAAATCCTTATCTTGGTCTATGACTATACCTCTCCAATGAAGAAAAAAGGTGATGTTGGCCTTCATCTTAGGTCACTCTCTATTTAAATGGTTGATATATTTCATGCATAAAATTGGATGCCTTAGAACATTTTCATGCCCCAAAATGTTGAGAAAATTTTCCATATAAACATTTGCAAGTGGGATCTCCATATGCCTACTAATACTAAGAACTACTCACTTGAGACCCTCTAGCCAAATCGAATCAAAGATATTAATCTCCCAATGGCCTACATGAGCCCTAACAAGACACTATGAAAGACCCTATAAAAAAATTGTCGGTGCACCATGTAAAATCATAATTAAAGGAATTCTCCCACACAACCTTGCTCACTGCTACATTAGTCATGTCATTGATCGGATTCAAAATCCTATTCCATCTCTTTGGTTTGATAGCCCCACTAAATGTCATAGTTCAGACTTCCAGAGAATGAAATATAGAATTTTTTGACTCCATACTATGCCATGGATCACAATACATAAAAGACACTTAGTAGAGACAATAATTGAAAGTGACAAGTGTGAAAATTTAGATAAAATATATAAAACCATATTTATTAGAATATGACCTTCAAGAGTGTCCTAGAGGGTTCTTGATGGTGGATAGATACATAACCAAAAGTAGCCCAAGGCATGAGTAATTCATGATGTCTAAGCATAATGTTCAAGACACTCATTTTACATAATGTTTAAGATTCATAAATAATCCTACTCTATTAATTAAAATGTTTAGAATATTGGATAAAGGTTACTCTTTTTTAATAAGTTGAAGAATAAATGATAAGAATAAATGGGAAAGAAGTAACTAAAAGGATAAGAGGGATATCTAAGGAGAGGGGGGAAAAATAAACAAATAATTAGAAAGAAAAAATTGGATAGACTAGGAATATGACTAGGGTAATGGAGATCTTGATTCAAAGTAGGATCTCAAATGCTCATAGTGTAATGTCCTCTCCATCCACTCTCATGTTTGCTAAAAGGTTTGCTTCTTTATTTCCTTCTCGATAGATATACAAAAACCTAGTATTCTCAAACTTATCTATAAGATTAAGTATGATCTCAAGTTTTGAATTAATAATCTAGTTTGGAGTCTTCCTTTTTCTTAAAGAGTTCAAAATAATTTGGAAATCCCCTTTGATAATTAGTCTCTTGATACCTAGTTGTAAACTCAGGTTTAGCCCTTCCCAAAGATCTTCTAGTATCACTATATTGTTCATTGTGATGCCTAATGACTTAGGTCTCTTTATGATCCAGTCTCTGGAATCAAAGAAAAAGATACATATTATACCTATCTTCCTCGAGTTTCCTCTTGAAGCTCCATCAAATTTTAAGTTAATCCATTTGGTTGGAGGTAGTTCCCATCTATATTTCTTTCGTGCTTGTAGGTTTTTCTTATGATAAACCAAAGGAGGATTGACAAGATTCACCCAATTCATTTTCATTTCTTCATTCCATTCTATGAAAGATCCTTCTTCTTTTACTGATATTCTTAAATTATTATTTGTAATTTCAATTATGCATACTTCTACTTTATTGAGCAAGGAAGGAATATTGAGTTCTAAATTACAAAATATATGCCTGTTTCTTTCTTTCCAAATTTCTGACATAAGAATGGGTGGAGAAATATTCCAAATTTTATTATATATTTTAAATTTATTGGCATTTGGCCAACTAATTAAATGACTATCAAGTTCCCTGTGGAGGGGAGAAGTCCAATTTAACTTCAAACAGAGCCAATACCAACATTCTTTTGTATAGGAGCATTAGAAAAGAAGATATTTGATTGTCTTAGAATTTCCTTTACATAATGAGCATCTTGATGGACCCTTAAACCCCATCTTCCTAAATCTATCAGCTATTAAAATTATCTTTTGTGTGGCAGCTCATAAGAAGATTCCTACCTTTGGCAAGAAAGCTAAATCCTAGCACAAGTTGAGAGGCATATTAATCATTTCCCATCTTTGAGAGTTGATTGTAAGGTCATATCCTTTCTTCACACTATATAGTCCATCCTTTGAAGCTCCCCAAATGATTTTATCTTCTCTATTTGAATGATTGACCTATCGGTGATTGAGTAGCTACTCAAAGGTTTATTTTTCTTTGGTTGTTAAATCTATATCTTCTAAAGATTTCCAAATCTAGATTTCCTCCCGATTCACTCTTTTGAGTGTTTTATAATTAGCTACTAAATTTCCCCATAGATTAACTAAAGTGTTTTTAATATTTACAAGAACATTGAGAATGTTTAGAGGAGGAAGACATCACAAGAATCCTCCCAAAATAATGCTTCTTCCCCTTTCCCTATGTCCCAAGTAACATATTTATTAATAATTGAGCATAAATTTAACATAAAGTTCCAAGAATCAAACCCTTTTGATGGGTTTCTAATTATAAGAAAAGATGTTGAGTCTGCCATATTCAAATATTTGTTGTATAGAATTTTTTCCCACTTGCTATATCTCTCTTAATACATTGACCAAGCTAGTTTGGCTCCTAATGCTTCATTCTTCTAGCTAAATTTCTTGAGACCTAAACCTCCTAATTCTTTAGCTCTACAAATATTTTTCCATTTAATTAAAGTTGATTCTTTTTTTTTCTTTTATTCCTTTACAAAAGAAGTTTCTAAGTTTTCCTTCTAGTCTTTTGTTAATATTTTTAGGTAAGGGAAGACACGACATTTTGTAAGTAGGGATGGATGATAGAATAACTTTATTTTTTTAAGTTCTTCCTACCTTGGTTAACCATTTTCCTTTCCAACTTTCAATCTCCTTATCAATTATTTCTAAGATAGTATTCCATATTTTAGTTTTTCTTGCCCATTCTTCTAAGTGAATACCTAGATACTTGCATGGGAAATAACCCTTTCTGAATCCCATACTATTGAAGATAAATCTTCCATTTCTAGTAATGTGTTGAGAAAGAAGATTTATGATTCCTCAATTTTCACCTTTTTTCCTAAAGCTTTCGTATATTCTTGTATAATTTGTTTGAAGTTTTGTGCTTCTTCCATTTTACTTTATCCTTGTAGGATTATGTCAATGAAAAATAGTTGGTGAGTAACATTTAGGATGTTTTTTGCAATAGTTATTCCTTTGATTTTCCTTCTACTTGAGCTTTTTTATTTTCTCTACCAAATGCTTTAGTTGTGATAATGAATAAAAAAGGGCAATATAGGGTCTCCTTGTCGTATCCCTCTAGATATACTAAAGAATCCTTCTGAAGAACCATTTATAAGGAGTAAAACTTTTGGTGTTGCTATACATTTAAATATGGTGTTGAACCATTGGTGATAGAACTCAAATGCTTTAAGGGTCTTACATAAAAATCTCCAATCCACCATGTATAAGCTTTTTGGATATCTACTTTCATAAGCATGCAAGCATCCTTGTTCATGGAAGCTGAATGGATAGTTTCTTGACTAATAGAAATACATCTAAAATAGATCTACTAGGTAAAAAAATAGTTTTCTCTTCCAAAATTACTTTAGGAAGGATACTTTTGAGTCTAAAAGCTAATTCTTTTGACAAGATTTTGTATATTGTATTACATAATGTGATAGTTCTAAAGTCTTCAAGTTCTTCATAGTTCATTTTTTTGGGTATAAGAGTTAACGAGGTATGGTTGATCTCTATCAATAGTGATCTTGCATTTCTAGAGGCTTATATTGCCTTCCAAAGGTCCACTCCTACAAAATCCCAACACTTCTAAAAGAAGAATGCTTAAAAACCATTTGGTCCTAGAGATTTATCTGGGTTAAGGTTGAAGAGGGAAATTTTAATTTCCTCTAGTGAAAAGGGTTTATTAAAGAAATTGATTTTCTACTACTATGACTATTTTAGGGATTTCATTTAACATCTTTTCTTGTGTTATCTGATCATAACTGTCAATTTTTATAAGGATATTTTTATAATAATCTACGAATACCTCTTCTATCATGGTAGAATCTTCTTCTATATTCCCTTATTTGTTTCTAATTTTTAAAAATATGTTGATAGACCTATTATTGATAGTGTTGTTATGAAAAAAATTGTATTATGATCCCCTTATGCTAACTAGTCCTCCCTTGATTTTTATTTCCAGAATATCTCCTCCTTTACCAATATGTTTTCCTATTTATCTAATAGCTCTTTCTCTTTGTTAATTTTTTTGTTATCGATTCCTTTCTCATTATTTCTTTTTTTAGTCTTTTAATCTCTTCTTTTTTGTCTATTTTTTCTTTAAATATGTTTCTAATAAGAAAATTAGGTTTTACAAGGACCCTAAAACCCAATAGTTAAAACAACAAAGGCTAATAATAAGCATATAAAGCCCAACCAAACATACACAGGTCATAAGGCTGATAATAAGTGAAAAAGCCCAACCAAAACTAAGGCCAACAAAAAGGTCAGTTCAACTTACATCAAAAAATTCAAAACAAGAAAAAGACACCTTAACAAAAAAAGCAGTAAACTAACAAAAAAAGACAAGAAAATGTAAACCATGATTATTCTTTTGTCTTTTGCTCGAGCTCCTGCATAGTTTGAGTTGCTTCATAGACTTTGTGTCCCCTCCACAATCTACTTTTGACTCTTCTAGGCTTCTCAATCAAAGCTACTGAAAGTAATTTATGTCATCGCATCCTTCTCCACCCTAGCTCTTTATCTATCCTTGTCCTCGCTCTCATCCAGCAAGCCTCTGGCTTTTAACATTCCAATAAGATTTTTCTTTAAATATGTTGTTTGGACACAAAGAAGTACATTTGGATCCTTGGAAAATACCTTCTTGCCACCATAGCCTAATGTTTTCCATGAAATTTTTTTCTAAGAACCAGATTTTTTCACATTTGAATGGATTTCTTGATGGTTTGAAAAGTTCTACTAATTTAATTCTACCTAGGTAATGATCCAAGCCTTGTGGAAAAATAGATGAGTGAAGTTCCAGATCTATGGCACTTAAATCCCTGTTGAAGAAAAACCTATCTAATTTTTTTCTATATTGCAAAAGCCTTGTCTTATATTGTTCCAATTATATACTCCATTGCTAGTTGTTATATCCAACAAGTTGATTTTCCTAGACCATTCTCTAAAATTTGTTATTACATATGTTACCATCTAAGAAACACCATACTTTTCTTCCAAGTTTAATATCATATTAAAATCACCACTGATAATAAATTTCTCTCTCTGATTGGCTTCCATAAAGGAACTAATCTCATCCCACAACTTTTTCTTATCTATTGTTTGGGTAGGACCATAAACATTAATCAAGATTATTTGGAGGTTATCTCTAAAGCTTTTAATTCTTCCCCCTATCCAGTTATTATTAGAAACCATTTTGTTAAAGACTATTTTCCATGGATTCTAGATGATTCATATTCCTCCTAAAGCCCCATTAGATTCCACTAATACAGTTTTCTAGTTGCCCAAATTCTTTTGCTTCCTTCTTCTTTATTGATTTTAGTCTCTAATTCACTTATGATTCAAATAGATTCATATTACACTTTAATGAGAATTTTTTTATAGGGGCATTTAGACCCCTACCATTCCAAGTTTTGATCTTCATTAGCCTATGGGAAGGTTCTTCCCCTTCCCTGCATTCAAAATTTTGATGATCTTTTTTTGCTCCTTTGCTTGCTCTATAGTAGATCTTCATTCCTTAAGTGGCTTTCTTCCACACTTCATCCTTTTTTGTCACATTTTGGAGTCTTAAAACCTTCTTGATTGATTGAAATACCTAAATTATCCATAAAATTTTGAGCATTATCGATGCTGGTTAAAATCGTTACTTCTTCCATGACCTCCTCTTCTTCTTTTAGTTCCTTCATTATTTGCTCCCCTATATCCATTTCATCCATATCTCATTCCTTACTCTATTCATATTATTGGTCCATATTTTTGACCTTTTATTTCTCAATTATTTTCTCTACATCATTCAATCCCCCAAACGCTTCCCATGTTTAGTTGGTTTCTATCTAATTATCATTAATTGTCCTTTGTTCTTTACAAATATATTGTCCCTCTGAACTAACTGCCTAAATGTAAGAATTTTATTCCATTGGTATTAGAGGATCCTTTTTCTTGTTCAATTCCACATGGCACTATTTTTCCCCTCTATCACTTCCTTCAAAGGGGTCTTTTCCATTTGCAGGAGTTTGCCAGAATTTCTAAACTCTTTTCTTTGTTTTTTAACAAATTGTGAAATTACCTCAGTGCAAAGATGAATTTGGAGGTATAGTATCTTCCTTGGCCTATTATTCTACATGTAGGTTTGATTCTATACACTCTTGGTGATCCATGACTTCTAAATTATTATCTAACTTTGCATGTACTCTAATTCCATTTCCTTTTGCTAGTTCTTGAAGTTCACTATCCTCATTTTCTAGATTTTGTCCTTCTTTCTCCTTTGATATGATCTCCATAATCTGATTTGGTGTTGTCTGATTCTCTACTATGTAATTTAAATTCTAAGTTAAGAATTTGTATAGCTCTAGCTTTCTTCTTGTCTTACTCCATCACTTGATCCATCTTTTATTCTTTTATCTATGAATCTTTCTTCTTCTTCTTTATTTTCTAAGTGTTTGGCTTTCTCTACTCTACAACCTTGAGTTGAAAATTCCAAATGCTCTATATGCAATTTCTCTCCTAGGACTATTTTATCATAGATATTATTTTGTATAAGTAAGATGTCATGAGATAATCTATTATAGCTCTTCACACTAGAATTAAGGTCTTCTTTTATCACCTTAAAATGGAAGCACTTCCATGTTAAGAGCATTTAGCCCTCTGAGTAAGTGGCATGGGGTCATGTCAAGTTCCTTGAATAGGTCTTTGTATGGATTTGGTTGCTCCCCCTATTTTGGTTTTCTCCCCCTATTTCCAACCTCTTTCTAACAACTTTCTCTAAGAAATTAAAGACTTTGACTTTTTGGGTCAATGACAACCTAAAGGGTCAAGGTCGACCTCGATCATAGCCTAGGTCAAGGATGACCTCAACCCTAATCTAGGGTAAATTCAACCTCGACCCTGACCCCAGGTCAAAATTTTAAGTTCTAAAGGTTTCAATATGTGGGGCTTCAAAAAAAATCATTTTCCCACTTTTGAGTCAACTATTTTGAGTTTGAGAATGGTACTCTCTTAAATTGCATTTAGTCTAGGTCCATTTCTAGGGCTTAAGGTTAATTGGGATTTAATTCTCCAATGTTAGCCTCTCTAGAAGTTTGTGCCCTAGATCACTATATAAGAAAGCCTTCTTCTTTCATTTTGACATTTACTAATGATGAAGCTTTGACATCTACTTTTCATGAGGAGACATTATATTGGACAATTCATTATCAAGAATTCAAGTATTCAAGCATTCAAGCATTCAATAATCTAATTCATCAAGGAGATCCATTGCTAGCCATTGAAGGATTCAATCTTTATGGAGCCCTCTTGTTGAAGATTTCTCCATCCACATTCATTCAAGTCTCTTCCTATGCTAAGATCCATTCAACATTGGTGTTGAAGATATAATGTTATTGATTTGAGACATCCTAGACACAATTCTACATTCATTTGGAGCATCCATACTTGTGGATTCAAGGAGTTGAATCTTCCACAAGGATTTCCACATAAGCAAGGTGAATATTTCCATTTACTTTGTTTATTCATATTGTAATTTCATTAATATTTCAAGGTTGATTCCAAACTAGGGTTTGACCATGGCAAACCCCTCATTCAAACAAAAAAAATCTTACAAGTACGAGTACAGGATAGTGAATTGAAGTACAGATTTGGATATCCTTTTCGGTGAACTTCTAAGATCTACAAATAGAATCTTTGTCAAAGCAATGCAAATCACAGTCAATTTTTTTTAGGTTTAGGGATGACCTTCAGTGAGGGGTACAATTATGCCTTAGGGTAAGATTGTTCCTCACTATCTAGGTCAAAGTCAACCTACTTCTAGAAAGACAAAAGTTTTCTGGGTTTTCTCTATCTCAACATTTCCAATCGTAAGCAAGTTGCAAAATCTCTTGAAATAGTATATAGACATCAGAAACCATCATTTTCTAGATCTTCCCTACTTTGAGATTAGTATTTTTCTTTTATTCATTCAAGATTTTAAGTACATACTTTCTATAATAGATTATAGTATTTCCTCTTTTCTTCATCTTCTCCATCCTTTGATTCATTAGTGCATTGATCACTTCTTTATGCTTAACTCATTTGGATCTTTCATTCCTATTCATTTTCACTCTCTCTTTTTATCTTATTCACTTCTATAAAACTATTCTCTCTTTGGAAAAGTATGCATTTTTTAAACTTAGATAGTTTGTCTTGCATATCCATACATTCCCTGATCTTGTTTTTTGTTTCTTCTAACCTCTTCATTTTCCCTTGGCTTTCCTTTTGTTTCTTGATCTTTTTGATGTAGAGATAAATTCAATGGAAGCAAAAACAAAAGGAACCAGCACTAGAAAGAGATAGATAACAATATTCTTCTAATCGATTCATCAAATGAATAGTATTTACACTTGCTCTCTTACAGATTTTTTATCCCTATAACTTCGTATCCAAAAACTTGACCTAAACCTTAACCTAAAAACTCTATTTATACTTGCTAGGATGGTCTAAAAAATATTCTAAATTATTACAAAATAGGAAGAACAACTTGCATAATACTCTAGATCAATATAGAATAGGGAGAAGAATGACCCCACAATGGTCTAAATGAATCCCGAGAAAAGATCTTATCCTAATGAGAAAATCGAGATAAATTCCTCAAGTCAGCTCGTGTAGAAATCATGTCTAAAATATTTTATGTGGGTGCTCCTGCACCACTTTCCTTTTCCATAAGTACATTCAGCTTCCTTGACTCTCAGGATCTTAATTCTCCTTCTTTCATTTTTTTATCCTTAGCTCCCTTCCTCCCTTTATGTGTTTTTTGAATATATCCATCCTTTTCTATTTATTTTTCTTTTGTGTGCTCTAATCTTTTCCTCCACATATTAATCCTATTAAGTTCTTCTTTAAGATTTGTGATTTTATTAATTTGGGAAGTATCAAAGCTAAGATTAGATCTAACTATGCATTTTATTTCTCCTTTAAATTTGTGAAGGTTAGTTCATAAATAGATCTATTTGTAATAATCTTCTTGGTATTAAGTTCCTTTTTCTGTGTCCATAAAAAACTTAATGTTGTTGGATATGTTGAAATCTGATTCAATACCCAAGAAATTGCCTAAGTTTTTACCTATTTTGTTGGTAATTTGAATATGATTTAATTCTAGGGGAAATTATTTGCATTCAAACCAAGTAGGAGCATGATACTTTCCTAACTTTTGTTCAATACAATTTGGTTATGAAGTTATAAACTTTAATGAATATCCCTTGTATAAACAATACAAAATAGAAACCAATTCATTCCTAATTTCTTTGTTTAGATAATGTAAATACAATAAACACTTGGAATAATTATTGGTACTCATCTAATCCTAACAGATCTTTTTTGAACATCTTACTAGTTTTTAGATTAATTCTCTGGGGCTACTAAAAAGTGCATATACTCTAATTCTAACATTCCTACCATCTATCCTCTCTCTATCTGTCACTTATTGTCTAAATATCTTTGTGAATATTCTAGTTAGCAATTAGGGTTTCTACTTTTAGTGAGTTATTAGGCCTATCTGAATAATTGCAATTACCCTAGATCCATTCAATTTTCTATGAAGTGGGATATAAGTTTTGGGACATCTAGCAAGGGTATTAAGATTGCTAGATTCCTTGATCAATTTTAATCCAGAGGATATGTTGGGTTTCTTAGGGCCTATAGGAATTCTATTAGCTATAGATACATGTTTTGGTTGAGGCTTATAGATATAGGTTATGTTGATATTCCCTTCTTTCATAGGTTTTGATAAGATAGAAACATGAGGGAAAATATGTTTTCCTGCATACTTCATTTTATTGAAAAATTCCCTTTGTCACTTAAATTGCAATTCCTCCCTATTTTGATTCTATGGTTTTGGATTAATCTACACTTGAGGAATTGTTTTAGATAAAGGAAAAAATAGGTTTTGAGGGGACCTAAAACCCCTTACATCAATAATATACATAAAAATTAAGGAACCCCAAGTTTTACAAGTACCTAAAACCTAAGTTCACAAAAACATCAAAAAACTAGGTTTTACAGGGACTTGGAACCACAAAAATAAACTATCCAAAGTTCAAAACCAAGTTTTACAAGGACCTGGAACCTAAAGAAAATACAAAATTAAAGCTAGAAATGAAACAAAAAATAGGACTACTAGGACCAGATGACTAGCCAAAGGCCAAAAACTAGGGACTAGAACCATCAACTAAATTAAATATTTAATAACCTTGGCTAAATTCTTGCCAACCTCCATAGTACCCTACAAGACGTCATCAATGGAAAAATCAAAGGTGTTAATCACAACTTTCTTCGTACTTTGTCTCATTCTTTTACTAGGACCACCCAAAATCTTGATAGCATTAGTAGCAGGGGACATAATCTCCTCATTGCTCCTTTTACCTAAACTTGTAGCAGTTGTGCATAAATTGGAAGTCACCATGTCCATTCTTTGCTCACTATCTTTAACAAGTTGTCAAATTTGTATTTCATAGGCCTTCAGCTTCTTAGGGATGTTCATAACCTCATTCTCTAGTTAGGCTCTCTTCATTTTTTCTTCATCCAATTTTCTTTGCATTTCTCCCATTTTTCTCTTAAGAATAATAATTTCATTATAGAGCCAAGGGTCTACTAGAGAGAGGCATCATCTTTGAACTTAGCCTTGTGGAGAAAAGAAAGCTTCACCATATTATTTTCATCTCTAGTCTCATCATTAGACATTTGCTCTAAATTAGTTGTCACTTCTTAGGTTTCCTTCAATTGTAACTCATTTTCATTATTTAAACCCTCTTGATCCATAATCTTCTTCTGGTTCTCCTTATTCAAACTCTGATCTTTAATGGAAATGGCATTAACCTCTACATTCTTCTCCTTTTCAGAGTCTAGCAAAATCTTACTATCAGTAATTTCCTTTTTAGTAAATGTAGGACTTTCACTTTGGTTCAAAATATTATCTTTTTTCCCCAAAGGTTCAGAGATCAATTTTGACTCCCCCTCTTTTCTACTTTCCCCATCATTATTAACTAGAGAGAGACCTTGATTACCAGAATACCCATCCAGATTAGAACTAAGATCCCCAGTTTCCAAGTCATTTTCATCCTCTTCATCTACACTTTTCTCAGTCTCAATGGCTTCCTCATTATCTTTCTTCTCTACCTTAATCTCCTTTTTTTACCCTTGTTATCACTACAACCCTCCTCATTTTTTACAGTATTATTTTTAATTTTATTAGCACTCATCTTTTGATGAGGCTTATTACCAACTGGTTTTCTCTTCTTCTCGACAATAGGTGAGGGCTTCACTGCATTATTACTACAATAATTTTTAACTAACAAAATAAAGCCTTCATGGAGCATAGGCCTAGTTTCCTTCTTTCTATGGGCCTGGAGACAATCTAGCAAAGAGAATTTCAAGTAGAAAGGGAACGACAACCTATCCTTATACTAAAAATGGTTCAAAAACACAAAATGGAATTTATGAACCCTTTTTGACCTACCATCCAAAATAAAATACTCACAAACACAAGATAAAATGTCTTGCTAGATTATCTTAATTTGGTCCAAGTCATAGAAGTCCCCATTCTTCACCAGCCTTTTTTCCTCCTCTTCCTTTTTGGAAAATTTCTTGAAGGTTACATTCGATATACTATTTTCCTTTTTGAATTTTAAGCCCTCCATAGGAAGACTAGTTATTTATGCTATAGAATTCTCGGTCAAGTCCACTATTACCCCATGAAGTGTAACCCTTTCCTTAGACCAATTCTTGAAGAAGTAATCAGTAATGTGGGGTTTGTAATCATGTAGCTTCTCAATGTACATTGTCACTTACCCTTCTTGAGAATCTCCCACACATCTCTTTTTGCTTTCCACCCTTTGTAGCTAGATGGCTCTTGTTTCCTCGGCTCCCCACCCATAGTGCAACCAGCTCTATAAAATATTTGAAAAATGGTAACTTTCATAGGATACAAAGTATGTTTAACCTTGATTAATCTTTTCTCCCAAAAATGTGCCAAGTTTTTTTGATGATGAAACAAAAGTACCTCCTCAAAATATGATCATATTCCATAATAAAATCACCACTTGTCATAATAAACTGCAAGATCTCACATAATATTTCCTTCACTTGCATTAGTCTTTTCATAATTAATTATCACCATCAACTCGATTTCCTTGCTGAGGTTATCATTCCATGTCATCTTTTCATCCCTGTAGATGGCTTTATTAGCTATCTAGTTAGCCACTTTATTGCCTTCTCGATAATTATGCATAATGATGACTTTATCAAACTATTTTAATAAAAAAATTAATTTCCATAATGCTTCCATTGATATTCCACGTAATTGCGTTCTTATTATTCAACATATTATATATTTTTAAAGAATCCCCTTCTAGCCATAAGTTCCTATAACCAATTTCCATTGCCATCCTCATAGTATAAAGAGTAGAAATAGCCTCATCTTTATGACTAGTTGAGTGACCAATAGGGATAGCTACAACATAAAGTACTCTACTGTTATGGTCTCTCAAGACTCCATCACACCTAGCTCTTCCAGGGTTCCCTTTAGTAGAACCATCAAAATTAGGTTCAACCAACCTGGAGGAGAGGATTTCCATATAACACCATGTTTGTGATCATTATGTTTTGAACTAGTTCCTAACATTTTCATTGAATTTCTTATATGCACATCATCACTATTTTTATTCTAAGATATAAAATTCTCTTTTATAGCCCTGATAACATTTTGATCCACCACCCATTTAGGAGTTTCTTTAATTATGAATATTATGTTGATCCTTTCTTTCCAAAGACCCAAACAAAGATGGGAAAGAGAAATATTCCAAAGAAGACCAATTTCTTTTCCTCTAACAAGAAATTCCAATTCTAAAAACACTCAGCGATATTAGTAGGTTGAACCGACCAAATACTCCAATATTGAAGGAGGAAACACCAAACATTCTGGTTGTGATTGCAATCTACAAAAGGTGATTTGTGTCTTCAATATCCATCTTTCATAAGGAACATTTGTTCACTATATTAATACCTCTTTTTTTAATATTATCCAGAATTGAAATTTTTCTTTTTGTTTTTCTTTTTAACACTCGAGGAATTGTTGCTCTTTTGGTTTTTCTTTTTAATACTTGTTGCCATCCATTTTTTGGTTTCATTTGAATTATCAAGATCATAATTCTTGTTTCTTGTGCTTTGAGATTTTCTTTGTCCCTTGCTTCATGAAGCATGACCAAGGATTTGAAACCATCTTTCATGTCCACTATAGATTTTTCCTTGATTTCTTCCTATAGGGAGGTTAATATGTTGAATCTATTACTGGTTAGTAAAGGGGGAGGCACCACTCGTGAAATACTTCTAGACTTTTGCAAAAATAGATTAATCTTCCTACCCAAGCATACCTTGTTAGGATAAGTTTCCTTTGCCAAGTTTTTGTGGATGAGATTTCTTGAATTAAAAATTTATTTTTCTGCCTTACTCACATTTTTTGCTTTTTCAGGAAAATCACCTTTATATATATTTTTTGATTGGTAAACAGCCAAAGCCTTGATTATATTAATTTAATAAAAATAAAATACATCAAAGCATCCCTATTCAAATGGACACTGGTAGGAAAGAACGGAGAAGAAAACCTCCAGTCTTGCCTAGGACCTTAGTCTTATTTTATTACATAATTAAAAGGTGCATACCCCAGTTGTCATTTCAAAGAATTTTTTACTATTACAAGGAGAGAGAAAAGAACCTTTTTTTGAATTTTGTAATCTTTGTCGCTTCTTTTACTATCTTAGCTTAACCCAATATCCTAGATGATTGGTTCACCTAGAGCTTAAACTCTTTGTATGTGCCTCTTCTTATTCATTTTTCCTGAGTTGCTTTCCCCTTACTATCTTGCTACTTAGTTATGCAGCTTAACCCAGATGTTAGTATTATTAGATAAAACTTATGATAACATGAGAGCTTGGAAGGATGTAATAGAAGAACTTAGTCTATCCAAATGGGACACAATATTGGAGTAAACCAATTAAATAGGTAGTCTTAATTACAATAAATAGAGCCCATCATTTTATAATCAAAACAAGAGACATTTCCAATAGCATTGTATCCTATTAGAACAAAATTTACTATATTGGTCTAAAAGTCACTCCATTTTAATGAACAAGTCTTTCATGTATGCCAAGATATTTGTAACCTTAGTTGTTTAAATATTGCCAATATTAAATATAATATTGAAATTTTATTCTTGTTATAACTGTGTCTACGTGTAACTCTATTATGATATCCTGATTACCCTTCTTCCTTGGTTCCTTCCAATCTACACAAAATAGCTGTTGAGAAATAATACTTCAAGCAGAATAAAGTTACCATTGATATAAAATTCAAATATATTGATATCATGATGAGTTTATAGAGATTAGGGAAGAAGTTACCCAAACTGCTAACTAAACTAACTAGGCTTACTAATTCTACTAGATACAATGCCAGATTTATGTCAAGCTACTATCTAATTAAAGTCTAATATTGTCCTTAATACACTTGCACAGATAGTAAACCGAGCATTCTTTTTTCTCTTTTTTCTTTTTTTTTTTTAAATTATAATATTGAGACTTATCAATGCCTACATGGAACTAACATAGTTTAATTTGAATGTAGTTTATGTTCAGAGTCAGAGTCCTACTTAGTTAAGCCCATAGTTGATTTATCTAAGATTAAATTTTTTGATCAGTAATTCTCATCATAAATTGAAATTTTACCTTAATAATTACTTTATTATCCTCTTAAGTATCATATTTTAATTTGTGCTTGTTGATGAAGACTCTTTGAGTTGCTTATGCCTAGCTCTATTTCACTAGGCCTAAGTGAGTTGGGAGACATTTGATTATTTTGTTTCCATCTCTAATTTATGAATAAATCACTCCCTCTTGTTTTAGCTTGGTTAAACAAATTATATTAGAGTATTAAAACCATAACGACAAACAACACCCTTCAAAGAAACTAAAATGCAGCAGATTCTCACGTCCAAATGATATGTAAATAATTCATATATATATTTCTGATAAAAATATTTATAGAATGATCTCTTTGGATCAAATAAGATATACTAGCATAAAAATTCGAGTATTAGGCTACCTTTTGAATACAAACTTAGATATAATGCATATCATTCTATATAAGCTATAGTAACCTAAACCTGCAAAGCAAGAAAAACTATATGAGATCTAGAACATAAAAGGGACACTTAGAGACAAGGAGGAAGAAAGAAAAAAAAAAAGCGATCTAAAGAGACAAAAATCAAAGCCTACAAAGCTTAGAAGGGCTGGAATGGGTCAGGAACAGGGGAGGGGGGACAAAATAGGGGATCCCCTAGCCTAACTATTGAATATAGACAAAAGAGACTAGGCAACACCAGAATGAAAAAGATCTCCAAAACTATAACCTATTTCTAAAATACCATGATAATCTCTGAGACATCCTTGGGTTCTCTATCTAGCAGTTTGGTAGGTATTCAAGAGCATTCTTTTCCCAACTTGACTTCTCCATGTTTGGGGTGTAGAATTCCAAATCCTCCAAGTTGTCAAGATCCATGCCCAAGTGTATGTATGAGTTGAAGATGCCTAGATAACTTTTAAGCCAACCCTTGTTATTATCTTCGATAATCCCTCTCCATCAGAGGAGGAACTGAACAATGGCCTCCATTTTAGGCCATTCCTTTAGAGAGGACACATTCTCTTGAATGAACAAGATGGGACACTTGATAACTATAGCCCAATTGAAGCTACTAGGTGGGTGTGCCATATAATTCTCAGGAAGAGGAATCCTAAGTTTCTCATCGATGCTTTTAATGACTTCTTCTAGGCCCACATTCCAAATTGGGTCGAATATATTGATGCAGAGTCTTATCATTGCCCACTTATCTATCTTAGCTTTGGCTAAACACCCAATGAAAGTCCCTATTATGTCACTATTAGTCTTCTAGGAGAAATCATAGTTGAAAGTGCCTTCTCTAATGGCGTGACTCACTGCAATCCTTGTCATATTATCCATTGGTTTCAACAGATAATTCCACCTTTAGGCTTTACACTTCCTCAAAATGCCATGGTCCACACCTCTAAGGCATGGAAAGGAAGATGTTAGATCCATCTTATGGTTTAACACTAGCTCAGACTGATGGAGATAGGGAAAAGACTACAAAATGGGAGCAAAATAGACTACATGCAAAGAATCCAGAGAGACCTAGATGTCTGACATCACTAACAGAAGCCACCACATGACGTCGAGTTTTAATGATGTTTCCTAGAGCTAGATATCTAAAATGATGGGAAAAAAGGGGGGAAGATTAAAAGAGAACTGAAAGGGAGGTGGCATATCAACATACCTAGCGATGATTGGTGCTAGCATAATACTTGGTTAGACATCAATTAATGTTGCTAATAATAAAATGCAAATCCTATCATCTAGAGACATATAGAATTTATTAAGAATGCCTAATAAATTCTAATATTATATTATGCTTTGAAATCTATCTAAATTGAGAACCTAATAGCTAATACACTAATCCCCCCAAGATACTATATCAATCAAGACTACATGCTTATACTAGGAGAAGACTAAAAATGAAATGATTAAAAGCTTTGATAAGACTGGGTGAGGGGGATAAAACTATCAAAAGAGAAGGAATATAAATGAAACCTAAAAACTCAACTTGAGTTACCGAGCTAAATTGGAAGAGGAGATCAGCTATATAAGGAATTTTATAAGTCTTTGGTTATATTGTTTAAACTTAAGTATTAAGAATTAGTTTAATCTACTATATGATCCTATGAACTATTAATTATTAAAGATTAGAAAAAAAATTCCCTCACCACCCTTATTAGCCAATTGATCTGCCTTTTGGTTACCTTCCCAAAAAATATGGTAGACCTGAGTATCTAGGAAATGATCCAGTATATTAAGGACTTCTTCCAGTCTAGAGTTTAGGACCCATTTTGGTGTGGATCTTTTCATAAAGGTATTGAGGACAATCTGAGAGTCGCCTTCAATAATAATCTTTGATAAACCTAAATTTGAGCAAATTTGGAAGCCTTCTTGAAGGGCTTCTAGTTTTGCAAGGTTGTTAGTTGTAGGCTCTAAGGGTTTAGCCCTTCTAGCTATTTATTTACCTGATGAATTATTAATGATACAGCCAATTCTAGCAATATCAGGATTGCCTCTTGAGGCCCCATCAAAATTTACCTTCATCCACCCCAATGGTGGTGGGGACCATTTGAAATTTTTCCTAGCTTCTTTATTCTTCTTTTTATATATAAGCGGTGGGTTGATTAGGTTTTTCCAAAAAAAAATCATTAATCCATCCCAACACAAAAATGATCCTTCTTATTTTTGGTTTTTCCTTAGATGAGAGTTTAATGTCTCAACTATACATGCTTCAATTTTTTTAAGAATCTCATCTGATTGCATTTCCTAATTACAAAAGATTCTTCTATTCCTTTCTTTCCAAATCTCCCACATAAGGTTGGTTGGATAGATGTTCCATAGTTTACTATATATCCCTTTACTCACCTCTATGGGTCATCCCTTCAAGAATTCATTAAGGGATACTAGCAAGGGTGCAGTTTAGCCCAACATTTGTTTGAGCCATTGCCAACAAATTTGTGTATATGAGCATTTATATAGGATGTGATTAGCATCTTCACTATCTTGCTTATAGAGTACACATCTCAATGGGCCCTCAACACCTAGCTTATGCAGTTTGTCAATTGTTAGGATCCTTTTCTAAGATGCTACCATAAAAAGAATCTTGTCTTTGGTAGATAGGCTAAATCCCACCATAGATTAAGAGGAATTTCTACTTCTTCCCAATCTTGAGAATGAGTGATCACTCTATATCCATTTTTGAATCTATAACTACCATCTTGTGATGCAGCCCAGATGAGTTTGTCTTTTCTATTGAGTTGCTTGATTTTCCTATTTTGAATTAGATTTTTGAATGTCTTTTTATCTGTTGGGTCTATATCTATATTTTCCACCAATTTCCATTCTCATCTTGTGGTACCATCTATACATATTTTGTTTTTATAATCACCGATCTTGTACCCCTAGAGTTTGAATAGTTGCTCTTTAACCTTCTCTAGGTTCCCCATACTATCTATCGGGGGGAACACATCCCATAAATCTTCCCAAAATAAAGCTTCGTCTCCTAATCTAACATCCCATTGTAGTGCCTGCCCTAGTTCTCATTTTTGCTATGGTTTCCGAACTCTATTAGGATAGTTTTATGTTGATGATTATTAGTGACATTATTTTGAGATTATCAAATATTGTCTCAGATTTAGCTTATTATATGATGAGATTACTTGGTACTTTATATTTCATGTATGTATGATGATTATTACAGTGTTTGCAATTATTGATGATGATTAGTTAGATGATTTATTATCATATTTGTTTTCTTATGGATACTTACCCCATACTTGCATGTGTATGGTGTGTGTGTTTGTTTTCTTTCTGTATGGCATTTCTGATGTGGTTAAGGAAGGGAGTCGTAGTCACTTGCTAGTCGGGATCTACACAATGTACCACTTCCTGCCATTGCCTGTTTAGCTTAGTATATATTGTATATGTACATGCATGGATTTTATGCAGGTTGCAGATACCGAGTATCGACTTCCCTAAATTGTCAGGATGAGCGTACCCTATCGCATTATCTCAATGGTAAGAGAGGGGAGATAAATTCTCAAGTCCAAATCCCAACCCTTTAAGCCATTTGTCCTAATTGAAAATTAGGACAAGTATCTAATTTGAGTACCCTTTGAATGCATCGAATGAAATAATTCATGATATTAACCCCTTAGTTTGATTTTGTATGTGTTTTGCTATGATGGGTTTTTGTATTTTACTTTATGAGTCTTTGGGGTATTTTCTGCTAATTAAGTCTAATTAAAAGATTTAATTAAATGGAAAATTATTATTGTATTTTAATATTTTAATTTTATTTAATTAATTGGGAAATTAATTAAATAAGAAGAATTAAATTTGAAAATAAAAGTTATAAGTTTAAATTTGGAACGTGACAATATTAATTAATTTAATAATAATATATTTAGAGTTCATTTTTAAATAAATGCTAAATAATATTATTATATATTTTATCAATTAAGTTTCAAAAATAAATTTAAAAGTGGAAAAGATATTAAATTATTAAAAGATTCTAGATCACATGATGTGTGCATGTGATTAAAATATATTAAGATAAAACAAGTGGATTTAATAAAGTGAGTGCATGGGATTTAAAATTAATAAATTAATTTTAAAAAGGGTCAATTGAATATTAAATAAAGAAATTTAATTAAATAAATTAATGTACATTCACATAGGAGTATGCAAGCTCTTGGGAGTTGTCATGTTGACAACACCTGAGTTTCCACTCTAAATATGCACGTGTTGTCTACACTTAGGAGTTAGCATATTATTTGAGCATATGGTGTCTACAAAATTCTAGATACCTCATCATGTTTATCTTCTTATCGTGGAAGTTATGTGCTTAGTTGTCATGCTTATCTCTTAGTTCTTTCTAGACACATTCTAGATGCATCTTAGAGGCCTTTATATAGAGGCTCTCCTAGTGTGTATGGATATCCTCAAATGCTTCTACAAGAATTTCTAGTCACTCGAGGGGGATTCGGTTCTTGGAGAAATTGAAAATGTTGGAGAAAGAAGGAATTTTCAAAAAGGGGAAGGTTTTGAAGGGAGCAGCTTCTCTATGATTTTCTAAGGCGTAGCAAATTAGCATCAGTGTCTAGGTAGGCACTCATGATTATTTCACATACTCTATTATGCTTTCTCTCTTCCTGTCTTCATCGTGTTTGCTAGATGACTACTTGGATAATTCTTGTGATAAATTTTCTATATTGTGGAAATTTGGGTATGCATGTTGTTTCATCTGGATTGAGGAATTAAAATATTATTGCAATCTTCCCTTAGTAGAATCAAGATTTGGAAATTGATTCGGGTTTGGGTTCGAATAAAAGTAGAATTTTATTGTAATGCATTAGTTTTATATGATTTATTAACTAATATAATTTAATTTAATTTAATTAAGATTAGTTAATAGTAGAAAGAGTCTAATTAATTATTAGTCAATTTTATTAAATGGATTTTTAAATGAGGACAAGTTAAAAGAAAAAAAAGATATTAATAAGTATTTAGTGGAATTAAATAATTGAACTATTAATAAGATTGATTTTACTTAAAATCAATGAAGATTATTTTAAATAAATTATTGTCCTTGAAGTGTTTTAAGGAAATTTTAAACTAATTATTTGAAGGTTGATAAGTATTATTCTAATTATTTGAATAATGCGAGATGCTTCTTGGAATTATTAGTAACATTGATTTTTAGAGAAATAATGTGAATGATTTTATCTAAAAGCCAATGGGAACTAGTTTAATGATTTAAATAAGTAAATAATTATCTTATGATTATTTTAGAGAATTGTTTTAAAATAATAGAGGGATAATTCTATGTTTTATTCAAAAAAATAAATGGGTTGAGTTGTAGATTAAATGAAGAATCTTATACACTTGAAATGTACTTGAAAACGAAAAATGAAACCTAATATTTGGCTTAACCATGTGATTGTGAAAGAAAACTAATATATGTGTTTGTATCTTGTTCTTTATGCTATCCATGTTTGGGGTTTGAGTGGTCCTAGAGTGTTGACCAGTTAGGATGTCTACCAGAGGCTTGGGAGTTATGCGAATGTGATGGCATGTTGATGTTATTTGGTCTCAATTCTTTTTAAAACCCAACCATGGTAATGTGATGGCATGCTCTATGAGATGTTTGTATTTACTGATTGTTATTTCTTTCCGGTCTTCTTGTGTGAAGCTGAGGTGTATGTATTTGAGACACTTGACTTAACCATTTTTGAGTCATCAATCAGTTATCCTTGGATTACTTTCCAATCACCATGATGGGACTAAAGTGTTGATTTATTTCTTGATGTTGTCATGTTGTGACATGTTTTGACTTGACCATTTTGGAGTCTTTGATCAATATTATTTTCTTTGAGATGTCTTTTTGGTTGCTCGTTGAGAACCAATGGATATGGTGATTTATCATTGATATGGATATTGAGATTTATACGGTTGCTCGATGAGGATCGATGGATATTGTGATTATCTTTGATATTGTGGATATTTGATGTTCTTATTATGGATTACCTTTTGGTATTTTTCCAGTAGCTTGCATATGACTGAGGTGATTTTGTGATTTATGATTCCATGAGCCTAGGGTAGGTTATCTACTTGTAGTGTTAGGAAGTGGCTTGCAATGGGGTTCGGGGCCCTAAGTGGCTACCAAGGTAACTAATTGTAAGTTATTTAATAAGTGAAAATATTTACACTAAATGGGGATTAAAATGAACCTAATAAGATAATTGTATGTTCTTGTCCATGCCTTGAGTGCTAGTACAGACTAGGATGGGAGTAGAGAGAATGCTTGGTTACAACCTTGCATTCTGTAGTGTGCCTCGTCAGTATGAGAGGATACTAGTGGCCCCATAGGTATCACTAGGGGGTCGGGGTCTATTGAGAGACTACTAGGGTAACTCTAGCATGATTCGTGCAATGACACTTTCTTGCTTACATAGTAGGTTTTCTACATGTCTTGTGTACCTCTGGGTATAGGTGTTGACCCTTTATGTTGGAACCTTTGAGTTAGTATACTTTTAGGATTCTTGAACTTAAAAAGTGTTTGTACTATGTGATTGATAGCTTGTTTGGGACTTGAAATTATCTCCTCGGTGCAGTGGGAGTGGACCATTTAGGTTCCATGCAGTTGGGTGGTAGTGCTTTTTCACTCTTACCATTTGAGATCCATCCCGAGACACCGTAGCTAATGCATTCCTTGTTGGAATCTATCTTCATTCTATTCTTGGATTATGATGATGGACATGTATCCTTATATTGATGATTAGCATAGAATAGATGATGTTGTTTACTAATCTTATGCCTTATTTTTCATGATTAGATTTCTAATGCATATGTTGTAGCATGTTAGATTGCTTTCTGCATATGATATAGTATGTTTTAGGAGTGACATTCCTACTATGATAATACCAATGATCTCTTCAGTGACTTGGGATGTTACACATGGAGGGATGGCTAGGGCCCATGATGGTCTAATGATGCTATTTACAATTGGGAGGAACCATGCATTTAGATAATTATGTGTAGTGTTTACGATTTATGGCTATCTTTTACAATGGATGTTTATATCTTCTATGATGATGTATCATATATGGAATTTAGTTTCATTTACTTTATTGCACTTGCATCATGGATTAGAATAGGATGATGTACTTCATTTTCACACATGTATATTCTTTTAAGTCTTTCGTACCTTGTGTCATGTACAGTGGATGGTTGAGCATTATGAATTTAATTGCCAAGAGGCATTCGGAACAAATCTGTAATATGGACATTGGACTTTCTATTTATTCTTTCATGTGGATGTGGTAGTGGTTAGACTTAGTATTAATTAGATCAAATCTAACTCAACATCTTGGGATCCTTAAGGAATGTAACTTGTTATGAATTTTTTTAGTTGTATGTATGTTATTACTTTCGCTACTATGTGTTTGATATGAATGGTTTATCTTTCATGTTTTAAAAAAAAAATTTGGCAAACTTAGTAAAATTTTAGGTTAATTCTTTTGGATTCCTTGGCGGGGCATTACACCCATGTTAGGTATTTACTAATGAGGGCTTAGCTTTTAACTATAAAGTTTCAACTTTTAGATCCTTTAGGGAGAGACCTCATTGTAAAAATGGAATAGGGGTCAACTTCATTTAGATATTTTTTATACATGATTTTGGCCCATTTATGTTCTCTTTCTACAAAAAGATGCCAAGTAAATTTAGCTCCAAGTGCCTTATTCTACTAGCTTAAGTTTTTAATGCCTATACTCTTAGATCCTTAGGTTTACAAATACTATCCCATTTTATTAGAGCTAGTTTTTTCTAGATTAAACCGAATCATTCCAAAGAAAATTTCTAAATTTAGCCTCAAATTTCTTATTAGTATGTTTAGCTAAAGGTAGGTAGGAAAGAGGATAGGTTGGGAGGGAAAACAACACTGCCTTAATCTTAGTAACTTTACCTACTGTAGTCAACCATTTGTCTTTCCAGCCTCCTATCCATGCATCCAATTTATTAAGAATACTATACCATCCCTTATTAGATTTACTATCTTTTTCTAATTTTATTCCCAAGTATTTGCATGGAAAAGTGCCTTTTTTGTAGCCCATGATATTACAAATCTGTGTTTCCTTTTTAGGGTTAGTGTTGATGAAAAAAATTCAGATTTTGCAGCATTCACTTTTTGGCCAAAGGAAAACATATACTATTGGATGATAGCTTTGATATTTAGGGCCTCATTTTTTGAGCTGACACTTGGTAGGATGGTGTCATCTACATATTGTTGATGGGTAATAGTAGGAACCTTTTTAGTTATTGTAATTCCATTTATTTTCCCTTCTCTATGAGCTTTGGCTAATTCTCTTCCAAAAGCTTCTACCGTAATAATAAATAAGAATGGAGATAGCGGATCTCCTTTTCTTATTCCTCTTGAAGTATCAATGAAACCTTTGGGGGTTCTAATAATAAGGACTGAGATCTTGATAGTGGAGATACATTGGTAGATGAAGTTAATCCATTGGAAAGATAATCCAAAGGCTTCTAAGACTTTGTATAAAAATCTACAATCAACCATGTCATAGGCTTTTTGAATATCCAATTTCATGAACATACTAGCCAATTTA
Organism: Cupressus sempervirens; assembly: GCA_028749045.1. Taxonomy (NCBI): domain Eukaryota; kingdom Viridiplantae; phylum Streptophyta; class Pinopsida; order Cupressales; family Cupressaceae; genus Cupressus; species Cupressus sempervirens. The sequence goes on along the minus strand of CM053788.1, from coordinate 384,643,511 downwards.
TTCTTGTTGGTTGAGTGTAATGTTTCTTGAATTATAAGTACACCATCTAGGATTGATTTGCCTAGAACAAAGCCAGTGTGTTCTTCTGATATGATTTTGGGGAGAACCAGTTTAAGATGGTTTGTTAGAATTTTAGACATGATTTTATAAATGGTGTTACAAAGGGCTATAGGTCTAAAGTCACTTGTGGTTTTAGGGGCTTCTTTTTTTGGGGATTAGGATAAGAAAGGTGTTATTAATTTTGGATAAGATTGAACCACCATTCCTAGATGCTTCTATGGCTTTCCACAAGTCATGACTGATAATATCCTAGCATTTTTGGTAGAAGAAAGCTTGGAATCCATCTGGACTTATGGATTTGTCTGAGTTCATACTGAATACCATGAGTCTAACTTCTTCCAGGAAAATAGGGCTATTTAAGACTTTATTATCTTTTGGTGATACTACTTTAGGTATGGCTTCGAGCATTTTTGTTTGTACTACCATATTCAAATAGTCATGATTATTTAATATTTTATAAAAGTGACACAAAAATCTCAACTATTTTATCAGGCTTATCTATCGTTTTCTCCACTGGATCTTTGATTTTAATTATTTTGTTATTGGCTATGTGTTACAAAGGGTGCTATTATGAAAAAATTGTGTGTTTCGATCTTCATCTTCTCGCCATTTTCCCCTTGATTTTTGTCTCCAAGAGACTTCTTCCTTGGCCAGGATGAATTCTTGGTTGGCAAGTAATTCTTTCTCTAGATTGTATTTGTCATTGTTCATCCCATGTTTAATTACTCCTAAGTTCAGTTCTTTTAATCTCTCTTCAATATCTAATTTTTCTTTAAATATATTAGTAAAATGTTCATTGTTCCATTTAATTATCTTTTCTTTAATCATTTTCATTTTTGAGAAAAAAATAAACATTTTAAAGCCTTTAAAATCACCTTGGGACCACCATTCTCTAATAAGTTCCATAAAGTTCTTGGCTAAAAACCACTTCTTTTCACACTTGAAAGGATTTCTAACTAGTTTATGGGGTTCAAAAAAATTGATGCGAATAGGATATTCATTCGATCCTACTATTGGAAGAATTGAAGAATGAATATCAAATTTTAATTCATTCAGTTCTCCCTTGAGAAAAAATCTAACTTTTTAGCTATATACATAAAATCTTTCCTTTTATTGTTCCATGTAAACTTTCCATTAATGAGCGGGATATCTATCAAGTTGTTAAGATTTGACTAGTTCCAAAATTCTTTAGTAGCTTGGGAAATTTTTTTGGTGTCTCCAAGTTTATCATCTATATTTAAAATAGTATTAAGTCACCTGTCATAAGAATGAGTTTATTGTTGTGATTATTCATAAATATACTAATTTTATCCCATAGCAATTTTTTATCTATAGTTGAGGTTGGCCCATAAATGTTAATTAAGATGAATTTTAGGTTAAATTTAATGCTTTTGACTCTACTACTCACCCATGAGATATTTGAACTTAAAATATTTAAAGAGACTTTCCTAGGGTTCCAAATCATACCTAAACTGCCAAAGGCTCCTCTAGATTCATGCAGGTAACAGTTCCTACTTCCCAATTTATTTTCTACCATATTTCCTTCATCTTTATTCAGTTTTGTTTCTTGTGATATGATAATTTCATATTCAAATTCTTTTAGATTTTTTTTTGATAGGCATTTCTTGCTAGGGGCATTTAGGCCCCTAGTATTCCAAGTAGTGATCGTCATGCTACCTTGGGAAGGATCTTCCCCTTCCTTGGATAAAATAAGTAATTGATCTTTTGCTATTCTTTTGCCTACCCATCAGCTTCTCTAAGCTCCTCAAGATATTTCCTTCCTCTTTTAGCTTTAACTTTACCATAATTGGGAGAGTTTATTCCCTCTTGGTTCATCAGGATGCCCAACTAATCCATATTTTTGCATGCATTTAAAGCAGTTTCAGATCGTTTACCTTTTGTATCATCTTTATCTTCATTAACCAACTCTTGTATTATCTATTCTATTGTCATTGTCTAATCCTTTAGACACCTATCATCTATCAAATAATCCTTTATGTGGCTGCCCTCTTCAGGACCATCACCCTGTGCTGTAAGTAATTTATGTTCTTATCTTTGGAAGATTATACTATTCTTTTCTTCTTCCTTAATTGAAAGCAAGTATTTTTTAGATCTTCAAAAGTATAGTTGTCTCCACCTAGTTTTAATACTCACTGCATAAGATCATCTTTCTAAGATTCATTGCTCTTATCTAAATTTTCATAATCAAATACTTGGATCAATTCTTTAGATAAAAGTTCCAAGTTTTCCTTCTCAATCTCATTTAACATTACCATTTCCTAGTCTTCAGTCCTTTCCATATCCTTGTTTAAACATTTTTGAAGTTCTTGAGTTAGTGTTCCTTTTTCCTTACTCTATTCATTTTCCTTTGTCTTGTGCTCATTTAGGTTATGCTGTGGAGATTCTTTCCTCATAGGAGGAGTCTGCAAGAATTTGGTGAAAATGTTTATTACTTTGTTGTCAAAGGTTCTAGTTTTCTTCATCATTTCTTCTAGTTTTTTTTGTGAGGTCTCCAAATTTCTTTCCAGGTGTTTTATTTTTTCATAATTTTGAGTTTTGACATAAAATTATTGGCTATTTTCAATCTCTTCTATGTTATTTATCATGTTGCTAGGGGAATTTTTATCTAGGCTTCTCAGCTCAACCTTTGATAATTTTCTTTCTCCAATGAGAACTTTTGGATTCTTACCATTCTTCACATTCTTTGCTCTTGTTTTAAACTTTTTACTTGTTGAATGTTGTGTTTCATCTTCTTGTATTGGCCATAGCTTGATTAATTTCATGTATTCCTCTGTTGAGGTCTTTGCAAATTATGTTAGTTGACTTAGATTATATTTCCATATTAAGACTAAAACCTTTTGATTCCTTCAAATCTATCAAATTAGTGGATCCTTTATTCTTAGATGATATTGGAAGATTTTCCAATTCTATGTTTTGAGATTCTCCTTTTTTTTCCTCTTGTGGTCACTTAAGTACTTTTTTCTGATCTTTCTTAGTAGTGTGTGGAGGCCTATTGTTTCTCTTAGTAGGAGGGTTTGACTTAGCTGGCATGCCTTTTTCTACTACTCCAATCTCTATTTTTGAGACTACTTTCTCTGTTGTATCCTGAGGAACCCTCAATTTGCCTTTCTCAGATTTCTTTTGATTTAATCTTTGACTTATAATATTCATCATGGGGAAGGTAGTAGGAAGATCTGTAGTAGGTTGCAGCTTTTTGAAGTTTACTTTCCTCTCATCATTATGTCTAATGATTTCTGAGATTCTACCTTCATATCTCTAGAAGTTTAGTTTATAGAGAGATCTATTGGTTATTACTTTTATGGGATTGAACTCCATATTGTTAGCCTTACATTTAATCAAAAGTTTAATGTTATTGCAAAATTTAAAAGAGACATCCAAACCAATCAAGTCTCCAATTGAAAGACCTATTTTTCTAATTATTTCTATTTCCATTAGTTTTGGAGGGATGGAATGAAAGGTGATCCAGGTAGGTATCAAGAAATCTAAACTATCTTCCTTACAATCTTGAAACCACTCGAAGAATTTTACTACATAACCTTTGAAGAAAAAATTAGAGACATAGAGGAACTCTTTTTCAACATACTCATCACTACAGTGAATGTAAAATAATTTATTAGAATGGTGAGAAATACTTACCTGATTTTTGCAAAAATCTTCAAGCCAAGTAATAAGATTAAACATTTATGATCTAGGCCTATTCTAGAATGCAAATACACCGACATTTGGACACTCCTGCCATCAATTTTCACTATTATGATTACTAATAATTGTTGGTATTAGACTGTTTTTGACATTTGAGTGTCAACACACTTAACCACTTTTCACATAGAAGTTGAGTACACTACATGTGTTGAGCCAGAATTTCAATAGGTGCCAAGTGACAGTTGATGTTGAGCAAGTCAGAATGTAACATGTGTCAAGTGAACCAGAAACATACATGTGCCAAGAAAACTAGGATAGTATATGCACCAAGCACCAGTAATCCAATATGTGTCGAGTAATACAAAATCAAAATATAATTTTGTGCCTTCACAAACTTAGATGAAAAACCATTTTTGGATGATTCACAAAGGGATAAGAAGATAAGATCAAATCTCTTACTTTACCTATGTTATCAGCATGCAACCAATCAGAAAATTGGAGACAGCATGCAACCAATAGGCTAAATCTAAGGATTTGAGTAGCAAATTTGAGTTTGTGATTTCATTGCAAACCCTAAGTCTATGAAGCCTTTATAGGAAGGCTTAGACCCCATAATTTCATGTTGCCAAGGAGTTGTTGAGGAAGTTTTTAAGGAAGTTGCTAAGTAGATAGCATATTGCAGAATAGGGCAAGCAACAGGGGTGTCAAGGACTTACTGAATTGAGTAGCAATTACACATCCAGTTGATTAGAATAGTACAAGGGATACAATTAGATATCAGATCTCAAAGGATCAAGATCAGAAAGAGCAGATCAAGTGCCTGAGCCTAGCAATTGAAGATTACATGCTATCAAGTTAATGATTCTAATGCTTTCTAGCCATTGTATTAGAAAAGAAAATCCTATATTGATAGGTTAGCTTAATAGCTAGGTGGGAGAGCCTTTGAGAAGGTGATTGAAAGTCCTATGAATTAGATTGGCCTAACAGCCTTTTGTAAATCCTTTAACAAGGTGAAACTTCATGTAAAGTATTTTAAATCCTCGAACCAGGTCACTATTGACACAATATAAAGCCTTATATAGGGGAGGCCTTTAACAGGGCAGACCATCAGAAGTGGTCAAGCAATTATTATTGTAGTGATTTTGTGGTTATCATCCCCACCCCAATTTTACCTTCTCATATTGGAGGGTTTCTGGGTTACCAAAATTTGGTGTTATGTGTTGTTGATGCATATGTTTACTTTATGTTTATTTGATATGTTTACATGCATGCAATTTACTTTCAGTTTAAAATTTTAATGGATAAAATATATTACTTCTAATTCACCACCCCCCCTCTTAGAAGTATTCTTCCCATTTGAATATTCCAACAATAATAAGGACCTTTTCTTCAAATTTGAATGGGATAGGGTTGAAACTACAAGGTATTTTTTAGTGGCTAATATTCACAAATTGGCTAATTTTACAATTTTTTGGCAAGAAATTTGGATAATAATTTAAGATTTGATACAACCTAAATTGCCATAGTTTTATAAAATTTAGTTCTAGAATATTTAAAATCACTCAATAATTTATTGTATTGAAAAATTTAAACTCAAATATTTGCCACAATATTCGTTACATGATTAGATTTGAGTCACCTGAATATAATATACTATTGGAGAAATTAAATTGAACTAACCAATAATTACCATAATTATTAGCTACTTTAGGGATATATCACCAATATTTAGTTTTCACTGTTGATTTAAAGTATATGTAACGATCCTCATAATATTCCACGAGGTAAAAATATGTTTAATTTTGATTTGTAATATTCCATGTGATTAATGAACTTCCTATTATTATTAAGATTCGCCAATATTTTATACAAAAAAAATTGTGATTTGAAAATAATTTCCAATATTAATCATATTTAGAATAAAAAATTGAGAGATTTACTAATAGAAATAATTTTGTTTTTTCACAATAATGAAATATTTGTCAATTTTTTATATCTTGTTTTGGAGGCAGCTTTCTTAAAGTTTACCCTAGGTGAAAGGTGAAAGGGGCGGAGAAATAGGGTGGGAATGGGGACTAGAGTCTAAATTCCTTCAATGTGGTGGGATGTAAGTTTTAGGAGTGGAAGGTGAAGGATTGATATTTGAGTTGTCAATCTTTTGAGGATGACATTTGTGTATGGAAACAGGATCCACAGAGGAATCCATTAAAAAAAATTATTTGTTGAGCATACAGAGTATTTTTGTTACAATCTGCATATTTGATAAGATTGAAAAAATGGATTTGTCTGTCAAGACTAAATGTAGAGAGGATGAGCGGGCAGGGATCCCTGTCCACAATATGGGATATCTCCATATGTTTACTTGAATTAATATTAGCATGGGGAGGAGGAGCCAAAGAAACCTGATTTGGACGCCATTTGGTTCCATTGTTAAAATTACCATTTGATGTTTTCAAAATCTAACGCCCTGTTCTTTCATCTTTATTTACCAGGATCACTACTAAGATAGACTCCAGTTTGTGATTGTTTCGCTACTTATCTTGTAATTCTAGCCCATATGATTCATCTAAAATGGCAAATGGGTTCGATGTTTTAATAGCAAAATTGAGTTTTGCAAGGTTTTTGTTGGTAGTGGGCAGAGATCGAAGGCTTTCCATGCCTTGTCTTGTCTATCACTAGGGTTTCTGCTTATCCAAACTGGTGGTGCTATGTGTTTTTCCAAAAACCCTATGTTATTTGATTGCCATCTTCGATTACTTTGTTGAGTGTCTTTTTTTGCAAAGGTCGTATTTCTCGCTTTTTCGCAATTCGCTTTGTTTTCCATTTTTTGGCTTTTTATATATATTTAAATGTCTTATTATTATTTATTTTAGTTTTTATGTTTTTTAACAAAAAAGATTAATTTAATTATTAACAAAAATATTTTTTTTAATTACTATAAAAATTAAAATAAAAAAATATTTTTTTTCAATTAATACAAATATGTTTCTTTTAGTACAAATTTATTTTATTTATTTTTCTAGAGAATTAAGAATTTTATTATGATTTATTTTAATCTTGGTATTTTTATTTAATAAAAAATTAGTTTTGCTACTATTTTAATTAATAAAAACTAGATAGCAAGATTTCTTGAATTTTTGTCATAAAAATTTTATATTTTATATTTTTTAATTAATTTAAATTTATTTTATTTATTTTAATAGAGATTTATGAAAATAATTCTTGTTCATTTTTATGTTAACTTTTTAAATTAATTAAGTACATGATTTTTTTAATGAAAAAATATTTAGAAAAAATGTTTTTTTATTTTTTTATAAAAAGTAACTTTTTTCTTCCTTTTTATCAATAAACAACTAAAGCCTAGATTAATTATTATCATTTATTATAATTAGTTCTTTTTATGTGTTAAGTAAATTCAAACCCAAGACCTCCCACATGAGAGGCTCACAAATTACCATTGTGTTGTAAGCTCTTGCCTAAAAATAATAATCTTAACTTTAGTATATAAAGTTTTGAAGATATTATTATAAAAAAACATTTAATGTGAAAATATTATCATTGTATTTATATGTTTTTTTTTTATTCATTCAAGGATATTATTATTTTTTAATTAATTACATTTTTGTAATGATTATCTTTATTAATTAAGAAATAGATTTAAAAATATTTTTGCTTTTACTACTAGAAGTGCAATTAAATTAAAGAAGAAATAATTGTATTATACTATCATTTACCAAGAAAATATACAAACTTTTATACTATCATTTTATTTATACTTTTAATACTTTCTTTGATTAATACATATATTTTCTACCCAAAAACATAATTTTTAGATTTTATATAATTAGTTTTATTCATTCTACAATTAATTTATACAATAGTATCATTTATTTTAATTTTTAAATTGATTAATAAAAAATAATTATTAGTAATGATTATTTTACTAAATAAAAAATAGATAAGAAGGGTTTTTTCAAATAAAATTAGAAATATATAATGTTGAATATCATTTTCTTAATGTAAACAACTTTTCCAACTATCATCAAATAGTTTTACGATTTTGTAAATGGAATTTTATGGCTTTTAAAGTAGTTTCATAGTGTGAGACAAATTTTACGGTCAAGAGGTACAAGGGTAATCCCACATTAAAAGTCTATCAGCTAATTAATTTCAACAAATAATAATAAATAATCTAGGCTTCAACACACACACACACACACACACATGTATATATATGTGTGTGTGTGTGTGTGTGTGTGTGTGTGTGTGTGTGCATGCATGCATGCATGCATGCATGTATGTATGTATTTATATATATATATATATATATATATATATATATATATATGTATGTATGTATGTATATATGTATATGTATTATCTGTATACATATATATAGGTATACATATATATATATACAAATACACAGATTATATATATATATATATATATATATATATATATATATATATATATATATATATATATATATATATATATATATATATATATATATATATATATATAACTTAATTTAAATTATTCTGGAGGGGACCACTCACTTTACCCACCATCATAGAATCTTATTATTCTGGAGGGGACCACTCACTTTACCCACCATCATAGAATCTTATTATTATGTAGGGGGGCTAATTTTTTATTGGGATGGAGTGGGGCCACTTACCCATTCCCCCCATAAATAGTACTTATGATGTCTACAAAAAGGTTTGTTCTTTTCTAAGTTTTATTAATATAAATTTATTTTATTATTTATTAATTTATGAATGTAAGTTAATTTAAAATTTGTCATATTAATTTATATTGATAATGATAATTAAATAATATAAGCTAATTTATATTTTATCTATATTAATTTATATCGTTAAATTTTATTTATAAAGTAATTAAAATGTAATTAGTTTATATTTTATTTAATGATTGGTTATATTTAACTATTAATAGAAAGGAGTATTTGTAATTTTCTTAAACACTCACAATATGCAGGAACGAGTTTTAAAATAGAATTAATGGATGTGGGTCACTCTTTGTTTCATACTTTTCCATGGTTTTCAAAGGTAATATTGAATAGGTTAGTGGAAGAGCTTCACCTAATTGGGTGGAAATCAAAAATTTGCAAGCAAAATCTTGGTAATTCATTTCATAGATATAAAAAAAAAAACCCTTTATTTTGTTTTGCAGGTGGAACCATATCGGGCTACCCTTTCACATTTAAATGTGAGGATTTTAATTTCTCTGTCTCTCCTAAGATTGATTTTCCTAGTAGTATTTCATTAAATTTTGAGGGTGAAACTTATTCATGGGAACTATCTTTGTTGGAAAATTTCAGTACTTATTTTCAATATAAATATAACAAGCACAATAGGGTAGAGTGTCCCTTGTTGAAGAAAACACAAGCTGCAAATTTTGATGGTTCTAAGCCTAAGGATAAGTGTGATGCCATCAGTGTCAATTTGCAAAATAATTCTAACCCTATTCTGGGGAGTTTGGGTGTGATTGATAATACCAAAAAATTTCACCATGATTACATGTCCCTCAATCTTCTAATACCCTTGGGTTTTTTGGTGGTCTTAATTCCTTTTCCTCCCTTGTATAACCCCTCCATGAAGAAGGTTTTGATCTCTTGAGTTCCTTGTCACCCTTGGTCCCTATTGTTTCTCCCACTTCTCCAAGCCCTAGCCAATCTTCCAGTCATCTTGTTTTATTCTCTGAGAGTCACCCCACTAGATTGAATGCTCAATAAATTGCCTTGGATGTCATCAAAGAAAAGGCCTTGAAACTTAGAAGTAATGTTCATGTTGTAGAGAAGAACAAGTCCCCTTTACCTAAGGCTATGGATATTGATGAGTCTGGTGAATTTACAAAAGTTGTTGCAAAAAGAATAAAGCCTATGGATAAAAATATCTCTATGAACACTATTAAACCTAAGAGAAATAAAGTTCTAGAGTATTTTAATAGGTTATGCAAAAAAATTAAAAACTTCATCCAAATAATGTATGATGATAAGCATACATAGTTGGAATGTTCAAGGGTTAGATATGGCTGATACAAAATACCAAGTTAGGAGGTGGTGTAATAATTTGACAGGTAAAGATTTTGTCTACTTGCAAGAGATTAAGATAGTGGGATTTCAAGCCTTTTCTATGCTTAAATTCTTGTGGGACTAGTCTGTGGGATTCCACTCAAACCATGAGAGAGATGAGGGAGGTGTTGTCATTCTTATTAGACCTAGATGGAAAGATAATATTATCTATCGTGGTATCTCCCCATGTCGCAAGGCCCTATAGATATCTTTTAAGTTTAAAAATGACACTTTTGTCATATGTAATATTTATGCAAAAAATGGGCCAACACCTACATAGGCTTACTAATTTTATTGGTACTATTGAAGATGTAACAAATATGATGAAAAGAGTTCCACCCCTAGAGGAGACAGTCAAAAATATAGATAGAATGGTGAAAGATCTGCATGATAAGGTTGATAAATTAAGTAGTAGAGTCATGGGTATTGAGAACACAATGAAGAATATTTTTGAACAAAGCTGCTCGATTTTAAAGGCCATTGTTGAAAATATTAAGATTCTTTTGGAGAAGCTAGAACAGGGGAGAAAGGCCCATAGAAATAAGGACTCAAGGGATGATCAAGGACCTAGTAAATATACTAGGGCAAGCTCAAAGAAACCTAAGGCTATGGAAGATAAAGAGCTTGATGAGCTAAGGGCTTCTATAGTTAAAATGAACATTCTAGTTGATCAAGCTATGGACCTATTGAAGACTTTCTAGTTGTTCTTTTCCTATCTTGTTTTGGTTTTTTTGTTGCCTCTATTGTTTTCCCTTTTGTTGAGGGTTCTTTGGTTATGGATGCTACTACTCTAGGTGCTGATGCACAGTTTTGGACTTTTAATGCTTATATGCTTTGCTCTTTGTAAATGGTTTTGGGTCCTATCAAAACTTGTTTTGACTTAGTTAAAACATTTGTGCAAAAAATTACTATTGAGAAAGAGCTAGCTTATGGAACTGGTGCACTATTAATCTTCCTAATGATATTTGTCGATGACTTCAATATGGTAGAACATAATTATGTCAAACAATGTGTCTAAAATAATGTTGGTAAGGAAATTAATTCTTTTTTTGGCAAATATTTATTAGAAAATTTGATTTGTCAGATCCATTGGTTAACAATAAATCACAATATTCTCATATATGGTTTACATGGTGCAAATTTCAAAGTGGTCGTCATAGAGTTTATTGCAAGCTAGATAGATTTTATTGCAATTATTTCTTTTTCTTCCTATCTCATTATGGCCATGCTCCTACCATTTTCATGACTTCTTTTATCTCTAGCCATTCTTCCATCTCAACTTCTATGATGCTAGAATTTGCATTGAATTCTTCTGAGATTCCAAATAGAAAGGGTTGCCCTTTTAAGTTAAATATTTCATTGCTTGAAGATGAAGATAATAAGAATGTTATTTATGGTCACTAGCCTAGCCAAACCTTGCAATACTCATCTCCACCCAAGAGAAATGTGGGATATGTTATCAAATACTTGGCAAAAAATGTTTCATATTATTAGCAAAAAACTTGTTATGAACTTAAATAAGGAAGAGACATACCTACAATCTGAAATTAATTTTTTATAAAAAGAGCTTCAAATGTGTGAGGGTGACACCAACTAAGTAATGTGAAGCATCAACTTAGGATTAATTAGAGATATAAAATTTAGGGTCAAAAACTTAGAGCCAAAATGCATTGAATTTATGAAGGAGATAATGGATCTAAGTATTTTTTAATGTTATATAGGCTAAGAATAAGAGGGAAAAAATTAAAAATTTCTAGTGTGATATGGGCACAAGAAATTATCTTGTTGCAATTAAAGAAGTGTTTTTCAAAGTATTATAGTACCGTCTTCTCATCCAAGCATTGTAAGAGTAACCAAGATGACCTAAAAATGTCTTAATATTACTCCAAAGAAATTATTACCTACCAAGCTTGACGCACTAGGTAAAAATATTTCCCTAAATAAGATTCATGATGATATAAATTCTTTACCCAATTGGAAATTTTTAGCACTCAATTGTCTCCCTACATGGTTTTATAAAAGAATATTGAATAGATTGGAAGTGAGTTGTTGGAAATATATGAGATGTCTTTGAAAAGGGGCCACTTGGAGTAATATTAATAGAGGGTTTATAAAGTTACTTCCCAAAGATGGTGATAAATCACATGTCAAAAATTGAAGACCTATTACATATTGAATATGTCATACAAAATATTAGCTAAAGTTTTCTCTAGAAGACTAACTCATCTTAACAAGTTCATTTTAGTTACTCAAATTGGTTTTATTTGAGGTGGATATTTTTAGATAATATAATCACAAGTTGAGAGGCAATGCATTGAGCCAAATTTGATGATCAAAATGTTGCTATGGTGTTATTAGACTTTGAGGAAGTGTTTGATAGAGTGGAATGGCCTTTTATAATCTGTATGCTTCAAGCTTTTGGAATCCTAGAATAATTTTGCAAATGGATTTTGATTCTCTCGCATGATTCGTCTATAGTGATTGATGTTAATGTTGATCTTACTAATCCCATTTTCCTGCAAAGATCCATTAGGCAAAGGGGTTCCATAGCCCCCTCTTTCTTTCCATTTTTGTTGATGTTTTGTACTACATTATTTGAGTTGATAGTCTTGGCCCTCCTATAAAGGACATCTCTCTCCAAATAATGATGAGCTTATCAATGCTCAATTTGCAAATGACACCTCTCTTTTTCTAGAACTTTCTGAAATCCAAATTTAGCAATGCCCTTTCTAGACTGCAATGTTTCTATTCCACCTCTAGTGCCAAGGTGGCCTTACACAAATCCACTATTCTAAGATAGTATGATGTTGCTCCAAATTGGCTTATTTCAAGTGGATGGTAATAGGCTTGACCCAAGCACATTGTGAGGTATGTGGAGATCTCATTTTCTATTGAGCCTAACATTAATGATATGTCAAATTAGGTTTATGATAAGATTAACTCTCAACATATAAAGTGGTAGAACCACTCTATCTCCTTAGCTAAGAGGATCAAGGTTGTGCAAAAGGTATTGTCTTCCTATCATATATACTTTTCTTTCACTTGGTTATTCTTTAATTATCAAATCAACATGTTAGAGAAGACTCTTTGCGATTTTTATTTGGTTTCATGGGCAAGGCAATAGAAAAAGGCATTTTATTAATTAGGATTAGTGTAGAAGACCTAGGAAGTATGGGGCACTTGGCCTTAGAGATATCAAATCACGTGGAGTTTCTCTTGCTTCAACATGGATTTATAAAGCTTTTGGGAGATGAACCATGGATAGTTCTATAGGACTAGAAAAAGAGTGAGAATTTGCATAGTTGAGAAAACCACAAATCTCACAAAAGAATATGAAAACTATCTAATCCAAACATAAATTTCATTTGAAATATTAAGATTTAAAATAAGAAACCTTCTTCAAATTGAGCTCCTATGCTCTCCTTTCTTCTCCATAGTTGAAGTTCATGTAACTCTTGATCTTGAGAATATGTACCTACAAAATGATAGCAAGAGGATATTGATATGATGGTGGCAAAATGACAATATAGCGAGAATACTAGGAGAATGTGGTTAATTAAATAAGAGCAAAAAGGCTCATTTTATAGGATTTGAGAGCCAAAATGTAAAAATGGAAGGAAAAGTGTGCAATTGGAAATCATCGTGGTTAAATTACACAAATTGGAAAGTTTCTATGATTAAAATATTTAAATTAGAAAAAGTGTCATAAAATGGCACATTATGAAAAACTAAAAGATATGTGCATAGAAATATGCAAAAAAAAATTGGTAGAAGAAGTAGAAAATAAAAGGGAAGGTATAAGAAAGGGAAAAGAAAGTATAAGAGTTTGTAAAGAGGAAAGTGTAAGAGTGGAAGTTATAAAATGGGAAACATAAGCACAATTAGTGGGAATGTGTAAGAGTTCGGATTTGAATTTAAAAACTCATAAAATCTTCTAAAATGGAAATTAGAATTTAGGAAATTAAAATAATCTCCAAATTTATGAAAATAGAATAATTAATTAAAAAATATTAATTAATTGGTAATAATTAGTAAAAGAGAATGAATTTATAAAATGAAATCAATTAAATTATTAAGAAATAGGAATAAACCATGGGTTATTCATTCCTATGGGAAAAATTACTAAAATGATTGGCCAAAATGATGAAATAAATGAAAGAATGAGTTAACCCTTTTGAAGAATTGTGATGAAAATGTAGATTGAATGTGGTGATATTGGAAAGGGTCAAGGACATGGTCAAATTGATGAAACAAATGATGTTAGATGAAGGACATAAATTTATGACACATGACATTTAATGGACTCTGTAAATTCCAAAGGTTGATTGGAATTGATTGATAAGAATTGATCATAATAACATCAACAACCTCAATCAATTCTATTGAAATAATTTGATATATTAAAATGATTGGATAAGGACATGATCAAACATTGAAGGACATAGCAATGTCGAGGATCAAATTGAGAAAATGATGACATGACAAGGACACATGACATGATCTAATGAATGATCATAAGGCACTAAAGGATGTAACAAGGCCTAAAAGGACTGATGATGATAAGATGGTGACATTGAAACAATTTTGAATCGGTTATGAGATTATCTACATCTGATAAAATGGGGTTATAAATGATGAAGAATGTATCAAAAGAACATTGTGAAACAAATTTGAATGATGATGAAGTTTGTCAAAAGATCAAAGTTAGTGAAATGAGAAAAATGGGACAAGTTAGGATGTAAAAGTGATGAAAGAGTAGGTGCAAAACATTTTTAAATGTCTATAGGTCCTTATCAAAAATAACATTGCACAGTCTATCATCAAGAAGGGGAAAACATGGAAGGATATACCTATGTGTGGTATTATCATGAGGGATTTTAAAATGAAGTTTTTTATTTCTTGTAATATCTTCACTTTCTGGAAAGCATGGTCTCAGGTTAGAGGGATTATCTACTTAAATGGAAAGCCCTTAGCCCTAACTTGAAGCTATTTAGAAAAGACATGGAATTTGAAAGGAATTTTTTTGAATGGTGATATCTTGATTGATGGTAGGTTTGGCACTTGGGAAGAAATTGCAAACAAATACAACATAATCCTGTCCCAAAAGAAAACATTTACTTTGATCTCTAAATATCTCAATGAATCAATGAGGGGTAAAAGAATGATGTCTTTTGAGTTTCTTAATGAAAGTGGAATGATGACACCATGTCGATGGATTATTCTACCAAGAATATCTATAGTCTGCTTAGGAATGATGCCTCTATTTTCTCTTGAGTCACTCAAAGTCAGGGAATTGAATGTCATTTTTCAAAATTGGAACTTTTTAACCATTACTTTTGGTATACACCTTCTAAATCTATAAAAGTTTATTTTAAATGGATCTTCCTTCTTAAGAAACTAGCTTTTGGAAATAATATGTCTTTGTGGGTCTTGAGCCAGTTGTGTGTAGTTCGTATAATGAGTCTAAGACTTTTGAACATCTTTTCTTTCATTGTGTGTATGCTAAGAAAGTGGGGTCAATATTTTTTGGTCTTTGCATTAAATGGAATGGGAAACCTAGACTTTTGTGGAGTGAAATCTTAGTAGGATATGTAGAGTGCTTTGATTTTCATCTTAATAGATTTAGGTATGCTCTATCATGTGAAGTCCTTTGGATGCTTGATAAAAATAGAGAAGTGGTTCAAATGGAGAGAAGATGGCCTAATAATTTTAATCTTAAACTCATCCATTTTCAATAATGACATAAGTTTCTATGGAGTTAGAGATCCCTAAAAAGTAGGTTTATGATGTTGGTTCAAGAAGCATCACTACAAATTGTCAAATAAAGTGTTTGAGTTGCCCACTATATTGAAGCATGTTAGAGTTTTTTGAGCCCCAATGAACAGGCCAAATTGAACCAATTATTGAATAAAGATCAAAGTGGTAATGAATTGAATCAACTACTAAATAGTGACCAAAGTGGTAATTTGTGTATTGTTCCCTAGTCTATTGAGATTCTAGATATTCAAAGCACTGCTTCCACAGATGCATGGGGACTCCCCCCTCAAAATGTTTATGATAATCCTAGTGCTTTTGTTGCTCAATATCCTAATCCCTAGGAAGGATGGGATTAATCCTTGTTTCTCTTTTTTGGCCTGATGAATAATATTTTGAAAGCTTCTTTTTTTGTACTCCACAAGTTAGACTACACATAGAGTGATATGTTAGCAACAAAATATTGCACATTTATTAAGATATAATGGTGACAAATATGCTATGACAGAGCTACAATAGCATCTCCTCACTCCCTCATTTTTTAATGGTATATATTATTGTGGGTTGTTATTCATGTTTATACCAATTATCTTGTTGCTCAGACTTTGAAGCCCTAAGTGACAATCTCTCATTGTAATATGTTCTAAAATATCTTAATAAAAAAAAATTTGATAATGTAAGTTAATTCATATAGAAATTTATATAAATTAATTTATATGAGAGGGTTTATTCAATTTTAATTTTGTTAAAATAAAACTAATTCAATTAATTTATAATTGAATTCAATTATAGTTAATTAAGTGTTGGAAATATTCAAGACTATGTAAGTTACTGAGAGGGGAGGGGTGAATTAGTAACTTCTAAAAATTCTACCAATTTCAATTCTTAATCCAATAAACCATTTAGCATTTAACTCATCATATCTGTTCTAATTGCATGCATGAGAAACTGAAAATATAAAAGCATCCACAACACTTGAACACAATGATTTGATGACCCAGAAACCTTCCAAATAGAAAGTAAAAATAGGGTGGGGATGATACCCACAAACTTTAGTACCACAACATAAAGTTGGTTGGTTAAGGTTTACATTGATCACTTCTGATGATCTACCTTGTTAGGAGCAAATAGGACTGCTAGGTCCACCTTGTGAGAGGATTTACAAACATATATTGAAGTATGCACTTGGCATAGAAAAAGGCCAAATAGCAAAGATTGAGAGAAGAAAGAGACAGAGAATACAAGATATTAGATGATGCTAAGAACTTTTTATCTGAGGCTATTGGAATTGAGGTTGATTATTCTCAACCTATTTTGTTTTAGCTTGGTGAAATAGTCCAAAATTTTAAAGAGGATACCAAGAGACAAGAGAAGTTGGTTGAAAAAGTTGAAAATAAATTCAATAATAAAGTGTTGGAGCACATTGCTCAGAAAATTTCTATTAATCAAGTTGAATTATCAACAATTTTGGTCAATCTTGAGGCATCTTGTTCTAATGTGTCATCATTTTTTTCAAATCTATGTGATGTCACTGAGTATACTAAAGAAGTTAAGCACAAATTATCCAAAATTGATAGTAATCTTAAGGTAAGTGCTCAAGCTTGCAACTTGACCCTAGTTCAAGCTCTACACATTTATTAAAGATCAAATTTTTGTCAAATATGCAACCAGATTTGTTAGGAGAAGAAGCAAGGATCCATTCCACACTAGTTGATATACAAAATATGATCCTTCCTATCATAGACTCTATGCAGAAACATATTGTTTATTCAAAAACCCTAATTCATGATAACAACTTCTCTCTTGCTAACACACGATTGAACTGTCAGCTAAAGTGCAAATTGACATTCAGACATGTAAGGTTCTTCAAGAGAACTGGGATAAATCATTGGCAATTACCCTTAAGGTACACTCTGAATTCTTATCTCATTTTGGTGTCTCCATGTAAATATGTTGAATAAATCTTTGGCATTAATGTCAAAAAGGGGGAGAAGAGCATAGTTAAAGGGGGAAATGAGATATGGGAGAAAATTTAAAGAGGGAGAAGAGCGGAGTTACAGGGGGAGAAATCTATATAAGACAAAATTTGCATGTACATAATAGATCACATAGTATAGGGGAGAAATATGCAATGGTGCAGATACACTCTATATATACCTTACAAAGATCATTTTTGAAAAATCTCAAAATAGACCAAGCTAGTATCACATGGCGATGAATACAAGGTATTCAGTTTTGGGCTAATAAATGTTTTTTTCACTAATGCCAAAGGTGGAGATTGTTTACATATCAGTCAAGTTTGTTATTAGTGACACACACTTATTCAGATTCTATATAGCCACTGAGCTTCTATAGTTGCTATCAAGTCCTTTAGACTAGCTCCAGTGGTTACCAAGCAGATTCAATTAGTGTGAAGTTCAGTAGTGCAAATCAAGCAGTTAAATATATATACCATTTTTATCAGTGGTTACTGAGCTCTTAGTTCATGTGATGTGAAGACAGTGTTAACCAAGCTACTTCATGGTAACCAAGTGACTTAGTGTTTGCCAAGTTGCACAATATCTACTAAGTCACCAGTGTAGACTAAGTTCAAGACTACTTGAAAGTGATTAGTATGGATTGAGCTTCTACATCTACCAAGATCATGATGATGCCAAGCAGTGACAGTGGATGCCAAGTATCAGAACCTCACTGAGTTAGTCTTCAGAACCCGAGTATCTTCATGTGGTCCAACTTTGTAATATTTGTGTTAACTTCTGTCATGGCTGACTTTGTAATTTTTTAAATTGGATTGGTAAATATATGTGATTTATTTTATCATATCCAATGCATGGAATGTAATAATGTGTAATGCAAGTGCAAGAATGTGAATGTGAAATAAATGCAGCAGATAAAGAATTGTGAAGGCCATATTAGCATAAGGAGCAACATTGAAAAATCTATCACAGAAAGGTGATCAGTACACTAAGGATTCTCTATCAGCAAATTCAGTTGCAAGTTAGAGATCTACTACTTCATCCTAATAGGTGAACTAGTCAAAATTCTCTAACAAGGTAGACCTAATAGTTATTTCTAAATCTCTTTACCAAGTGCATACTTCATTGTATGTTTGTAAATCCTCTCACAAGGTGGACCTAGTAGTCCTATTTTCTCTTAATAGGGAAAATCATCAGAGGTGATCAATGTGAGCTTTAACCGGCCAACTTTATGTTGTAGTACCAAATTTTGTGGGTATCATCCCCACCCCAATTTTACTTTCTATTTTGAAGGTTTCTAGGTCACCAAATCATTGTGTTCAAGTGTTGTGGATGCTTTTATATTTTCACTTTCTCATGCATGCAATTAGAATAGATATGATGAATTAAATGTTAAATGGTTTATTGGATTAAGAATTGAAATTGGTAGATGTTTTAGAAGTTACTAATTCACCCCTCCCCTCTCAGTAACTTAGCATAGTCTTGAATATATCCAAAAATTAACATTATATTTATAGGTATTGTATCAATTTGAAACAAGGGTTATGGAAATACTTTAAGAATGAAATTAATGGAGATGTTTATTTGAAGATGAATTTTCATGTCAAGTATTTCAAGGATTTAAAATTTGCTATTAACAAGATGATACACCATTATTAAAAGTTAAAACATTTAATGGCATCTTATATGCATATGGGTATTTATCATTTAGATATTTACTAAATTAAAAAATTATATTTATGTGAATTTATATGAACATATCTCTATTCAAGTTGGACTTTGATAAATAGACTAATAATTTCGGTAATCAAATCTTGTAATGTAACAAGTTGCTTGTTGTACTTTTTTAAAGTTAATTGAGATTTTTATATTAACCCTTAAGAATTATTAAAACTCAGAGGCTTTGGGATTTTATTTTCTATGTGAATAGATATAACCATTTTTATATCATGATTAGTCCATGTGTGATGTTAGAGGGTATCTATGAGCAATATCACTTGTCTCGACCATTATGTTATTTAATTAAAAGGGGTGACGACCATTATTTTTTTTTAAGTGTAATTTATTTTGTCACCTTGTACTATCATTTATGTTATTATATATTTTGGATAGTTCTATTTATGGATTATGTTATTCTATGTGATTATGAGGAAATGTGGATCAAGGAAAGAAAACCAAAGTTCATCACATAACCCTAACACCTCAAAGGGGAATCAATGAAATTTATCCTTTCAATCCTAATTCTAAGGTAACTAGATCTAGGAAGACTAGTGTTAATTAAGTGATAAATGGGTGCTAATGCAAACCAAGATCTAGTGGTTATAGAATTTAAGAAAAGGTGCAAAAAGTCCTTATAACCCTAGTGCAGCAAGAGCTATGGAATGAAATTGAAATGCTAGATTTATGAAATAGATGTGCTAAAGAAAAGAAGGAAATTAGAAGACTTTCCTTAAGAATGAGGAACTATAGATCTATTTTTTGAAGTCAATGCAATTGTACTTAATGAATAGTCTGAGCCCCAAACCTAAAATTGGCATATCTTTGAAACCCAAAAATGATTCAAATCTTTGGCAAAGTCAATGTTTCTCATCAAGGATAATATTAGGCAACAGAGATGTAGTGTGTAAAAATTAGTAGCCTTTTAATGCGGAATAGTTTTTCAATCTTTGAAGAATGAGGAAAAGGATATCTAAATCCGCAAACTATTCTTACTTTTGAGATCTAAAACATACAAAATAAAGGGTTTTTATTTTTTTAATTGGTCAAACCCCAACTTTGGAATTAACCTTGAATTGAAATATTAAAATGTAAAGTAAATGCATGAATTCACCTTTCAATAGTTGGATATCTCAAATTAAATGCAATGATCTCGCTTTACTAATTGAATTGGATCAAGAGAAATATGGATGAATGGTTGTAGAAGATGTAACATAGAACCTTGAATGTATTGAGGGAGATTTTCAATGCTAGATAAATTCCTTCAATTACTTGAATTCTTGAATCCTTGACCTTCAATAGAGGAATTATTTGAATATCTTGAATTCTTCAAACTTGAGTGCTTGATAACTTGATTGTTGTACTACTTGTGAATATGAGTCATGAGATATGAAAAATGAGGCAAGTGGATGGGTTTATAAAGGGATCAAAATTAACTTTCTCTTATAGGTCAACTTACCTTGAAATTAACACCCCAAATTAATCTGAACGTGGAGCCTAGGAAAAAAATCCAAAATAGGGCCCAAGTAGGGATGCATTGCATCCTTGATTAGCTTAGCAATGATGCTAAATTGATAAATTATGCACTATGTCTCTACCAACTAGGGCCCAAAATATTTGGGATTTCCTAAGGGTCTTTAAATGGGTCTCAGATCCCAGAAATTAGGTGTAGTTTTTAAGATAAGATCATTATAGTGTGAAAAATAGATTCTAGTGATTGGATGAAGGAAAGGGAGGACCTAAGTGGCTACATCCTACCTCCATATTTATCTCATTAAAATAGGACCATTAAATAATATCTATTAGGTCCTACCCTAATTACCTCTAGCAAAAATGAGAATAAATGAGGAGAAAAGGGGAGAGATGCAAATAAATGATGAACCTGCATTAAGAAAGTACTAGATCATCATTAGATTAAATTTCTTCCAATTCAAGATGGTACATTTATCCCCCACTTTAGTGAGAGTGTGGACTCAATCCAAACTCTTGGTAAAGTAGAGAGTAAGATATAAGATAATCTCATCACAATCAATGAGACCAAAAATCCATCAAGCCCCCAAGGGATTGAGTTTTTTCTAGCTCTAGGATCATAATAAGAGAGAAATCAATGATTGAGAGAAGTAGAGAGGGAAGGGGTGTGATTAATTTTCCAATGAGAAATGTACATCTCATTTGAATCACAAAATTAAAATTAAAATGTGTCACTCTTGTATGGGACTTAACATGTTGTGCTTGAGTACATTACATGTATATGAGATTTAGTAAATCTTTATGCCTTACTCATGTATAAGATTTAGCATATATGTCTAGATGCAAATTACCCATATATTATTTAGCAATCATTTATGTGTTACTCATAAATGAGATTTAGCATATGTGTGTGCAGAAGAAAGAGAGATTCAATCTCAACGATGCACACTTCCTAAATTAAAGGTGTGTATCAAGAATTTATTATTTAAGATAGTGCATAACCCATAAATATATTACTATATGTATGCAAAAAGAAGATGAAGCAACAATTTATATATTTGAGGACAACTCAAAAAGCATACCAAGCATCCAAGGGTAAAGTACTCTAAACCATACTCAAAATCTATATTTACTACTCCATGATTATAAGAAAAAATGAGTAGAGTGTATTCCCCTACATTAAATTTATTGCTAACACTTTTAAAAAATCAATGTCTTGAACTAAGTATACTTACATCCGCTAAGAGACATTTTCATGGTTAAATGCCCCTAAGAGAAGACAAATCAAGGGAAATAAACACATAACATGTACACAGAACAAGAGGGATCTACTAAATTCAAGGTCACTATAATCATATGATAATATGTAAGTATAATATCAAGTGTGAAATATCACCATTCCCCAAAGGAAGTAGAACTACAACATAATGGAAGAAAGACACATAAGAGTTATGAAGAATAGTCTTTTTAAACTACCATCATGGAGACCAAATAGGATTGGTGCTACTATGTTGAAAATTCAAGCAGAAAAATAAAAGGATATAATTATAAACACTAGAACATGTACAACATAACATATAACAGTATATAGAAAAAGTGAGATACAAATATAAGAATGTTGCAGCATTTTGATTCCCTTATTATTTTGTACCAACAGAGATACAAGGTTCATCTAAAGAAATATAAATAGATATATAGAAATCACAATGTGGGGGGAACATAGCATGATAGACAAAAACACAAAAAGATACTATGCTAGAGCACTCACTCAAGTGCATTTCCCTCCTCCCAGATCTTGTTCGGTAGTATGTAGAGAAGGTCAAAAACTTTCAAGAGGAGCAATGTCCAAAAAAATAGGAACAATAGCTAATTCTAAAGAGGGACTCATTTGAAGTTGATATTCTCAAGACCAGATGCAAGTGAAAGCTACATAGAAAGCATGTTAGGCAAATCAACATCAAGATCCATAATCCCAAGGTCATCAGCATTTAATGTATCTTCTTCATCAATATTAATAGCTAGAGAATCCAAAATATGAATATCACATTTGGGTAAAAGCGCAAACCTGTGTCACCCTTTTGTAAAGGAAAAGGCTAACAAAAGTATAATTGCTCACCTTCAATGATATAAACTGGTATTATTATTTTGAATTTGAAAATGAAGTAAACTAATGAAATGTGTAGAAATGCATGAACTTTAAGATTAGAATTTTTATAATCATTTGAAATAAGAATTTACATATTTTGTTAATTTTTATAAATAAATTTTTAGCTGCCAAAATATGCTAAAAATTAGGGATCTACTTCCCACCACAAAACTATATGGAAATAGAATTATTTCCCTTTTATCTCAAACTATATTATAGATAACATTTATAGCTAGAACAATCAAAAATAAAAATTGGCTTTAGACCTATATTTTCTCTTTTCTAATGATTCAAATTTCAACTCAGCTGAAATCAATAGTTTTCACCTCCCACCACATTTTTCAAAACAAATCTATTCTAACCAGAAGAAAAATTATACATTCTCAAAGAGGACTCTCTCCTCTAGAACGTCATATAATTTTTAAATTTTTTTTATATGATTTTAATTTATTTTTCTCAAAATTGACATCTTTTTGAGTGTTAAAATATGTGCTTGTAGAATTTTTTAATTACAATATACTATATCTAATTAAAACACTATAAACTCTATCTAAGAATATTCTTGACTTTGAGCTCTACAACATGGTGTTTATATGTTATTAAAAAAATATCATAAACATAGTAAGATTTATTGAAATGCCACTTTTCTGAAATAAAATTATTTCTTTAGTAATTGGATACAAACTAGCATAAAACATGCATTTATTGGACATTTCCAATTGGAAACGTGTGAGAGCATATATAACTTAGCTAGAATGAATTTATCTAGCTCGTATGTTTGAACAAAATTTATTTTTAGATAGAAATACTCAAAATTAGTCATACTAATAAGTCATCATGAAAGGTGACACAGCTTTGTACTTTTACCCATTTATCTATCTCATTGATATGATTAACTTCCTCCATAGACATGGGCTGATGAGAAGTATGCATATGAGCTTTAGCATGAGCTTGATGGTTCTTCTAACATTCACGAGCATTTCAATTACCCTTAGTCTTTCCAAAAATTTGTTGAGAAGAAGGATCTTAGACATAGATTCCTTACCATTGTTAGATGCAGTAAGAGGAGGAACAACATTAGTTTTAGAACTAGAAGGAGGAACCTCAATAGAAGGATCCTTAGGTGCAACAGGTGGTTGACCATTAGGAATGGAAGAATTGGAATAAATAGGTGTAGGAAAAAGACCATGAGTAATATCTCTAGGCATACTCAAATCAACAATCTTTCCACATTTACTATGATTGGAAAAGATGAACAGGATGAGGAAGAGGTGTGTTAGGAATAAAATTACAAAATAAATCAAGGGTATCACAATGTCTAGGCCTAGAAGGATGATAAAGACTATGATCGATCATCTCAATCTCACTATCATGAAGAAATTTAATGACCAGATGAATAGGAGAAGCAATGACTTTCATGGAAGTCAATTCAGGTAAACCAAGCTTTACTTGGACTTGATGAGAAGAAGGAATGACCCCAAAGGTACTATTCACCACTTTACCATAGAATTCAACAAACAAGGAAATGGAACCATGAGGATGATACAAGAAACCATTACAAGTTTGAATCCAAGTATCAGTTGAATCATAGATGTCACATGAAAAAAATTTAGCAAACCAATGTTCCTTAGTGATTTACTTAAATAAAAGTATTATCGATAAGAAAACCATAAGGACACTTAGAAACCCTAGTAGCAATATAAAGAGGACCATCAGGGGCATGAAACTGATAGAATCATCAAATAAAATAATAAGGTCTCTAATACACTTAACATTAGATTTAGATTTAGGGTGATCATGAGATTTATATGGAACATTTTTCATATGTGGAGATGGAGGTTGAGGTACACATATTCCATAGTATTCAAAGTCCATTCATTCTCTTCCCACATGTTATAAGTGATGCTCATATCGAGGGAAGAAGAAGAAGGTTGATCAATCATATCAGTAGTGTGTTGAGATAGAGGATTGGTGTGTAATTGAAGATTTTGATTAGGAGGTTCCATAGATTTGTTTCCATTATCATGAATATCACTAGACAAAGCACTAGAATCTATCAAATCTTGAATCTTATGTTTCAAAGTATAACACACCTCAATATCATGGCCAAGGTGACGATGATATTGGAAAAAGGCTTTTGAATCAAAGTGCAAACTTGATGTGGTAGAAGGAAGAAGTGGTCTAATA
Source organism: Cupressus sempervirens (assembly GCA_028749045.1). Classification (NCBI taxonomy): domain Eukaryota; kingdom Viridiplantae; phylum Streptophyta; class Pinopsida; order Cupressales; family Cupressaceae; genus Cupressus; species Cupressus sempervirens. Next base: position 384,618,439 of record CM053788.1, on the reverse strand, counting down.
GGAGGGAGTGTAATAATATCAGTACTAACTAACCTTCCCATAATTGAATGTAAAGACTCAAAAAGAGGATTAAACTTATGGTTCATCAAAAAAATAAAGGAAGAAGCAATGGTACATTTGGATGCAGTAACTACTTGTTCATCTACTGTATTTGTGGGTTTGTTGATCTTAACATAGTCATTAGGTTTATGAAATTTGTTTAGACTAGGTGCAGCATCACTCTTATCAATAGGTACAAGAGCCATTGGAGTGGTGCTCTCAAATTGACTCGTTTGTAATTGATAATGGTGAAGCATTGTACAAAGTTATGAAAAGGAAGTAAATTCAATAAGAAAAATCTTATCTTTAATGTCTTTTTTTAAATTAGCAATAAACATAAGTTGATATAAATATCAAGCACAAGATAAGAAATTTGAGCATGCAAATGCTCAAATCTACCAATATGATCAATCACTTTTTCCTTGGCATCTTGTTTACAATTCATCAAATCAGTTAAAGTTACTTGAGGGCCAAAGTTATTATGAAATTGTTGAATGAAATTATTAGAAACTTTGTGAAAGGATTCAAAAGAATAAGATGGAAAAGAGAAACACCATTTTAAAGCTTTGTCATGAAAAGTGTGAGAAAAAAAATCAACTAAAACCTTATGATCATTAGCATAATCAATACATAGAACTTGAAAAGTTTTACGATGGGCCATAGAGTCACCCTTACCATTGTAAGTATCAAGACGAGGCATATCAAATTGTTGAGGAGAATCTATACATATAATATTTAAGGATAAAGGACTACCTATATCACATGTAGGTGTGTTGAACTTAGATTGAGTAAGGGAAAGAAATTATTGTAGTAAGGAAGAAATAGTTTGAGCAAGACTAATGATAGTGGCATCATTAGAGAAAATAGTTGAAAAAGACACATTTGACACACTAGGAAGAGTGTATGAATTGGTTAGAATATAGGCTTCTACGGGTGAGACAATAGGAACCACAATAGAAGCATTAGGATAATCGTAAGGAATGTTATTGTATAAAGGCAATGAGGTAGGTAATGAAGTAGCTAGAACACTCACATGTAGAGAAGGAATATAAAGACATGTGATAGGAGGATTAGTTGGTTGAATATTAGTAGTCATAATAGGAGAAATTTAGGTAGGAATGCTAGAGATAGGTGTGAAAATAGGCAAGGTAGATTGAATAGTAGTGATGGGTGGAGCCATTCCTATTTAAGATGTGGATTGAGCCAAAGGCTTAACATGAGAATGGTGAAGGTGAGTAGTACCACACAAAATATTAATGCCATGTTCATCAATATAGATCACCTTCTTAAGAGCATCAAAAGAAATCGTAATATCAGTATTGTGATTCTCTTGAAGAATCCAATCATGCATTTTATCAATTGTAATGGAAAGCTTATGAACTTGTTCAAGAGGAACCTTTAAAGGTTCATCTTTGTCATGAGATGTATGAGAAGAGTCATTCTCCATGGAAGGATTAGGATCATGAAAACCATAGGATTGCTAAGGTTCCTAAAGAGAGGAGAAGAGGATTCTGGATCAAAGGGGATCATGAGTCTATGACTTCTCCTTATGGGAGCATTATAATTGCAACTTGAAGTAATGAATCTCATATATAAAACAAGGGAATATAAGCTTTAGGTATGAACTAAATTGCAAAGCATATAATTGAAAAGTAATAGATATATTTTTACAAGATGTATAATTGCATGGAACAATGTAACTATAAAATGCAAAGAATCTAAATAGAATTCAAAGGAGAATCTAAAAACAAATCAAATGTTGAAATGTTGTTAGTCAGGTTCACCAATTGTTAGATAACTAGGGGGTGAATCTATTATAACTAGTTATCCTATAGTCCTTAAAAACACTTTTCACCAACTCAAACACTTTAATCTTTCATATTGTAAGCTTGGTAACTAGATCTAACATCAAATTATAAACTGATATAAACTTTACATTAAACTGTCAACTTAATATATCGAGTATTAGAGTAATCTTTTAGTTTATACCGAGTTGCAACAATAAATAGTAAACATGAAATAAACTTGCAACATAATAAGCATCCACACAAATTTGATAAAAGTATTTAACGTGGAAACCTTGTAAAAGGAAAACCTACTTGGGAACTGACAACTAAAATTTTTCACTCTTCTAAAGTGAGATCTATTAGGAACCAACCTTGTTAAAAGTTACATACACATTTTTTATGTGACCTTGTTAGAAGATTTTCACCAAACATCATCTAGACCTTGTTAACTTCTTGAAACTTCTAAAAAGTGGCTTACTCTAAAGGACTTACATAACATTCAACAAAATGTCAACATAAAGGATTTCAAAAGATTATTAGGTCCACTCTATTAAGATATTTTTCTACTACAATAATTAGAGATGAATAGCTAAATGGTTTGTTAGGTTTTAACACTACCTTTCTTGTTCAAATCTCAGTGTTGCTCAATCTCTTTCCTCTTTCAATGTGTGATCCCTTTCTAGTTTATTTGTACACCTTACACATCAACTTAGCACTTCCCTTGCTTGATCTTCACAATGCAATTATGCTCATTTCTCCTTTTTTTTATTACTTCTTTAACTTCTTTAGCATCAACATAATCAATAATATCAATTATATCAACATAATCAACAACATTGAATCACAAGGTTCATCCTTTAAATAGAAAACTTTTGTCATTCCTCTGGAATCTTCTAGGTTTTTTTTGCTTAATTGCAATCGTCAAATATTCATCAAGTTCATATTCATTGAATCTAGATGCTCAAGAAATATACTTCCACCTTGAACTTTGTGCTCCATTTCCAATTGTTAAATCTCCTTCACCAGGTTTTCTTTGAATTTCTCCATTCATTGATCTCATAATAACTTTGTCATTATCTTCAAAACTTCTCTAAAAATCTTTATTTTCATCAAATGTTGGCCTCAATTTAAATATTTTCTTAAAATATTCTTCCTTTTCATGCTCAATTAACATTACATCTTGCCTGGCGAACACTAGACTGAGTTAACACTAAAATTGCTTAGTTGACACTACGCTTTTTAATTTTTTTATTAGGTGCTCGATGACAACTATAGTAGCTCAATTACTAGTATGGTTTTTCATTCACTAAAAAAAAAAAAAATCTTATACATGATCTCAATACAATCAAATCACATGAAACAATTAAACCAACACTATACTGTCAAAGTCTAACTCATTCAAGTGCCCATTAACCATACACTTATCAAAACTTACATCATCATCATCATTATAATTTCTTCAAACCTTATTCAGCAATCAAATGATATGACCTGCTACTAAACTAGCATGATGTCTTACCAACTAAGGTTTGACATCAATGACAACATAACAACTTATATGACTCTTTCACATACATTAACAACATTTTCAGTTGGGGACAACAATCTCTCTCTTTGGTATTGATGGCACTACATAAGATATTACATTACATTACATTATGAAATAATAAAACATTGAATTCCAACACATCTTCAGTTCTCTGACTTCATTCATTTTCTTTGCAACTCGGTCCACTTTGAAAATGATTCCCCTTTGGGTATACTTCTCTAACTTAAACTCAAACAACTTAAACTCCATATCAACAACTTGTAGAACTCTCCTTGTCCTTACAGATTCTCTCTATATCTTTACCTCCATTCTCTCCCTATAGATTCTCTCCCCCTTTGACAACAATTCCAAAGGTAACTATAAGTTTCAATGAGAAACTTATAAAACCTTGTAGCAATACCTTGTACCTTGCATGTAACAATTTCATCTATTTCATTTCAATCACTTTCATAACTTTAGGATTCAATCCCTAAATAGTGAACTCTTGTATCAACTCCAAAAATATATTCTAATAGCCCATGAATTGATGCAACATCCATCTTCTCCTAGTGAATCTTAGATGGGGGAGGACCCTAACTTACCTCTTAGATACTCAAAGAATCCTTAGGCAATGGCTTTTTGAATATATCTCTGATTCACTCCTTAGACTTTGCATATTGTAATCTTACTTATTTCTCTTGAATATGCTCCCTCAAGTAGTGATACTTGGTAGATATGTGCTTGGTTTTTGCATGTATCACAAGATTCTTTGATATGTTAAGAGAACTTGTATTGTCACAATAGATAGTAACAAGTTTGGTGACTTTCTCTTGCATACCTTCCAAGAATTTCTTGATCTATATAATATTTGAATAGTTAATAGTAGCACCAACATTCTCAACTTCAATAGCAGATGGTGATATACAACTTTGTTTTATTCTCAACCATATAATCAACCTTTTTCCTTAAAAAAATCTCCACCACTAGTGCTCTTTATGTCATCAACATTTCTTGCCTAATCAACATCAGTATAAACTCTCAGCTCAATATCACCTTCTTTCTTGTACCATATTCCATAGTCTTTTTCTCCTTTTAGAAATCTAGATATCCTCTTGATTGTAGTCATATGTGTCTCCTTAGGATTAGATGAAAATCTTGCAACTATATCAACTACATGTGTATTATCAAGTCTCATTTGTACAACATATTTTAACTTTCCAATCATTGATATGTATTATGTCTCATTCACTTTAGAAATATTTTCTTACTTAGATAATTTGCATCCACTCACTAGAGGGGTTCCAACTAGCATTGACTCATTCATACCAAATATCTTCAATATCTCCTTTATGTACTTAGATTGGGTCGCATATATATCACTTTTTATTTGATGAACATGTAAACCAATGAAAAAATTAATATCATTAAACATAAACATCTCAAATTATTTGCTCATCTAATCAATGAATAATTTGCATAAAAAATCATTACTACCAAATATTATATCATCAAAAAATATTTCATCTATTATGACCCTATCTTTAGCTTCACTTTTCAAGTACAAGTCAATATTCTAACAAATCCAATCTTGATCAAATATGAATGCAACCTTTCATACCATGCTCTTGATTCTTGCTTCAATCCATAAAGTGCTTTGTTCAATTTGCATACCATGTGCTTCTGATTGGCTTCACAAATCCCTTAGGTTGTTTAACGTAGACCTCTTTTTCTAGAATTCCATTAATAAATGTAGACTAAACATCTATTTGATAAAATTTAAATCTCTTATAAGTTAAATAAGCCAAAAGTGTTTTGACTCCCTCCAATCTAGGTACAAGTGCAAAGGTCTCCCCTAAATCAAGTTCTTCTTCTTGGGCATAACCTTTACAAACAAGTTTGGCTTTGTTCCTCACAACTTCTCCTTTCTCATTCAATTTGTTTCTAAATATCCACTTGGTTCCAATCAAATTTTTTTCTTTAAATCTTGGTACTAGTGTCCATGCATTGTTCTTCTAAATTTGGTCTATCTCTTCATTCATAGCATTGATCTAGTCATCATTATCAAGTATAGCTTTCACAGTTCTTCGCTAAAATTCAGCAATCAAATGTATTTTCCTTCACCTTACTTCTTATCATGATTTCAACACTCTTGTCTCAAATTATTTGATCTTATGAATGATTTATTTCCACATAATTTGCTAAGATAGTTCTAGCTTTGTGATATCCAACATTATCTTCACTCTATTGGGGCTCAAAATTTTGCTCGAGTTGTTCTATTTGTGGCTCAGGAAATGCAGGTTATTACTTGGTAGCTTTCTATTGTTTCTCAATGTACCATTGTAATGACTTAGTTTGGTGCTTAGGTACAGTAGCAAGTGTATCATCATAGAAATACACAAACTTGTTGTAATCCTCAAGTTATTTCTTTCTCTCCTCGTCATTCTTATTTGAAAACACATCAATTCTAACATTTGTACTTTTAATCATTGTGTGAATCTCTTTTTTCAAACATTTGTAAGCCTTGCTTCTAGTACAGTAACCTAGGAATATACCTTCGTCACCTTTTCAATAAAACTTCCCATTCCTTGCATCTTTATAAATATAACACCTACTTCCAAATATTTTTAAATAACTTACATTTAGTGTATGACCATTCCAGAGTTCATATGATATCTTGTTTGTTCCTTTCTTCAACTAAACTTGGTTGAGTCTATAAATAGTAGTGCTTATGACCTCTCTCCATAATATTTATGCAACTTCCTTTTTAATTAGTAGTGTTCTAGCACAATCAACAATGGATTTGGTTATTCTCTCTATAATCATATTTTGTTGTGGTGTCCTTAGGGCAAGTAATTATCTCTTAATTCCATGCTCAAGAAAAAAGTTAGTGAATTCATCAAACATAAACTCACCACCTTTATCAGATCTTAAACATTTTATTTGTTTATTGATTTCCTTTTTCAACTCTTTCCTTATACCATTTGAACATTTGAAAAGCATCGGATTTTAGTTTTAGAAACATAAATTTCATTATTCTAGAATAATCATCAACAAATACTGTGAAATATTTATCTCCATTGTAGCTTTGAACTTTCATAGGACCACACAAATCAGTATGTACCAACTCCATAATGTCATTAGATGTATGTGTCTTACTTGAAAAAATAGACTTAGTCATCTTACCAAGTTGACATTTCATACACATAGCATTACCATATTTATGCAGACTCGGTAAGCCTCTCACTTTCTTCTTTCTACTCACTTTGACCATATTCTCAAAATTTACATGATATAGTCTCTTATACCCCAACCATACATCTTGAATTCTATAAAATAGGCATGTACTAATAGTAGGATCTAGAGAAAATAGATTACATCTTGTTTTCTCTCCAGTACTAATCAAGCTTCCATTATCATCATAGATCTTTATCTTTAAGTTATGAAATTACAATTTGTGACCTGTATTATTTAGTTGTGAAACACTAAAATAATGTACGTTAGTCCTTGAACCCAGTAATTGTCATCACATCTAATTTTATCATTTTAGCAACAATGATCATCTATCTTTCACATGACATGGAATATCATTTCCAAGTTTAATAGTTCCTCCATAATATTCCTCTTTCTTATCAAACTTACTAATATTTCTAGTCATGTGATGTGAAAATCCACTATCAATAATCCACATATCATTTTTACTAATATGAAAAATATGATATTTTCCTTCCTCATACCTTTCTTCACCTAGATTTTCTTTAACAACAACATATACCACTTCCTCGCCTTCATTCTCATCATCAAAATCTTACTCGGTGTGCTCCTCCTTAGTAATATAGCATGACTTCTTTCCTTTTTCCTTGTACTCCTTGTAATCCTAGTTCTTTTTATATTTTTTTTCTCTTCTTTTCATTCTTGTCAGCCATGTTCTTATTAGGACATCTAGCAACAATATGAACAACTTCATTGCATTTAAAACATATCAAAGGCAATTACCTTTTAATCTTCCTTTACCTCTCAATAGCCTCCTTGACAATAGTGTTTCAATCTCATCCATCTGTTTATCATTCAAATTAGTGTCGTTCTCATCCTTACTACTCTTCTCTTTCTTTGAACTTACAATGGTTAGTGATGTCTTAAAATCATTCTCAATCTTAGGTACACTATTATCAAAGTTACTTAATTCAAATGCAGTCAATCTACCAACTAAACCATCAAGAATAAGATCATTACCAGACATAGCTCTGAATTCCTCAATAGAAAATACTATTATAACATAAATAGGTAATAAGATTCTAAGAACTTTACTTACAACTTTTTTTTTATTGATGGCTCCTCCAACAACTGTAATGGCACTCATAACTTCTTTGACATATTGAACACTATTTTCTCCTTGCTTCATCCTCATCTCATTACACTTTCCTCTTATTTTTTTTCTTTGGCTCTCAATACATTCTAATCTCCACCATGCACGAGTATCATAGTCTTTCACATCATCAAACTCAACATTATTTAATGTAGAAGCAATCTCAATCATCAAGCTATCATGTTCTTTCTTTTGGTTCATCTCCTCAACTATCATAGGAGGGGTTGGGTAGTGTTATGGTTATCCAAAAAATATAATGAATTGTCTCCAATCTTTGATAGTTGCAGCCTCATCCTTCTTTTCTATAAATATCATTTCTCCTTGTTCAACTTTGATACCTCTCTCTTATACATCTTCAAATATTTATCTTAAGTCCCTTCAAACTTTTCCTTCAAGCACTCATCTCTGATACCAATTATTAGATAACTAAGAGGGGGGGTGAATTTGTTATAACCAATTATCTTATAGGCCTTGAAAACACTTTTCCCCAACTCAAGCACTTTAATATTTCAATTCATAAGCTTAGTAACCATATCTAACATCAAAATGTAGACTGATATAAACTTTGCATTAAACTGTCAACTTAATATACTGAGTATTAGAGTAATCTTCCAACTTATACTGAGTTGCAATAATAAAAAATAAACATGAAATAAACTTGCAACATAATAAGAATCCATACAAATTTGACACAAGTATTTAATATGGAGACCCTATAAAAGGAAAAACCACCTTGTAACCAGCAACCCAAAATTTTCACTCTTCTAAAGTGAGCTCTACTAGGATCCAACCTTGTTAAAGGTTACATACACATTGTTAATATGACCTTGTTAGAGGATTTTCACCAAAGATCATCAAGACCTTGTCCACTCCTTGAAACTTCTAAAGAGTGGCCTGCTCTAAAGTAGTTTTAAAAATATTCAACAAAATGTCACCATGTAAGATTTCAAAAGACTATTAGGTCCACTTGATTAAGAGATTTTTCTGCTATAATAATTAGAGAGTAACAATGAAATGATTTGTTAAGTTTTAGCACTAAATTGCTTATTTATATCTCTGTACCACTCAATCTCTTTCCTCTTTCAACTTGTAATGCCTTTTTAGATGATTTACATTCTTCACACATCAACTTAGCACTTCTCTTACTTGATCTTCACAATGAAATTATGCTCAGTTCTCCTTATGTTTATCACTTCTTCAAATTATTTAGCATCAACATCACTAGCAACATCAATGATATCAAAATAATTAGTAACATTAAATCACAATGTTCATCCTTTAAATATAAAACTTTTCTTGTTACTCTAGAATCTTTCAAGTGTTGTCACTTACTCACAATCATCATATCTTCATAAAGTTCATATTCATTTAATCTAGATGCTTAAGAAATAAACTTCCACCTTGAACTTTGTGCTCCATTTCCAATTGTTAAATCCCCAATAGAACACAAGGAGGAATCTAACACCACAAAGTAAGATTTGATGTAGTTGGGTTCACCAATAATGTTTAGTGGAAAATGTGACTCAAGGAAAGTGAGCCTAAGTTCATCACATAACACCTCAAAGGTAAATCAAGGAAGTTGATGCTTTCAACTTTGATTCTAAGGTAACTAGATCCAAGTAGATTAATGCTAATTATGTGATAAAGGATCACTAATGCAAGCTAAGATCTATCTATTATAGAATTAGGAAAAATAAGTAAAAATCCTTAAAACCCTACGGTAGTAAGAGCTATGAAATGAAATTAAAACACAAGATTTGAGAAACAAATGTGCTAAAGTAAATAAAAAAATTACAAGACTTTCTTTAAGAATGAGGAACTTTGGATCTAATTTTCTAATGTCTATGCAACTCCAATCAATAAATAACCCAAGCCCAAAATCTGAAATTGTGAGATCTCTGAAACCAAAAAATTGTTCAACTATTTGGTAGAGTCAACTTTTCCCAATAGGGACAACTTTAGGCAATAGGGATGCAGTGTGTCCCTAATCAACAGTCTTCAAATATGAAACAATTGTTGAATCTATGAAGAATGATGAAAAGGGTATTTGAATCTGCAATTTGTTATTTCTTCTAAGGTCTTAAACCTAAAAAATAAAGGGTTTTTTTTAATGGGGGGTTCTACTTGGTCAAACCCTAGTTTTTGAATTAACCTTGAATTGATATAATTGAAGTGTTAAAATGTAAAGTAAATACATGAATTCACCTTATAATAGTATGATCTCTAAAATTCAATGCAATGAGCTCACTTTGCTAATTAAATTGGATCAAAAGAAATGTGGATGAATGAATGTAGAAGATGTAACAAAGGACCTTGAATGTATTTAGGAAGATCTTGAATTCTTGATAAACTGCTCCAATTATTTGAATGCTTGAATCTTTGATCTTCATAAGAGGAATTGCTTGAATGTCTTGAATGCTTAAAACTTGAGTGCTTAAGTGCTTAAAAGCTTGATTCATGAGATATGCAAAGTGAGGCAAGTGAATGTGTTTATAATGTGCTCAAAATTAACTTTCTCCCACAAGTCAACTTACCTTGAAATTAACAACCATGATCAACCTAAACACAAGACCTAGGAAGTAGACCTAAAATAGAGCCCAAGGAGGGACATGCAATGTCCTTGATTGGACCAATAGGGATGTCCTACATCCTTGATTGAGTAGGAACACAATACATCCCTGCTAACTAGGGCCTAGAACCTTTGGGATTCTATAGGGGTCCCAAATTCTGGAAACTAGGTGAAATTTTTGAGATAAGATTTTTATGGTGTAGAAAAATGATTCTAAGTGATTGGATGAAGAAAAGAGAGGACCTAAGTGGTTACATCCTAGCTTGATCTTTACACCATGAAAAAGATGATCTAATAGATCCTACCCAAATTCCACCTAGGAGAAATGAGAAGAAATAAGAAGAAAAGGGGAGAGATGAAAATAAATGATGATCCCACATTAAATAAGTGTTAAATCATCATTAAATTGAAGCACTTATAATTTAAGTCAGTACACTATGTTTGATCTATACTCTCGATGGTTACCTCTATGGTTGTGTACTTCATGTTGGAGATGGATGATATTAATGTTGGATTGCCATTGCTCTCATGTTATGAGACTCTATGGATTATAACTATGATTATGAGATATCCATTATGAGATGGATGATCTTTGGATATGTTCATATTAAGATGAAAAATTGATTGTTGTATAGATGTGATGGTATTTCATATACTCCATTATTATAGTTTTCTAAGTTTCATAATTATTGTTCTATGAGGATCTTTTGTGGAATTAGTTTATCCTCCTATTTTAGTTTCTTTTGTATGAAGCATTGGGGTAGGTTATCTAGTTATATAAGGGTAGTGACTTACAATGGGGATCATGAACCTAAGGGGCTACCAATGTAACTCATTGTAAGTTGACTTAATAAGTGATAACTTAATAAACTTTTGGGAATGAGTTTAAATTTTAATATGATAATTGTGTTCCTCATGCATGTCTTGAGAACTAGTATAGGTTAAGATTGGAGTGGGAGAAGATGCTTGATTTAGATCTTTCATAGTTAGTAAGCCTTATCTATATGAAAGGTTGTTGATGACACATAAAGTCACTAGGAACCTGTGGTCAAGAGAGACTACCAAGGTAACCTTAGAGTTGAGTAATGGCATGGCACTTATCAATATGCATCTTAGGTTTCTTGTGTATACATACATACATACATACATACATACATACATACATACATACATACATACATATATATATATATATATATATATATATATATATATATATATATATATATATATATATATATATATATAGTGTTTGATGCCTCTCCAATCATCTTTATTGTATGTGATACCACTTGAGATAGAGATCTTTCATGATCCCTCACCTAAGATTTGTGTTGTTGATTTTATGATTTGATTACCTAAGTGGAACTTGACATTATCTTCTTAGCATGATGGGAGTGTGCCTAATTAGATTACCATGAGGTTGGGTAGTAGTGAATCTTTTACCATTGAGGTCCAACAGACTTGTATAGGTGTTGGATGTTCTATTGTTTTAGTTGTACCATTCTATCTCTTATCTTTTGGAGACTTTCCCTTATCTTTAGTAAATTTATTCAAGTATCTTATACTTTGTATCTTTAAATCTCTTGTGATGACATGTTGTACTATATTTTACTTGTGTTATCATTACACACCCTGTGATATGTGGAGTTGATAATATGGATTTGAATGTACTTTGGTATATCAGTTGTACTTATGTACTCAATTACAAGATCATGTATTTATTATTCCTTTATGGATGTGGACATTGTACTTATGATCAAATATAATTAATAAATTTATACAAATGTGATTCAACTTAAAGGAACTCTTCATAAATGTAAAATGTAATTGTATTGCTTTATTTATATGTGAAGTGTTTTAATATATTGATTTCAAATTGGTATTCATTGTTGTTGTGTAAACTTTCAAGGAAATAAATTGTTTGGTAAACTTAGTAGCATATTTATGTTAATTTCCCTTAGGTTCTCTAGTGGAGCATTACATTTAGCTTCAATTCTACTTTTATTTACTTGATTATATTGTATCCTTGTGTGCGTGGGTGTGTATACACACAACAATTTTGATTTTTTTCTTTCAATTTGTTTGATTTTAGTCTTTAGGATGTATTCTAATATTTTCTTTTTGTGTGGTTAATATTTTTTAGTGTGTATCTTCACATTCTTTCTTTATTTTGGTTCTCTTTTCCATGTTATTTCTCCTCTATTCTCCCTCTCTCTTGGTTGGTAGCTTATTTCCCACTTTTATGATTTTTCTTATTTCTTCTTATGCTTTCCTTCATGTTTTGTGTGCTCCCTCTCTTACCCACTTCTTTTATATATTGAGTTACCTATAGGTTGTTGCTTTTAAAATTTCTTGCACTCTCTTTCTTCTTGATGCCTTCTAATTCTAATAGATTGTGGATGTTTGATTACATTGAGTTTAGAGATATTCAACATATTATTAGTCCCTGCCTTTATAAAGGTAGAGACTATTGTTTCCGCTTCACTTATAGACAATTAATTCGCCCTTCAAACTTTGAAAACAATAATATATGGTATGGTTCAGTGTGTTTGACATTTCTAATTTTGACGTCAGAATGAATTTCTTTATTTTCCTATTGGTTCATTTGATTTTCCTATTTCTTTTATTAGTTTTCCATTTAAAAAAATAGAGAAATGACGATAGTGATGGATATGTGGATATAAAGGACCGATCAAAGGACGTTATTATTTTTGGCGGGGAGAATATCAGTAGCGTTGAAGTTGTGTCGATTCTTTATTGTTTAGTCCGCCACGATATTTCTGCACTTTTTATTGCTACTTCCTTGTGAGTTTTTTTCCTTGTAACTATAGGTGATGCATGGATTTTAAATGAGAAACTTATCTGTGTATGTGCCACGAGCTTCCAACCAAAATAGACTTCTTAGCCATAGCAATCTAATCAAACAGATCTCCCAAACCCCACTCTAAAACTCTCTCCATAAACAATAGATGATACTGAATTTTGTAGAGCCGCTAAACGATCAAGCTTCCACCGTTTAAAAAAGAGGCATCCTGTCAAGTAGCGATGGCGTCACTGCAAAGATTGTCGGCCCTCAAAATTCAAAAGTTGCAGAGAGGAAAGCTCTATGGAAGAATGCAAAACCTTTGGGGAATTTGAGCTCTTGGTTGGGTAAACCATGCTCGCTACTAAAAGCCACCTCATTGTTTAAAAGCAAGAGATATACTAATTCTAGAAACCTCCAACAAATTTGAGCTTGCTCTACCGCTCCAAAATTACTAAATAATTAATATTATAATGTTTCTAGAAAGGAGTATTTGATATTTTCTTTGGTTCAAAATTTATTATTATACTATTTTCTATTTTAAATATTTGTATATCTCAAAAAATTAATTTTCAAAGTTTTTTTTATTATGGTGTGCATGATTAGATTTTGTGAAAATTTTAGAGTATCAATTGAATTTCTAATTTTATTATATTCTATTCATTTATTTATTACTTAAAATTTCTTTTTTAAAGATTAACTTAATCGATTTGAAATTATGGTTTCCTCAAAATTGAATGTTCTCATAAAATTTTACATTAGTATAGTACATTGAAAAATATAATTAGTGAATAAAAACAAGGTTTGACAATTGAAAATAATAATGTAAATATATTTATGTATTTTTTTATTTTAAAAGTGCTTTCATTTTACATTTCTAATGTTCCTAATTCTCCAACATAAATATGATTTTTTTATTTAATTATGACTCAACTATTGCACAAATTTATCTTTCCTCTTTGACATGAGGCAGGAACTCAAGCTCCACCAGAGCTCTTGTTTTTGTTATTAATTTGTAATATAAATATGTCATTCTATTTTATTCCATTTTTCTCTCTTCAAACAAAAAATATCAAAATTGATAACATATTACGTTTACTATTTATTTTTCTAATTTTGAAAAGTACTTATACAAAACCTTATTTATTTAATTATTCTTTAATTAGTTGATGGGTTTTTTATGTGGGATTGTCCTTGTACTTTTTGATCAAAAAATTGTCTCACGCCATGAAAGTACTTTAAAAGCCACAAAATAACCTTTTAGAGAACTGTAAAACTATTTTGCGATAGTTGGAAAAATTATTCACATTAAGCAAATTATGTTCAATATTATATATTTCTAATTTTATTTTATTTTAACTCATCTTATTTATTTTTTATTTAGTAGAATAATCATTACTAATTATTATTTTTATTAACTAATTTACAAATTAAAATAAACAATAATATTTTTTTTATTTATCAGTAAATGACCAAAGCATTATAGATTATATTAATAAAAATAAAACAACAAATCTCCATTGCAACTGGTAGGAAAGAATGGAGAAGAAAACATCCAGTGTAGCCTGAGACTAAAGTCCTATACATGATTACAAGTATAGAAGGGGCATACCCCAGTTTCAAAATAAATAATAATGTTGTATAAAATAATAAAGAATAAATAAAATTAATTGTATAAAACTCAAAAGTTATGTCTTTTTGGGTAAAAAATATATGTATTAATTTAAGAAAGTATTAAAAGTATAAATAAAATGATGGTATTAAAAATTTTGTACTTTTTCTTGACAAATAATAATATATAACAAGCTTATTCCTTCTTTAATTTAATTATTCTTTTAGTAATAAAAGAATATATATATATATATATATATATATATATATATATATATATATATATATATATATATATATATATATATATATATATATATATATATATATATATATATATATATATATATATATATATATATATATATATATATATATATATATATATATCTTAATTAAAATAATCATTGATTTTTTATTAATTAAAAAATAATAATATCCTTAAATGAATGAAATGGACAAAATATGAATGTAATGATAATATCTACAATTTTTTTTAAATCAAATAAAATAATATTTTAAAAACTTTATATACTAAATTTACGATTACTTTTTATATTAAAAATGAATAAATAGCTTCTCACTATGTTTATTTTCATAAGAAATGTCCTCTATTTAATTAATTAACTTTATTCATGTACTAAACTTAAGATTAATTTTATATTAAAAATTAAATAAATATTTTTTCAATATTCTTATTTTCATAAAAAAATCATATATTTAATTAATTAAAAAATCTACATAAAAATTAACAAAAGAAAAATTCATAATTCTCTATAATAAAAAAAATAATAATTTGTATTAATTGAAAAATATATAATTTAAAAATTTTAAGACAATAAAAAAGTATTATTACCTATTTCTTATTAATTAAAATAATTAATAACACCAATTTTATTTTTTATTTTATTTAAACAAAAGGCAAGAAGCCTATATATAATATTAAATAGAGTAAAGCTAGATACAAAAAGAAAAAATGGAAAAAAAGCCATCAATGTCTGTGAGGAAAGAAAAGGGTAGGAATAGAAACAAATGCATCAGTATTTAGTGCAGCCATCATCTAGTCAACATTTAGATACATTAAGTTTATCCAATTCTAGTACTTTTGAGATAACATGAAACTTTTGATATCCAATTTCTATAATGCAAGTCATGGATACCCACACCACCTTCCAACTTACCAATAGCCATGTTTTTTAGAGAAACTAAAGGAACATATTTTTTCTCTATCATGTTGTCCCTCCAAATAAAATTTGAAATAATCTTCTCAAATTTTTTAATAACTATAGTAGGAGCTCTAAGAACTAACAGTAAGTAGTTGGGGATCATTGCCAAGCATGTTTTAACCAATAATAATCTACCTAAGAGAGTTAACCATCGAGCTTTCCATGAGGATGTTTTAAATCTCAGTCTTCGAATGATTGATTCCCAATACTTGATCTTAGAAGCACCCGTGAAGAGAGGGATTCCCACATAAGAACTTGGCAAAGAGGCCTTAGTAAAACCCAAGAGAGATATGATGTTATGTTTAAGGGGATCCTCTATATGGAAGACAAAGATAGAAGACTTAGTAGGATTAATTCTTTGGCCGAATACCAACTCATACTTTTGAATGACCGTAAGGATTTTCTGAACTTTGAAATAGTGGCCAACCCATAAAGTAATGTATCATCTGCAAATAAGGAGTGAGTTAAATATATCTGAGTGTTTGGAATTTGAATACCTTTCTAATTTCCAATATTATGTGTAGCTAAGATCAATCTACTGAGGGCCTTAGCCATGAGAATAAATAGAAGAGGGGACAAGGGGTCACCCTATCAAATACCTTGTGTGCTATTAAATAGTCCCACACATTTACCATTGACTATAACTGAGAAAATAGCACCTTTGATACATGACATAATCCATTTGCATTATTTATAACACAAGGATCTTCTCAAGAAAATACGAATTTAGCCTATCATAGGCTTTCATCATGTCTATCTTCATAATGCATGCAGGGATTTTGTGTTGTTTGATAGAGTGTAAAACTTCATGAGCAATTATTGCTCCCTCAATTGTGTCTCATCCTAGCACAAAGCCACCTTGTTGAGAGGAAACTAGTTGAGGTATTATGGGTTGGAGTCTGAGATAAATAGCCTTAGTAAAAAATTTATAAACTATGTTACACAAGGAAATTGGTCTATAATCATTGAAAGAGTGTGGCTGATCCAGTTTTGGTATAAGAATACTATTTGTAGCATTGAAATGGCTTAGCTTTACACCATTCTTTCTAGATTCTTCCAATGTAAGAAGTCAAAACTAATGAAATCCCATGCTTTTTGAAAAAAGATGGCAATAAGTCCATCCTAACCAGGTGCCTTGTCCGGAGGTAATGAGAAAACAACATGTTTAAGTTCCTCTATTGTAAAGGGTTTCATTAGGTTTTCATTATCTTGCTGAGAAACCAAGTGTGGAATTGTTCCTATTACCTCCATAATATCTTGATTTGAAGAGGTTGAAGAATGCGTATCAAAAGCTAATAGTTTAGAAACAAATCTGAGACCTTCCTGTGTAATATCCTCTACATTAGACAATAAAACCCTTGAAGACGAATGATGGATAGAGAAGATAGTATTGACAGATTTCTTCATTTTAGCTACATTGTGAAAGTATGTTGTATTTTGGTACCCTTCTTTCAGCCAGTTCTCTCGTGACTTCTATTGCCAATATATTTCCTTATATTTTAATAATTCTTCCCAATCTTGTTGTAATAACTTTTGTCAATCATACTAGTGAGATGATATTCCAAATTGAATAACATGTTCATTGATCTTTTTCAATTCCAATTCCACATATGCTTTTTGATGAAAAATGTTCTTGAAGACATGCTTATTTCAGAATGAGATCTATTGTTTTAAAAAATGGAGCTTCATGTGAAATTGGTACATACATGTACCCTTAACAAAGGGAGTAGCAATTCACCATTCCTTAACTAAATAGAGGAAGTGTGGGTGTCTGAACCATATTTTTTCAAATTTAAAGTTTGCTCCCTTTTGAAGAGGTTGAGAGTGATCCAATATATGTAAGGAAATTGTAAAGTGATCAGAACGTAGGAAAGGAAGAATTTGAGATTGAAATTGCACATTAGTAGTACTCCAAATTCCTGATATCAAAAATCTATCTAGTCTCTCAGCTATCTGATGGAAGTCTTTCCTCTTGTTTATCCATGTAAAAGTCTCGTTAGAGGGATGTAAGTCAATTAATGCATTATCATGTAGGAAAAAGATGAAGTCATCCATGACTGCTTGAGGAGGGGAAACCCTAACTTGCTTTTCTTGTGAAGAGAGTATGGAATTGAAGTCTCCTCCCAAAATATAGTTGTTGGTTGAAAGATGCTGAAAATATTTTACTAAAGCCTTCCACAATTCATCTTTAGCCTCTATGGATGAGGGTCCATACACATTATAAAGCATGAATTGAAGGTAAAAAATTGTCACTATAACTAGTTGCCAATGAAAATGCAAACCAACAGAATGGAGAACTGTTGTGTTAGGATTCCATAAAAATACTAAAATTAAAATAAACCATAATAAGATTTATAATTTTGTAAAATAATAAATAAAATAGATTTTTATTAAATAGAAAAAAAATTGATTTAATTGAAAAAAAAAATAAACAGTAAAATATATTTATCTATATGTTAATAATTTAAATAATATATATAATAAAATACTAAAATTAAAATGAGCAATAATAAGAGATCTAAATCTAAACAAAATAGATTTTTATTAAATAAAATAGATTTGTATTAATTTAAAAAAATCGATTATCAAATTTTTAATAATTATAATAATTAATATAAATTATGTATCTGTTAAATAAAATTATCAAAAATAGAATAAAGCCCTTGACCAGACATTGAACCCAGATCCTCGATGCCTTTTTGTGGTGATACCTCTGTCTTCAAGCCTTATTATGATGACAGATACTTCTAATTATGGAGAAGGAGGGAAACAATGGGATTGGATGAATGCCTTAGGTAGACAAATGCCCCGGATGGATGAATGCCCTAGCCAAACACCAATAGAATTATTAAATCACTAAAATTATACACACACACACACACACACACACACACACACATAGATAGAGAGAGAGAGAGAGAGAGAGAGAGAGAGAGAGAGAGAGAGAGAGAGGAGAGAGAGAGAGAGAGTTTAGAATTTGTCTTAAAAACTATGTGTAAATCTTTTCATGTGTTGAATTTCTGCCTATAAATATAGGGTGAGATAATATCAAAGAACCTCAAATTTGAGAAGACACACACTGAAAGATATTTGACATATTCATATGAATGAGGTTCAAATTGGATTTTCAATTGTTAGTATTTTTGTAATTGTCTATTTTTTATAGCATTAAGTGTCAGTTGCTCATTTAAAACTTGTTCATTTAATTTACTAACTACTATCTTTCTTGACTTTTATAGCAAAAATTTGTTTTTATTTGTTGTTTCAAAGTAGAGGAGGTACAGACATAAATAAGTATGTATTTGTCATTTAATTTCTAGAGAAAATATTTATTTGTCATTCAATTATTTCAATGATGTCCTCTATGTGTTAGAGAATACTTATGTGTTTGTTATCCAATCCTTTCCAGTTTCTCTTTGATCAACTCTTTTTTTGTGTATTATTTTTACTATTGTACTATTTTCAGTTAAGTCCTTCAATATTATTGTTGGTGTGAAAAAATTATTTTACATTCATTTTCAAAAATAGGAGAATTTGGACAAAATTAACAAAAGGCATTACAAAACATGAGAAATTTTTTTGATTCTTAGTGGTAGAATAAATGGATATGTGTTGAAAAAGTCAACTCTATCACAATCAAATTGTCAAAGTTATTCACAAATAAGGTTGCAACATAAAACTCTTCAGCAAGAATGGGAAGAACTATGTTGTAGAGAAGAAGTATATTGGAGACAAAAATCAAGAGAATTGTGGTTACAAGAAGGTGATAATAAAACAAAATGTTTCCATACTTCAGCTAAACAAAACAGAGTTGCTAAGACAATCTTTGAAATCAAGGTTGTAGTTATGAGGAATTTCATTTCAAATGCACAACAAGTTTGTGAAGAAGGGGTAAAATATTTTAAAAACCTCACCCCAACCACATACCCTTCACCTTTGAATTTCCAAGTGAATGAGATATTAGAATCCATCCCAAAATTGGTGTCACCTCTAGAGAATGCCATGCTTATGGCCCCCTTTACTATCCAAAAATTTGAAATGTGGTTTTTTCTTCCCCCCAGATAAAGCTTTGGGCCTCAGTGGATTTACTGTACTCTTTTTTCAAAGCTATTAGGACACCATTTGTTGGGATTTATTAGCTGCAGTTGAGGAGTCAAGGAAAAATAAGAATATGCTCAAGTACTTCAACACCATGAATATTACAATAATACCAAAATTTAAGGATCCAAAAACATTTGTTGATTTTAGGCCAATATCCTTATCCAATTTAACATACAAGATCATTACCAAGGCTATTTATTTAAGGATCCAGCACCTCATTCCCTCCATTATTTTAGTTGAACAAGGTGGTTTTGTCTCGAGTTGCGAAACCATGGAAGGGGCTTTGGTGGCTCATGAGGTCATTCATTCTATCAACAATAATCAAACCTCAAATTTTGCGATCAAATTACATATGATGAAAGCTTATGATAAAGTTTGTTAGAAGTTCTTATTTCAAGTGATTCTTAAATTTGAATTCTCAAAAGGCTGGTGTAACTATATTAAAGCATGTATTTTAGGAGCTTGGTTCTTGATTAAAGTAAATGGTAAACCAGTAGAGTTCTTTTCTTCAACACAAGGAGTTCGATAGAAGGGATCCTTTATTTCTAGTTTTGTTCATCATCAAGGCTAAAGTATTCAACATAATTATTAAATAACATCATGAGTTAGGTAAGTGGCAAGGTGTGCATATCAATGGCACAAATATTTCTATCACATACTCCTTATTTGCTAATGACACCCTATTATTTGGTCTATTGCAAGTCCAAGAGGCTCGAAAAATAAAGCATTCTCTAAAACTATATTATGATGTATCAAGGAAGAAAATAAATGTGCAAAAGTCAAAAATATATCTTTTCAACATGAACAAAGTCATATATGATAAGATAGTTTGAATATTGGGATTTTTAGTGGACTTCTTGCCTTCTATTTATCTAGGTATACCATTCTTCATGGGGTCAAATAAAACAAGTTATTGGTCTTTAGTCCTTCACCATATTCAGAGTAGAATTATGGTTTGGAAATCTAGATGGTTATCATTATCAAGAAGAATCCTTCTTATCAAATCGGTGCTCTCAGCAATTCTAAATTATTATCTAGTTGTTCTTAAGGCCCCTCTAGCAATCCTACTACAATTTCAAAAGTTGATCAGAGGTATCCTTTGGATAGGAAATATAATGAGGTAAAGATAATACTCCTCATGTCTCTCCAAGATATGGCACACATTCCTACAGTTGGAGTGGGTGTACATGATTTAACACAAAGAAATAAGGCTATTGGTGGTAAAATAGTATGGAAAATGTATAGTAAACCTCAATCCACGTGGTGTCAAATTATGTAGCAGAAGTATTTGGATAAAAATCACCCATCTAGAATCTTGTCAATGTTGGATCCCCCAAAGGGCTCGATCATATGGGACTTCATGATATCTTCAAGAGACATTGTCCTTAAATATGTCACTTGGGAAGTTAATAGTGGGAATATGGTTAAATTCTAGAGAGACTAATGGAATGGTCAACCTCCATTATCTAATTGCTAGACTTCAGAAGATACCATTGCAGTCTTAGAAGCTCATTGGGAAACACAAGTTAGTCATTTTTTATATGTAGTCAGCATTTATTCAGGGAAAGTCATTTGGAAAGGGCCTAAATTAATTGCCACTGATACAATAGGATAGAGATTCTCTTCACAACATCTTGGAAAATAAGCATGCCTTTTTCTTGGGTAGTGAAGACAAATTATTATGGGCCCTAGCTAAAGATGGTAACTATTCAATTAAAGAAGGTTACAAATTATTACAGAAAATAGGATTGGATAAAGTCTCATCTAGAGAATTTTCATTTTGTTGAAATCATGTTGTTTTACCAAAGACAGGTTACTTTGTATGGCTTGCAATTAAACATAGAATATTGATAAGTGATAGATTATTTAAATTGCATATTTCCCAACCATTCAATTATCAACTATGTAATGCATTCCAAGAATCATTGGATCACCTTCTTGTGACTTGCCCTTTTGCTCATCAGTGTTGGACATTTGTCCTAAGAAAATAAATTATAGTACTCCACTTCAAGATAATATATGGGACCTTTTCCAAGCATGGTTGGTTCTTTACCCAAATTCTCTATTTGCTAACTTATGGAAATGTGTCTTGGCTCTAGTCATATGGCCCATCTAGTGGGAAAGAAATAAACGTATATTTAGGAAACAAACTTATACTATTGATAGGGTCTTAGAAGGTATTGATAGATCAATTTCAGAAGTGACTAATGTGAGTTTAAGTGGATGCAAATTTAACCCTATTGTCACTCCATGAGATGGTAGGATGTTGAAGGAATGGAAAAAGTTATGTATCCCATCTGGGTGGTGCATGAATAAGTCAGCCACAACATTAGTAGATCAATCTGATGTTTATTGGTGTCCACCTATAGAGGTTTTTATGAAGCTCAATTTTGATGGTGCCTCAAGAGGAAATCCAAGAATATCAAGATTGGGGGCATGTATCTAAAACTGTCAAGGATATGTAATTTCTCTCACTACATCCCCTCTACCTATTGGTACTAATAACATTGTTGAAGCATAGGCTCTCTTTGCAAGACCAATTCTAGCTAAATAGGGAAATCATTGTCATTTTCATATTGAAGGAGACTACTCGGTCATCATTAAAACTTGCATCAATAAGAGGACATGCTCTTGGCATCGTAAATACATTCTAAATCAAATTTGGTAGCTCCTAGACTTGTTTCAAGAGATGTGTATTTAAAACATGCTTCAGGAAGGAAATAAAGTTGCAGACTCTCTCTCAAACTTGGGATGTGATGGATTGGTCATATCTTCTCTACATGTGATGAATATGATTAAACAACATGATGATCTTAAAGGATTGATTGTGGTAGATATGGAGGCCTGTCGTTATGAAATCCCTTATCTCAATCATGATGTAGTAATGAATGCAAATGTTGAGCTCATTAAAGTAAAAAATTTGGGTCCTTTTTACCCACGTCATTTTCTTGTACAATCTATGATAATACTGACGCATAGAATTATAATTTTGCCTTACAGAGTTTAGAGGATAGTCATTACAAATTTTTCACATGGCACCTCTCACTTCTCATTTTCCAAACTACCCATTTTGTTCCACTTCATTACTCACAATTAATGGCATTAATCTTGCATATCAAAATATATTATTGTTTAGTCACCCAAGTACACTCCATGCTTATAAAATAATCTGTCAGTTTCAATTTGGTAACACTGTGAAAATGTTGGCATTAATGGGTATTTGTGCTATCTGTTAGACTTTCCAAAGGCTTCATAGGTCAATTTTGCCAAAGAATTATCGCATATGGATTCCACTAAGCCCTAAAGAAAATGTGCTACCAGTGCAAGAAGATGATGTAGCCTTAGATTTGATGTTTTTTATTCATTGTCCCTCTATTTGTTGGGTGACAAAGTGGGTAATTGGGGAGGAAATTCTTTGTCCATCTTCAAAGCATTTCCTCTACCCTTCAAACATGGTGTCAATCTTTCTTTCCAATGCTATGGATATAATGCAATCACCCCAACTCCTATTTTCATTAGCCACCAAGGTCATTAGACATTATTTCTTTGTTGATAATAAGCTTAAAATTGTCATGCAACATTATGACTTATGGGCAGGGTAGGCTTTAGTGAGTGCTTGTTCTTAGATTCCCAACTGTTGCAAAAACATGAAGTTCTAGTTACATATGAAGCAATTAAAAGGGCCATAAAAAAAGCCCTTTACATATGAAAGCTACATTATAGGTCACAGCTCGGGCTCTTGGTTTTGAGTTGGAAGATCAAGTCAAAAAAATAAAGTATGCCATTTTGGACTTGTTAATGTTTTCAAATGTCCCATCCAGCTAATGTTCACAATAATTTCCTTCAACTAGGTTGACTGACACTCTATGTACAGAGTGGAATGTTTGGCATGATCAAAAAAATCAACTAGTATGCGAGTAGGGGGATTTTGGGCTTTAGAATTAGTTTTAGTGCAATGTAATGTATGTGTTGGGTTGGCCTCCAGAAAAGATAGTTGAACAATGCAGTGGTTAGGTCTTGGTTGTGTCTTCACTAGGTGCTTCTAGAAGGCTCTCAACCATAGGTTTAGGGTAGGACTCGCACACTCAAGCTACCATTATTATTGATTGCATTCTAGCTATGGGTGACAATGTTCACCAAATGCAGGTCATTTGGGACTATGTCGAATGGAAGGATGAAAGTTTGAAGTATTGATTTTTGTATTTTGGCTCTTTGCTTAGTGTAAGAATTTGGCTTAGGCCAGAATTTACACAAGAACTAAAAACTCAACACAAGCACAGAGTAGACCAATAGAGAGAGAGAGTATGATCAAAATGATGATATTCATTCAATATGCAAACTTGAGAGTACACTAGGAGTGCCTATATATAAAGGCCTCAAGAGAGCTTCTAGAATGCATAGAAGTCAACATCATGATAAGTCACTCAACTAGGCACATGTCCATCAATTATGGATTATCCTCCATTAAGCATGAGCTTAAGTGTGATGATGTGAGGATAAGCCTACAATGGTGTAGCATGTAAATCAGTGGTGTAGACAACATTTGCTAAATGAGGAGTGTGGATAATTGTGTTGTCATCATGACAACTCAATGAATGATGAAAACTCATGTGTTGTAGACACCATGTGCATACTTAGAGTTGCATACATCTATGAGAGTACAAAAACTCTTAAGTGTCTCACCTAAATAAATAAATAAAATAATGCAAAATAATTAAATAATGCATTAATCTAAGTAAACTTAAGTAAGTGTAATAAGTAAATACTTATTTACACCAACACCCCCCCTTAAGTGCAACTTAGGGGAATGCCCTTAAGCTTATGAAAACTAGGATGATATGCAGAATGGGTCTCGACTACTAGGCCGTGTTAGGTACTCATGTACATAATGATATGCAATCTCTCATAAAGCAAAGAAAGAGGGAAAACCTCATGGGAAAAGCCCTCCCCCAAAAAGAGAGATGAATAAGGATGCATGGATGGATGGAATAATCAAGACCCCCCCCCATTACGACATACATCCAGTATATACATAAGAGAATGATGAGAAGAGGAAGAGAGACAGGATATCCTCCCCCCCCCCCCCCCACCAAAGAAGAATTTTGAACAGTGGCTGCTCCGATGAAGAAGTTGATCCAAGACTATAGAATGGTGTTCCTCCCCTTAGGAAGAAACAATGCCAAGGGTACAAATGAGATGCTTCCACTATGTGTGGAAAGAATCCCATGGATGAGTGACGTCTCTAAAACCTTCTCAACTAGCTGAAGAACCTATCTCAAAGAACTGTTTGTCTCTGCAACTGATAAAGAACTCTATTGCAACTATTGATCATAAGTATCCACAATCACTTCAACCTATGAGGATCAATCATGTAGAGAATAAACAAGAGAGTTAGATGGAGCCCTCATGACAATTGAAGAAGGTAATGATACATCAAGAAGAATAGGTAGATTATCAATATTTTCCCCCAAATCTATCACTGAACCTGTACCTGGAAGACTAGATGTACCCTATTGTTCTAGACCTATCAATGTGGTGATGTATATATGTGCAGAATACTAATAAAGTGACTACTCACTGCAACGTTCGACACAACCCCATGTGTATAAATCTATTAAAGCATTATCGTTGGTGTCATTATCAATTTTCACACTAGATGATGTGTAGAGAGGAGTAGAGGACAAGCTAGGTGAATTTTCCTCAAAGCATACATCCTTCTACACAAAGATCTAATGTGTCTCTATATCTAGAAGTATATATGCCTTCACACTGTCTTCATAACCAATGAAAGTACAAGGCCAAGATGATTGTGCCTTGGATCCCTTGGAAGATCTATTTGCCCATGCGAGACAACTGAAGACTCTTAAGTGTGTCACAATAGGTTTTCTACCGCACCATGCCTCAAAAGGAGTTTTTCCATCTAAGGATAGATGAGGAGAATGATTAATAATGTGAGTGGCACTACTAATTGCTTCAACTTCTAATGATGGATCAAGAGACTTGGTTTGTATCATGCAACTTTCCATAGACTTAAGAGTGTGGATCCTCAAAGCTGCAACATCTATCTCGCGTGGACTAAATGCTGGTGGAGTCTGAAGATCAATGCCCTTGAGTCTACAAAAGTCTATTAGTCTTATGTTCACATACATGCTTCCATTGTCCACTCGGAGTACTTTGATGGCCTTTTTGGATTTATGTTCTACATGAGCCTTGAAGGTTAGAAATTTCTCCAACACTTCATTCTTATTGTGAATAAAATAGACCCAAGTGTACCTTGAAAAGTTGTCAACAAAAGTCAGTATGTAGGGACCCTATCTGAATACAAAAGGACCTGCTAATACCATGTGAACCATCTATAGAACACTTGGTGCTCTTGAAGACTTCCCTCTATTAACTCCCCCTCTAGATGCATATCCATTGAATCTGTTGAACATTCACCCTTTAAAAAGTTGATTTGAGGTAGACTTTTGACCATTCAATTTGTACAAAGTTGCTAAAGGTAGCGGAAGTCAAGATGACCATACCACTAATGCCATAATTCCATTGTTGAATTGGATTGTGATAACAAGGCCTTTGAAGGATACTTGGGCAAAAAATGGGAGAAATAGTACAACCTTCTATTATGATTCACTTTCCCCACTACAACCAAGGAGTTGTCTTTAAGACTGTGCACCTTTACTAAGTCTAGAAGGAACTCAACTCTATGTCCATCTCCAAGGTGAGTGATTTGGTAGATTGATAGGAGATTTGAACTTAGGTTTGGAACATAGAGAATATTTTGAAACTCTCCATTTTCCATTTCCACATTTCCTTTCCCTTCAACTTCCATTTTGCTATCATCTCCCATGAAGATGTGGAGTACCTTAGACTGCTTCATTGAAGAAAAATCCTCCTTTGAAGAACTCATATGATATGAGGCACCTGAGTTAAATATCCATTCCTTTGAAGAGTTTGAATTTTCCATGAATGCTTCCCCTTTTCCCTTCAAATCTAAAAAAGACCCTTTCTCCTTGTGAGCATTAGGCAGTGGAACATTATGTTTCCTCATGATGTTGGTCAATTCATCAATCTTTTTAAGATAACACTCATGCTCTTCATGACCAAATTTCTTGCAATAAGTGCACTTCTTCTCCTTATTATTGTTGTCCTTGTTGGAATTTGAGGACTTGCCTTATTGATTGGATTATGGTGTTGTCTTTTCTACATCCTCAGATTTGTTCTTCCACTTCTTCTTACCCTTTCCTTTATTTGAAGATTGTCCAGCTGAATGTTGAGAACCCTCATTGGCCACCAATGCTTTAGACTAAGGTGATTTGAGAATCCCCATTGATTTCAACTTCTTTTCTTTATCATCCAATAGTTTAGCAAATTCGCCAAAAGTGACTTCCTTGTAGGCGGACCCTAAGGTAGTCTTAGAGGTGTTAAAAGAAGATAAAAATGTGGAATGCTCTGATGGCAGCTTGTTATGTATGAGATTAGATTAGTTTGTCATCTTTGATAGAGCTCCCACAATCAGTAAGCTTCATCCTTAGTTCATTCACCTTGATGATGAAATCATGTATTGAATCATATGACTTATGATCTAAGGAAACAAGCTCATCTTCAATTTTGAAAACATTCTCTTTAGACACTTTACCATAGAGTTTTTTGAGGGTATCCCAAGCTTCCTTAGATGTAGAACACTTCTTGATTTGATACATGATCTTATCATCTACCCCCAAACATATATCACCTAGGGCTTTCCTATCCATGGCTACCCAAGCTAAACTATCACTTTCTAATACTTTATCACCTACTTTCTA
This sequence comes from Cupressus sempervirens, assembly GCA_028749045.1. Taxonomy (NCBI): domain Eukaryota; kingdom Viridiplantae; phylum Streptophyta; class Pinopsida; order Cupressales; family Cupressaceae; genus Cupressus; species Cupressus sempervirens. The sequence continues at coordinate 384,590,607 of CM053788.1, read as the reverse complement.
ATCAATCTGGAGAGGGCTTGCATTACTGAATGACAGGGTTAAATTTGATGGTCATATAGCCATCACAGTAGTGTACTTTGGCCCTAGAATGATGGTCAGATAGTTATCAATTTTAGGCCACTAAAACTAATGATGTCAGTGACTCTAATGATGTGGTCAATGATGATGTTAGCCATACAAAAGTGTATGAACAGGTGACATGGCATAAACTATACTATATAGATAGTTGAGGCAGTGGATGATGTGTTTTGCTGACTATAAATACTCTACTAACACATGTCACTGATTTATTTGTCTATGGTGATGATTGGGACAGTATGATTCGGTTATCGTGGCTTGCAGACATAGCACAGTATAGTCATGAGTTGATTGTGCATGATAGTTGTTGTGATGACATGGGTGCCACTATGGTTGACATGTGTCTACCTAAAAATTTGGGTGGGAACTTGTGGAAAAAGCCAAAAAAGTGTTGAAATGATTAGGAAATATCTTTCGCGCCTTATTACGACAGACCTTGCCAGAAATTTACACTCCCGAGAGTCTATGATTATTCTACCAAATGGAAATTTTCATGTGCTAGGTTTTATAATGCAAGCTAGAAATATGTGAGTGTTGTTGTTAATGCTTTTTGCAGTGCTGGGTTTTCTATAGACGGTGGTCAAAAATTGTTTCCCTTTCATCGAACTATTCTCAACAACCCATGTTGTGTGGCTCTATATGAAAAGGTTGTGTGGCAGTATGGAGGTCATTGTAGGACACCAAGATTGTAGTAATCGATGCCAAAATACTTGTACTAAACCTGTCAAAGACTATTATGCATGCTGGGAAAGTACAATAGTTCGCAGACTTACAAATGCTAGCCAAAATTTGCACATAGATCATTGTTGATTCCTTCTTTATTTATCCCACATTCGTGGGTTCAGTTAAGACTTAAGGTTTTTTTAATAGAATCCCTCACAAAATAAAGTAAAGTGAGCATTGAGCTTAGTGTGGTCACCGATGCATAATTCGTAGGTCCATCCACTGCAATTGCTCTATGGAAAGTATTGTATGGCTCGTGGACTTATTTTAGACTTATCTGCCAATTAAAAATACCCTACGCAATAAATATGGAATATTCCACCAAAATTATATAGCTGAGCTAGGGTGTCGTTGTCTAATTCAGCCAAAAAAATTCTCAACTAACAGAGTTGAGCTAGGGTGTCACTGCCTCGTTCAGCCAAAAAAAATTCTCTGCCTATACGACCGAACTAGGCAAAATATTTGAAAAATAATTTCAAAAATACAGAGAAATTAAAGATCTGAAAATAAATGTGCAGATCAATAAAATGACCATACTCGAACTACAAATTAGGGCCTCCGAGTTTTGATTTGCAAAAAAATTTGCCTCACAATCAACTTTCACCCAACATAGGCAAATTTATAGTCAATCTTCACCAAATTAACACTCTAAATGCAACGGTGAGGTCAGATCTAGCTCTAGACGCTCCCAATTTTTTGAGATCCTCAAGATTTGTGTCGAGGTCCTAAAATATGAATGGTCTTGAACGGCTATGTGTAGAGAATCTCCCTCGGCTCCGATACCATGTAAGAATTTGGCTTAGGCCAGAATTCACCCAAGAACTAAAAACTCAACACAAGCATAGAGTAGACCAATAGAGAGAGAGAGTATGATCAGAATGATGATATTCATTCAATATGCCAACTTGAGAGTAGATTAGGAGTACCTATATATAAAGGCCTTAGGAGAGCTTCTAGAATGCATAGAAGTCAGCATCATGATAAGTCATTCAACTAGGCACATATTCACTAGATATGGATTATCCTCCATTAAGCACAAGATTAAGTGTGATGATGTGAGGATAAGCCTACAATTGTGTAGACAACATGTGCTAAATGAGGAGTGCAGATAACTGTGTTGTCATCATGACAACTACACCATGTGCATAATTAGAGTTGCGTACATCTATGAGAGTACACAAACTCCTAAGTGTCTCACCTAAATAAATAATAAAGTAATGAAAAATAATTAAATAATGCATTAACCTAAGTAAACTTAAGTAAGTGTAATAAGTAAATACTTATTTACACCAACACTTAGTTATATGTTCAGGAGTAGTATATACCCCATAATGTAAACTAGCTATTTTTTGTTGTCTACAAACTATACTTATCATGTAATATTTGATGAATGGAATTTTTTGCATTAAGCAATGATTTTGGGTTTTCTTCCTAATTCTTTCCTAGTTGATCTTTTGAATTAGTTTTATTAATATAATATTAAAGTGGTTCACCCACTTTTTCCTACAAAAAAAAAACTACTACAATATTTCCTATAATTATAGTTCACCAAGTCATCCAACATGCACAAATTCTTTTTTTATCACAAATTAATTGATGGACTAATCCTTGTGTATGGGGGGAATCTACCTAAGGAAAAATATCTTAATTCATACCCAAATTGTACATTGGATTATCTTTACAATCTGCACAATTAATTCTTCCTCCAAGCTATGGACACCAATGAAGTGTCTTTTCTCAAATTATTTATGACACGGGATTTTGTTTGACATTGTTAACCTAAAAACTCTTAAATAATTTGAGTAGACTTATTATGTGTTACATTAAATTGAATGAGAATCATTTATTATATCTATAAAGGAAATACATAGTAATTCCTTATATGAGTTAGTTTGTCGCTAATCTATAAAATCATACTAAGTGAAAAATCAAAAGGTCGGTCATTGTCAAAATAATGGTTTACAACTTGGAAATGACTTTAATGTATATATTTATACAAGACAACTAACTAAAAAATGAAAGGTTGAGAAAATCAAGTTATGCAGGCAACTCTATTAGGGTGATGGACAACTGACTAGTAGTAGAGAAATGCTATGTGGAAAATGAGAAAATATCATTGATGCACCTACAAATGCATTTCTGGCAACAAGATACTATCTAATTTGATCTTAAACATTTAATCTTCATACCAGATTCATTCTCAACCCTATTCTTGAATATCTTAACAAATGTCTCAGATTTCTCTTTAAGAAATGCAACCCACATTATTCTAGAAAAATCATCAACTAGAATCATAAAATACCTTTCACCATATAACCCTTTAGTCTTTGTAGGACCAGTAAGATCTATGTATACAATCTCCAACTTTTTTGCAGTGGTAAACTTCTTGCAAGGAAAAGAAATTTTTTTATGCTTTGTCAAAACACATTCCTTGCAAATTGTGTTAGTAGGCTTTACAATCTTTGGCAAATCTCTAACAAAAAACATATTGTTAGTCTTTAAAATATTGTCAAAGTTTTTATGACAAAATATCTTATGTCATAACCAACTATCATCTACCTTTGCAACCAAACATGTCATTTTAGTAGGATTCAACTGAAATGCATTACCTCTAGATCTAGTTCCTATTTCAATTACCTTTCCATCTTTTTCTTTAATCATGCATGTCTTTTTTTTGAACTACAACTAAGAACCTTTGTCTACTAATTTTCCAACACTCAAAAGATTGTGCTTTAAATCATCAACAAAGAATACATCCCAAGTGTTAGTTTTACCATCAAGAGTTATAGATCCAATACCTTTAACTTGGCATGTTGCATTGTTTCCAACTCTGACAATTCCTCCATCCTAACTTTTGTAGTCAATAAACTTGTTCATGTCACAAGTCATATGATGTGAACAACGACTATCAATTATCCAATTATATTTCTTCTCAACCTGTGACACCAAAGCTACCTTATTTGGACTTTCTTCTTTAATTGCCACAAACCCAATTTTATCATCACTAACACTTAATGCTTGTTCATCAAAATCATTGTCTTTATTTTCATACAAAAATTCTCTATCTTTTCTAGGCTTGTTATTTCCTTCATACTTTTTCCCTTTTTTAGGACACTTAGATGCATAATGACCATATTCATCACAAGTCCAACATTAAAAAAAATCCTACCTCCTTTTTCTCTTCATACTAGAAGGGCTACTCCTTCTTCAATCTTTCTATCCTCCTCAGATCTACTACTACTAGAAAAGTCTTTTCTAGCACTTGTGCTCCTTGATAAATTAGGTCAAATATTTAAGGCACTGAAAGTTGTCTCTATTCTAGTCAATTCTCTGGACTGTCTAAGTTTATTCTCAACTACTTCAAGTCTTCCAAGCAATGTCTCCTTTGTGAAATCTTTGGTACAAGATGTCAACAACTGTATCATCTAAACTACTAACTTAAATGGTGGTGTTAGAGTCTTCAATATCTTCCATATAACCTCATCATCTTGTTTGGTTCCTCCTTTAGATCTAATACCTGTAGTAATTTCTGATATCCTACCTATATATGTTCTTATAGATTCATCTTCCATCATTTTGGCATCTTGAAATACACAAATCCAACTTTGTAATCTTAACTTCTTAGAATGTGCATCACCTTCAAAACTATTTTCCAATGCTTTCCAAATAAAATGTGAAGTAGCAAGTGATTTTACTTGATTGTACTCTATTTCAAGAAGTGTAGTCAATATTGCTTCTCTTGCTCTCATGTCACACATAAAAAGATCTCTTTCATCTTCGGTACAATTTTCCAAATCTTTTTCAACAATTATTGTCTTTGCTAATTTTGTCAAGATCCAATATCCCAAACCCATACACAATAGATGTGTCTTCATATTTTCTTTCTAGCTGTTATAATTGGTTCCATCAAACTTCAAACTATCTTTTCTGAACATGCTCGCCATGGATCTCCCAAAGTTGTTAGACTCTATCTTCAAGGACCTGATGCTCTAATGCCAATTGTTAGAAACAATAGTCCACCAAGATAAGTGGGGGGCGGGGGTGTGAATCAGTTATCCAACAATTAAAACATTTATCTTCTTTAAACAAATTTAACCATTGAACCAAAGTAAACAACAACCATAATACAATGCACATAGACAATTACACTAGATATGTTGACTAGGGAAACCCTTGATCAAAGGGAAAACCCTGGTGGGAATGATGCCCACAAGATGATGTACTAATATAAATATTCTTTATTAGAGGATGGACCCTATTAGGAGTCTATTACAACATTTAGTACATAGAGTCCCCTATTAGGAGACTTTGAATCCATGTTATAAGTTTTTGTACAATGTATGCAAGATGAGCCTACTGCCTAAACATGCAATTTCAACTACATGAAGAGCTCACTGCTCAAACATGTAATTTATTGTTATGTTTTTCTTCCCTTTGTTCTTTCAACCATATCAATCACTATTAGACCTTGTAGACTAGGTTGCAAACCTCAAATCCAAATATCAAACCTTGGATCACTCTGCAAAACCTCAAAAATGAAGTTTCCTTTACTTCTGCAATGCTCTGCTCAACTTTCCATTATGCTCTCTCTGGCTACAATCTCTTCACATCAATATAATTCATGTCATATATCACACCTCATGATAAAGGAAAATATTGTTCCTTTATATCGAGTCCTCAAAATAATTCCCTGAGTTATTTGTTAGACCTTCTTAATTAATTATTATAGGACTACATTAAGAACATGTTACACTTAGCAATAACATTACTCTTCTACCTTGAAATTTGAATAACTTTTTGTACACAAAGAATTATGATGAGTGAGCTTAACCAAGCCATCATCAACATGTCTTCTTCATGTTCTCAACCTCGATTCATACAATATCAACTCTGCTAAGAGATATAACAAGTTTACCAGAACATGTCTCTATAAACTCTATCTCAAAATAGACATCACCAAAACTTACATAACTTCTTCCAGACTTATCATTTCATCTTCCAACATTAACTGCATAGACTAAATACTCTGAAATATCTCCCATAACCTTAGATAGTTAAAATACTCAACTAGTCATTCATACCAACTTGATCTTTTCGTTGTTCTTTTGTCAGATACCATAGAAAATTGCTATGTTGACATCAATGAAAAACTCAGTCATGAATGTAACATATCATCATAGTAACATATTTATAGTACTCCCCATAGGAATATCATTAGCATTCATGCTTGCAACTAATCTTCTAACTCTCCCATAATTCTAACTAATCCTTTATATTTGTTTGTGTTAATAAGAAATTATGAATTTTCTTATTATAATCTCTTAGATTGGTCTTTCTTTCATCTAATTATATTTTATTCTCTTGACATAAGTCACATTCTTGTAGAATTATCATTTTTTGATAACACTTAGAAATATTTGTGACTAAGATACATTCTATTTCATTATCTATACTACTTTCTATCTTTCCTCTTTTTGCTCTATCTATAGATTCTCCCTCTTCTCTTCCTCCTATTTTTGTCTCACACTTTTTTGTGGTTAATTATTCTTTGAAATCCTCTCTCCCTTTACTTATTCCCAAAAAAATTCCCAGATTTGAACTTCATTTGAGATTTTCCCATGGTTTAGATGAATCCATATTTTTGATTCTCTTAATTTTATCTTCATATTTTACAAATGTTAAGTTATATATAGACCTATTTGTAATGATATCTTTGTTAATATCCATAGATCCTACTTTTAGATTCAATAGAAATTTGATGTCACTTGATAGGTAATCTCCTACTTCTAATCCTATGAGATTCCCCAAATCTCTTCCTATTTGCTCTAATTTTTGGATTTGATTTAATTCAGGAGGCATAGATTTGCAATTAAGCCATGTTGGTACCATAATTTGTTTTACCTTATGTTCATTTAGATTTGGTTCCCATGGAATTTTTTTCAATGATAACCTTTAAAGAACCATTGAGAATTAGAGATAATCTTGTCTCTAATATTAATAATTCTACAATGCAAATAAATCAATTTATTTGATATGATAGAAATACTTACCTGTTCCTTGCACACTCCCTGTATCCAACTTATCAATTTGAGAATTTTTCTTCCTAGACCACTCCAATATTTGTATATCCCAACTTTTTGACATTTAGTCCATCTTTGTTTTGAGTATTGGTTGTTGATAATTTGGATTTGAGAGTTGTCAGAATCTGAGAAGGCATTTTGAATCTTTTTATCATCTACTAATTTATTGACTCTGTTGTTGAAGAATTTATGGGAAGGGTATGCAAAGATTGTTTTATCCTCTAAAATTTTTTATCTAAAAGATCAAAATTTTAAATGAGTCGGTTACTGAGAGGTAGTTTTCCTATATGGCAGGATATATGGACCAAGGTTTGAAAATGGATTTAAGAAATGATTGTGAGATGGAGGTATTTTGGGTCCTATGGGTACCCTATTTTCTTATAATATAATGGAAGGTTTTAGAATTGTGGTAGACTAAGAAGTGATTTGTTTAACCCTAGCAAGGCTCTAAGATCCTAGTGGGATTGTCATAATCTCCTTTGATGCCTAGACTGCATATTTTGTTTTTGCATAAAAAATGTTTTGTTTATCCATCCTTGTTTTTTACTATGTGACTATGTTTTCTATCTAATCTCTTGCCCTTATACTATCTACTTCAATTTGTCCATATTTTGAAAACCTTTGTTTTCTAATTTTCCTAATGTTTCAGACCATTTTTCATAGCAACTCCATTTGAGGTAGTTTCCATAATCTTCTCTTTATGTAATGATTCTACAATCTTTTGAAGGGATATTTTTGGACATTGTTGTTGCTATTTCCTAATCTTTATAGTGTGTTCTTCATGGAGTTTGAACACAGCTTCAAATCTAGTCTTACATACCATTGTATCATCAATTGTCGGTCTAAGTTTTATGTTGTGTATTGACTTTTCTTTCTATACATAGGCATTTTTTGATGCCCTAGCTCTGAACAAAATGAGTTTGTTTTCTTGTCAACTAACCTTTTCATAGATAAGACTATTTTTTCACTTAATTTACTTTTTTCACCATTTCACTTTTGGTTGTGAAGAAATTTAATTTATTTTAATTTAATTGTTCTTTTTACAATAAAAGCAAAAAAATTAATTAATTATTAGCTGAGAGGCTTTAATGTGAGCCCTTGTACTTTTTTCCTAGGAAATTTGTCTCACACAATGAAACAAGTTTAAAAGCTAGAAAATGACTTTTAGAAACCTGTAAAAACATTTTGCAGCGGTTAGAAAATATGTTCATGTTAAGAAATCGATGTCCACCATTATATATTTTTTATTTTATTTGAAAAAACTCTTCTTATCTATTTTTTAATGAGTAAAATAATTATTATTGATTATATTTTTCATTAATCAATTTAAAAATTATAATAAATAATAGCATTGTATAAAATAATAATAGAATGAATAAAATTAATTGTATAAAACCTAAAAAATATGTTTTAATATAATAAAAAGATACTTTTTTTTTTATAAATTATAGTATAAAAAATTAATTTCTTCTTTAATTTAATTGTTATTTTAACAATAAAAGGAAAATAATAATTAAAATAATTAAAATAATTATTACAAATTTTCTTTTTTATTAATTAATAATAGTAATATTCTTGAGTGACCCCAGTGGTTTATACTAAAACTAACAAGCAAGTCAGAGAAAAATGTAGCTGGGAACCCCTCCCCGTACAGTGGACAAAAGTAAATTTTGATGGAGCCTCCAGGGGTAACCCGAGTATAGCAAGAATACGATGCTACATATCCTCCTTAGACACTTGGATCATCAAATAAGCCAAACCATTAGGTAAGACATCGAATAACCTAGCTGAATTAGAAGCTCTAATAGGACTCCAACTGAGTCTAGTTCTAGGAATCAAGAAAATTATCAGAGAAGAGGACTCACAAATCATTTTAAATGCATTAAGGAAGAGAGACACTCCCAACTAAAAAATGTGTTAAATATAACAAACAAATTTGAAAAAATTAGGTGTCAACATATTTACCAGGAAGGCAATAAGGAAGCATAGTTATTAGAAAATTTAGGAGCAAATGGCCAAGACTTCCTACACAAAAATATGGAGAACATTTAGCAAAGCATGTAATAGCCCAAAATAGAACCAAATAGAAACTATAAGCACTTAGAAAAATTAAGTAAAAATTATATAAAAATAATAATAAAACAACCTAACACTAGTTTTTTAGGTAATCGACATTCCTAGAAACCCAAAACTAGTGAGGCATTGATTTTAGCATGGCAAAGGATAGTTGAAACTCAAAATTCACCATTATCAAGCTAAAACACTATATTCAATTAGGACAAGGACTTAAATAATCATCATTAAATTCACTAACTCCCTATATTAACTCATGAAATCCATCGATAAAACATATGGTGGGATATCATGTTGAGAGATCAATCTCACACATGCGAACATATAGCTCATAACTAGAAATTGGTACCAATTAATACCAAATCTCTATAAAATGGACAATGTGTAAGGGGAAGGAAACACAAGGCATTTTTCACTCAAGACCAAATGTGAGGAAGGATTAATTAAATTTTTGGCATGAGGATCAAATTGGAGGGGAATTTTTCATGATTACAATTAAGATATTAAAGGGTCTCTATTGTATAGAATTAAAGCATTATCTCTGGTCTATAAAGTTGAGAGCTATAGAATTTAGCTTGTAGATTCCATTCTTTATAGGATTGTGGGTTTCTTTAGTATGGATATGTCCATTAGAATGAAGCCAGGCCAAAGAGAAATGATATTTTAGCGAGAGATTATGATATTCAGGATTAGCAAGATGGTTAAAATCAAGAATAGCTTGGTTCATAGGGAAATTAAGATCATTTTGGGGGAAGAATTCTCTAGCCTAGTAGATAGACCCAAGCATAATACTGACATTGTAGCCATGTTCATCACTACCATCATGCTCATGGATAGGGATAAACTTGTCATTAGGGATTTTTCCAGGGATGCTTTTAAAGAGTCGATCATATGGGAGATAGACTAGATCTTGGGAAATATTGATGATGATTTATGCACCCCAAAAAGGAGTGAGTACAATGTAGTGGCAAATTTGGTTGAAGTCTTTCTGATCCTAATAGTGAAAGATAAGAGGACTTTCATGTAGATAATGGACCAAATCTCCTATAATTGGATGTTTCTACTCGTGGCTACAAACACCTACATTTGTGTTGTGTTGTGGTTCAACAATGCACGCCCCATTTTTATCAGAAATGGGGACCCCCTACTTTATTTTTGGTTTCTCAAAGCCCTAGTCTAGGGTCCAAGTCCTTTTTGAGGTCTTGTCTAGTGTTTTAGTTCATGACTAGGTCTCATCTAGAGAACCCAGTTGTCAGAAATTAGAGTTTTGGAAGGTTATAGGCTTTTTCTTTGCAAAAAAAGGTGCACCAATGCACCTCAATAGGTCTACTAGGTGTGCCAAATCCTTTAAAAAGAAAGAAGAAAGACATTCTTTTGTGTATTAGTGCATCTACACTTCACAAAAAGGGTGGAGGTCTATATAAGCTCCCCCCTCCCTTCCTTCTCCACCAGTTCATTTCCATCATTGTCTTCTACTCCAGCTGCTCTCCAATACCGCATCTCATGCACCTAAGTAGGTGCACCTCCTACCACCTGGCACCCTGTGCAAAACATAAAAATGCACCTATTTGTTTTGCACATCATAAAAATTTTAAAAAACCAACAAATAAAAAAAATTTTGGAAATTGGTGCACTACTGTGCACCATATTCCACCAAAGAAAAACAAACTTTAAAAACTTTTTGTCAAAAACATGTATGCACATCAGTGCACCCTAGGAGGTGTGTGGATGCGCACTTCATACAATTTTTTTTAAAGATGGCACACTAGGCACACCTAACAAGTGTGCCAAGTGTGCTAGGTGCACCAAATTTTTCATTCTAAGGCTTTTTGTAAGTTTTTCGATGATTTTTTAGTAGTCTTGGTTTTCAGGATTTTGTGCAAGTCAATTTACGGTGTCCTCAATCCATTTTTTCTTCAAAATTTGAACTAATGGATGTACTTTTTTATAGATTCAATGGCATCTTTATCATCCTCCCTTGGCAAGAAAATGGCACCAATACTAATAGTGTTCAAATTCTAGGGCATTCTAACAAAATTATGGTTTCAAGATGACAACTTAGAGATTCGAGATATAGATTTGGGACACATGAATTTGGGAGAATTCTTAAAGATATGCAACAAAATGACTAAGAGATTTGAGATGATCCCTACATTGATCTGATTAGGGATCGTCAATGCAGCATCACATCTTTGTCAGTGTAGTCCTCTGAACTGATTATGACACTAGCAGAACACTATGTTCTTGAAGAAAGGGTAGTCAAGAGTATTATGGGAGAGATCATTCTCAGTCTCTGACCCAAGAACATTGAGAAATCTTTCCATCTCCCAAGGGTGGATTAGTTCATTCGACTAACCTATGAGCAAGCAGAGAGATGGTATCGGGAACATGTTGAGGAGGCTTCTGAGATTATCTAGTCCCCATACCTTATATAGAAGACTCCTCTGGGAAAGAAAGCTAGCAAAGTAGACATGACAAGACGATACATGAAATAAGATGTTGGATATTCAATCATACTTTTGAGTAGAGTTATGGATCTATCGGCAGCCAGACACCTGAACATTTTCATGGTACATTTTATTGAGACAATAAAGAAAGTTGAGATGCCACTGGATTGGGTAACTACTCTCAGTCTGAATTTGGGTGAACAGTTGGTGGTGGAAAAGAACAATAGAAAATTCTACATGACATCATACTTGGTGCACTTGTTAGCTACAAGGGTGATAGATTATCTAAGGCTCTACAAAAGGGGTAGCATGTAGGATGCAAATGCATGGCCATATATTGTATATTTTCATAGCAAAGAAAAGAATATAGAATTGTAAATGATGCTTTCATATTCACCATAATTCAGTTTATAGAAGGAGATTATGCAAATAGAATATTAGAGGAGGCAGTTGCATAGATATCAATGGTCGAAGCTTATTACATCTAGTTCTTTTCATTCACATATTTAAGGGTATTGGGTACAACTATTAACCCTAAGAAGCTCCCTAGGTATCCTAATGATAGATTAATTCTCTTGGAGATTTCTCAACAACTCTTGTCCACATATGACAAAATGAGAATTATACTCTTCGTTTGAATGTGAATGGGATCAATATCCCTTGGAAGAGTATAATTCTCCTCAACCATATTTTGATAATATTGGGAGAGTTCAATACTTAGCGGGCAAAACATTTCAACATGAAGATTCCATTGAAGATCACTAGATGAATGTGACAAATGACTACGATGTTCATATAAGGGATTATTGTAGGATTAATTTGTAGGATTTGAGCAAAAGTGCACAACAAATCCATGAAGCTCAAGAAAACCTGCATGCAAAAAACCTGTCACGGAGAAGAAAAAGACAAGAAGAGGCAAGGGTTTGATCTGAAAAACTCAGAAAAAGAAAATATTATTCAATGGATCTTCATAATAAAAATGGAAAGAGATAAATCCTTATAAAAGGAGATCGAAACCCAAAAAGGGTAACCTAAAGCCTAAAAAAGTTAGAGCTGCACATAATAATTAATAAAATATTAATTATATGCACCTACAAGATAGCTTAAGAAAACTAGAGTAATAGGAAACTTAATTAATTAAATCAAAGAAATTTAATTAATAAGTGTGAACAAATAATTACTCTAACACCTCCCCTTAAGCGAATCTCAGGAGGTAAGCTAACCTAGCACAGCTATGAAAGCAGGAAAATTGGGTCCCAGCAACAAGGCCTGATCAGGTACCCAATCACAACAAAATCTCTATAAAGAGGAGAAATATAACAAACTACATGGGAAAAACCCTACTCCAAAAAGAGATAGCAAAGAATGTTCCAAAAGAAGGAACAAAGAGATCAGAAGAGAATCACGAAAGCATGAAGAATCGCAAAACTCTGTCAAAATGCTGATCTGTAGAACCTCCATGGAAATAGAAGGCACGAACCAAGCATGTCTATATGGTAGATGATCCATCTCACCAAAATGCATAGGTAGCTAGCCACTACAATCGCCTAGTATGTAGGATCAAGTATTAAATACATAGTTCACACTAACAAACCATCAACCAAGGAAGCATAGAACAACAATATAACCCCCCCTTAATGTAGGTGAGGTTACAGGCAGCTAAAAATGTGGGTCAAAGAATCTCCTACAACACAGGAACTAGACACATTGAGAGTGAGGTACAGACACCAATAAAGGCATGTGTCATTGACACTACATGAGGCAAAAGAGAAATAGGGCCTATAAGTAGCAAACAACTATCCCCCCCATAGCACTTTATAAAATAGTGCAAGTACAATGAATCACAATGATGAAAAGGATCTTGAAATGCAAAAGTGACACTTTATCTTAGTGCGTTTTCATAAAGACGCTTACAATGAATACCAAATATGATCAAAAAAAACATAAGGCTGGTACAATAGAAAGTACAAGCCAAAATGAAGTATCTAAAGCAACAAAATTGATCCCCAAACCTGAAACAAACAAGATATCCATCAAAATGCTAAAATGAAAAAGACTATATAGGATGTGCTTGGAATAGAATTTGGAACAAAAACTAGCATCACTAGAAAGAGCATAGAAAGAGCTTTCTAGCAATATAAAGAAGTCCAAAAATGGAGATTGGATGCTCAAGATACGCCTCCCAGAGTGCAAAAATAGAACTTCAAAATTTAATTCCAAAAACAAGAAACTAAACTACATCAAAACTAAAAAAATCTTACACCACTATCTTTGTCTCAGAGCTAGCTTTCTAACGCTTCTTTTGGATCAGAAAAAGACCTTCGTATGCTCAAGATATGGCCAAAAAAGTGCGAGTAGGTCAAAAAGGGACCTGGGAGGAGAGGCAAGAAGGTGCTGATGTAAGATGAAGTCATGTTGATGTTAGCAAAACTAGAGCTTAAATTTGACAGCTAGGAGGCCATTGTAGCAAAAAAAGGCCACATGGAATGCCATGTGGCAATGCCACATAGATGCCACATGGCAGTGAGCTAACTAGGCAGGTGATGTGGCAAGGTCCACGTGGAAGATGCCAATGTGGCACCCATGCCACATGGCACCCGACAACTATGGAAATTGTCTAAAAAATCCACGTGAGCTATTGAGTAGGCAAGGCCACAGGAGGGCAGTGACCATAGGTGGTAGTGGTCGGAGGGGTGGAAGACACTGGTGGAACCACTAGCAGGAGTGGTGGGTGGGTGGCCTGTTAGTGGTGGCCAAGCCGCGGTGGTTTTGCTGCCATGCAGCCGGTGATGGCGGCTCCCAAGCTACGCGCTGGTGGCACGGTGGTAGCCCTGCAGTGGCATGGTGGTGACTGCCTACACTATGTGATTTTTTTTTTTTAATGTGATTTATTTATTTTTTGTGTCTCGATCTGCATGTCGAGGGCCATACGACCCTACCAAGAAAAAAAATTTGCCTCCCAAATCAACGTTGTCCAAATCAAATAAACTTTATATCAAAATAGGGGTTTTGACACCTTTTGAATCCATCTATGATGTCTGTTTGGCATCAAACTACTTCAAAAATTGGTGACCCCCCTATTTTCTTAGAAAAAACCCAAAAAAACACTAGATCTAATCTGCCAAACCCTTATTCTCCCTTTTTCTTGAAACACCAAACAAGCTAGAGCAGATCTAGCTCTGATACCATGTAGGATTTAAGCAAAAGTGCACAACAAATCCATGAAGCCCAAGAAAACCTACATGCAAAATACCTATCACAGAGAAGAAAAAGACAAGAAGAGGCAAGGGTTTGATCTGAAAAACTTAGACGAAGAAAATATTATTCAGTGGATCTTCATAATAAAAATACAAAGAGATCAATCCTTATAAAAGGAGATCAAAACTCAAAAAGGGTAACCTAAAGCCTAAAAAAGCTAGGGTTGCACACTATAATTAATAGAATATTAATTATATGTACCTACAAGATAGCTTAAGCAAACTAGAGTAATAGGAAACTTAATTAATTAAATCAAAGTGATTTAATTAATAAGTGTGAACAAATAATTACTCTAATAGAATTTTTATCTGGCAGAGAATGCCTTGAAGATAAAGATTTTGTTGAAGATACTACAACAAGACATGGAGGAATTTCTTGATCCTTTGTTTAACAGGGATAAGATTAGTGAATGGCCTATTATGAATGTCAAGGTTGATAGGCAAGAGAACTCATATATCAATCATAGAGCAAGGCATGGTATCAAATTGACATAAAATTGGATTAAGAAACCATTCAAACTTGACCCAATTCCTAAGACTATGATCTTTCATGTGCAATCCTATCTAGCCAAAGGTAGGGGGACAAAGGTCATTGTCCCTCCATTTACAATTCAATCGCCAGTAAAGCCAAAAATGGTGCACCAACTTGATAGGCTAGTTGGTTATTATCGAGCTCAAAATGCAAAAGGAAAGGGCAAGAGGAAGAGGAATTCTCCTCAACAAGCCAAACCAAAAGAGGGGGAAATTTTGGCACCTCCATAGCAAGGAGAGGAAAACATACAAGGGCCAAAAAATGTAGAGACCGCACAAGCCCAAGGTGATCCCCAAATTCCATCAGTTGCCCAAGTGCTGCTAGAAATAGAAATAGAAACTGAGTTATAAGAGGTTTCCCTACCTTGACAAATAGAGCAAGCCTCCCTCTCCACACCAAAAAGAAGGAAATTTAAGACTCTAGTAAAGAGGAGACAAAAGGTGATCAAGAAAGTAATTCCTTTTCCATCAATCCTCGAACCCATCCTAGAAGAAGTTGAAGAAGAGCAGGGTGATGAGGATGAAGAGGATGATCTACCTTTGAGTTAGAGGACTCAACTAACTAGAGTCATAGAATAGGAATGAAGGAGAAGTTTGATGATCACACTACCGTCTATCCCTAATGAACCCATGCAGACCACTACATCAAAAGATGAAATGCAATAGTGGATAGATGAGCAAGATGTGGAGGGTATTGATGTCTTTTAGATATCATATTTTGACTTTATGCCTATCAGTACCAAGTTGGTTGGGGACAAGATTAGAGATAGTCCAACCAATCAACCTTAACAGGAGGATTGGAATCAGATGCCCCCTGAATCACAAGGACCTGAGATAGTTTTGGAATCCCAGTTGTAAGTCACATTTTCTATAGAAAAGGTATCGACTACCTCTCATCCTCCAAGTACAAAAGTTAAATAGGTCTAGATAGAACATGAAGAAGAGCCGCAAAAAGTATCCAACAATGAAGTGTTAGAAAAGGGATAGATAAATGAACAACCTCAGCAAACTTCCCAAGACATAGAGATGAGAACTGTGGGCTCCATAGATATAGAGACTATCAGCACAGACCTCTCACAAAAGGAGAAGATTCTAGAAAGGAATGATAAGGGGAAGAGTATAGCTAAGAAAACTCCTTCATCCTCTAAAGGTAAGTCCCCAATATAGCATGTTCCAAGGTGGCTCAAAAAAGAAGTAATTAGGAACAAGAAGCAATAGTTCAACATTGAAGAGGAGGATAGAATGGAATTGATAGAAGTTCTAAGGAAGCCTGATTCACCACCAAGGGATGCCCAAGCATTGGCCTTTGTTATGAGTGATCATAATCAGGATCTTTTCGCTCATGTAGCTATCCCTCCTCCACAATCAAAAGTTGGAGGACTGACTCCATCAGATTGTTAGATTTGGGAGGTCATGCTTGGAAATCCAACCTTGGAAACTACAAAGTTGATGGTTACCACCGGGATGAAGGAGTTTTTCAGGAGCCTAGGATAGGATGAGGCAAAATTAAATAACACTTTAGTGACATAATTAAATCCTTAAGGGGTATTTGAGCAAAGTTGTTGCCCTCTTGGATCTCACTAACCCCAAAGAAACTCTAAATGCAGCAATTCAGAGAAGGGATAAAGGTGTAGTGCAGTTGGACCCATTGTTGAATGCCTGTCAGCAATGGTGAGAAGGTTTTGAGGAGAAAGGAATTTTGATTATCCAAGGAAATCTTAAATTATTTCATTTTATGCAGGAGAATGCAAATAAGTTAGTGCCAATTTTGAATTAAGATTTTGATTTAATGGATTAAGTACATACTTGGGGGAAAGATTTATAGGCACTACAGGCAATCAAAGGCTAGAGGTATCAGATGCTCATGGATGTATATATATCAGAGGAACTAGGTTTAATAGATGATTGGATTGAGAAGATTGTAGATGGAAATAAAGTAATGAAGTCATTACACGAGGAGATTCACAGGCTCAAGGACCAAGCCCAAGAGAAAATTTTGGAAGCTAAGAAACCTTATAGTGATGCATGTCTAGACATTTTAGATGTAGTAGTTCAGAGATTCTAGAAAACTTTTGATGAAGTTTCTAATGATGAAGATATCTGGGAGGCATTTGGAACAAAAGAAGCTTTGTTAGAGCTTGATACAAAACTCGAGGATTTTGCAAAAACTCGTATAGAAGTAGATAGTTATAGGTAGAAAGTAAAGGATAAATATAATGCCTTAGATTTACTAGATGTGGCTAAATTCACTAAGATAATTGAGAAATTCAAGGTCAAATATCTAGAGATAGCTCTAGTATAAAGGCGAACAAAACCCAGAAGCCAAAATTTCAATTTTGACACTTGGTAAAATTTTACATTTTTTACTTTTGAGGTGTGCTGCCATGCCAGGTACACCAGGCATGCTGGTGCACTTTTTGAAAGTGTTTTGGAAGATTTTGAAGAAGTGCACCAATAGTTAACTGCCAGTTCCAAAATTAGAGCTTTCCATGCATCGAAAATACATTCTGACAGCAGTTTAACTTTGACAGGCACCTAGTAAAGATGGAGCTTCTATTTTTGGCACTTCCAGACCCTCCTACATCAACTAAAGGCTATCTTCTTCTTATTTTCTTATGTTTTCTTTGTTTTAAGATGTAAAGGCTCATGCATCCAATTAATGACATAAAACTGGATGGAGTCCTATTAAGCACCAGTTAGAGAGTTAGTTTGTACATAATTAGATCCATTTTATTAAGCATACAATTACATAAAGATATCTCTCGCTCTCTACACAAATTGGGGAGATGATTTCTTATAAGTACGAGATTATAATATGTAATAAGGGTTGTTGTTATTTTGCAATAATTTATGCTTTTGGTGCTCGCATTTAGAGTGTAGTGATTCTTGCCTAAGTGTGTTATATTTTGTGGATGTATGTTCATGGAACGTAATTGAGCCAAAAATTTATTGCAATATTTTTGGTTGTGCAATCTTTTAATTCTATTGTTTGCTATGATTTTTACAAATTTTGTTGACGTACCTAGTTTGAGAAGAGATCATCTGTAACGCCCCACCAAGGGATCCAAAAGAATTAACCTAATGTTTCACTAAGTTTGGTAGCATTTTTTTTTTTTTTAAATGAAAATTAAACTATTCACAACATACACATAGTAATGGAAGCAATAAAAACATTCAACTGAAAGTATACATAAACATATATAATAGTTTACATTCCATAAGGATCCCTTAACATTGAAACATATACAAATTAACTAGTATTGATTCCATCTAATACCACATCCACATGAAATAATAATGAAAAGTCCAACATTCTTAAACAATATACTTTGTTCCAAATGTCCCATAGTAAATTACATTTTAGAATGCTCAATCATCCACTGTACATGTCACAAGGTATGAAAGGCTTAAAAGAATACACATGTGTGAAAATAAAGTACATCATCCTATTCTAATCCATGATGCAAGTGCAATAAAGTAAATGAAACTGAAATTCCATACATGATATATCATCATAGAAGATATAAACATTCATCATAAAGTACAACCATACGTCATAACACATAATTATCTAAGTGCACAGTTCCTCCCAACCATAAATAGCATCATTAGACCATCGTGGGCCCTAGCCATCCCTCCATCCATAACATCCCAAGTCACCAAAGAGATCATTGATATTATCATAGTAGGAATGTCACTCCTAAAACATACTACATCATATGCAAAAAGAAATCTAATCATGCAAATAAAGCATAGGATAAGTAAATAACATCATCTATCATATGCTAATCATCAATATAAGGATACGTGTCCATCATCATACTCCAAGAATAGAATGAAGATAAGTGCCAACAAAGAATGCTTCAGCCATGGTGTCTCAAATGGATCACAAATGGTAAGATTGAAAAAGCACTACCACCTGACCATGTGGAACCTATATGGCCCACTCCCACCATGCTGAGGAGATAATCTCAAGTCCCAAATAGGCTATCAAACCACATAGCACAAATACTCTCTAAGTCCAAGAACCCTAAAAGTATACTAACTCAAAGGTTCCAACATAGACTAACATCTAATCTCAAAGGCACAACAAAGACATGTAGGAAACCTACTATGTAAGCAGGAAATTGTCATCACACGGATCATGCTAGAGTTACCCTGGTAGTCTCTCAATAGACCCTAGCCCCCTAGTGATCCCTATGTGGCCACTAGTATCCTATCGTACTGACAAGGCATACTACAGAATGCAAGGTCACAACCAAGCATTCTCTCTACTCCCATCCTAGTCTGTATTAGCACTCGAGGCATGGGTGAGAACAAACAATTATCTTATTAGGTTCATTTAAGTTAGTATTAGGTGTAATGTTTTCACTTATTAAACAACTTACAATGAGTTACCCTGGCAGTCACTTAGGGCCCCGGCCCCCATTGCAAGCCACTTCCCAACACCACAAGTAGATAACAGCTCATGGACTCTTAAATCACAAAATCACCACAGTCCTATACAAGCGACTAGAAAAATACCAAAAGATAATCCACAATAAGAGCATCAAATCTCCATAAGCAACTAAAAAGAATCCATTAATAATCATGACCACAACAGTTCTCTATTGGCAACTGAAGGTATCAATGATAATCACAATATTCATTAGTTCTCAACAAGCAACCAAAAAGGCATATCAAGCAAATAATATTGATTGAAGACTCCAAAATGGTCGAGGCAAACATGTCAGAACATGACATCATCAAGATCAGATAAACACTTCAGTCCCATCAAGGCAACTAGAAATTAATCCAAACACAATTGATCGATAACTCATAAATGGTTACATAAATCACAGCTTACACAAGAAGACTTGAAACAATATCAATCAATAAACCACACACACCATAGAGCATGCCATCTCATAACCATGGTTGGGTTTAAAAAGATCGAGATCAAAAGACACCATCATGACATCACAAATCATAACCCCCAAGCCTCTAGTAGACGTCCTATAACTGGTCAACAATCTAGTCAACCCAAAACCCCAAAATAGATAGCATAGAGAAAACACAAAATGCAAGACCATATTTTGGTTCATTTAAATCACATAGTTGAATTAAGTGTGGGGTTTCAGTTTTCATTTCAGTTTAAAATATCAAGTGAAGGAACATTGTTCGTCTTCCTTATAACTAACCCGTGTATTAGTTTTAATAAGTTAAAGATTTCCCCCACCCCCAACTCATTTAAATCAATTTTCCTAAAGTTCTCAAAGGATAAATACATATTTGGACCATAACCCTCATCGTGATCTAATTAAACATGAACAATTACAAACTTCTCCTCATTATTATCCTTCATTCTAAAACAATATTGGATTCAATTAAACAATTGAATTAAATTTATATTAATAATCTAAAATAATATAAGACAATTAATTATTAAAGAAGAAAAACTAATAATAAAATTTCATTTATAATAAATATAATGATTATTAATTATTATTATTATTATATATAATATTTAATATTTAAAAATTAATAATATTTAATAATATTAGTTATGAAAATTGAAATATTCAAAAATTAATTTCATAACACATATAACATAACATAAATTTTATTTTATTTTTAAATGTAATTAATATATAATTACCGTTGCTGCGATAGACAGTACACTGTTGTCGCAGGACCTGTAGCGACAACGGGTACATAGTACCCCCTATCGTCGTAGTACCTACGACAACAGGTACCTACGATCTACAGGTACGTGGGGCATGGGTTTGTCCCTCCCACTTTGCTTTTTAAATCTTTTTTTTTTTTTAATGTTTTTTAATAAACATTTTCAGTAAGTCATTTTTTTCAATTCCAGCGCTCTTATAAATATAAATTTTTAATAAACGTTTATAATAAATGTTTTCAGACTTGCAAAATATACATTTATTTTTTTTATATATATGCAAAAAAAAAAAATTAAACAAAAAGATTCTAAGAATTCCTCTATAATGATCGTTCCCCATTAATCCTTCTAATAGGTTTATCCATAAGCAACTAAACCCTAGTTTCATAAATTCATCAGATCTAGGCATAATGTGGTTTTCTCATACAAAAATTTAACTACCCATGACAAGAATGCATATAACTGAAATATGGAATCCTCAGGAAACATTCAGAAGACACCAAGAAGACAAGAAGTGCAAGAAGTGAAATATCATATGCAAAAATCATGAGTGTCTACCTAGACACTGATGCTAATTCACTTCTCCTCAGAATCTATAAAGCAAGCTCCTTCCTTCTCCAACATTCGCAGATCCACCCAAACACACTCCCTAAGCTACTAAGAGTGCCTGAATATAAGGAACTCTCAGGAAGCACCTAGAATGTCTCTAGAAACAACCAAAATACAAGATAAGTGTTGACAACTAAGCACACGCCTTTTCCAACGTTCTAGATGAGTCACAAGGTTGTAGACACCATGTGCTTAATTTGTGCACTAACTCCTACATTGTAGACATACGTGCATTCAAGAGGTGCGCTTACTCTTAGGTAGACTTATAACTTTTATTTTAATTCTTTTATTATTATTATTTATTTATTATTTTTTTATTATTATTATTATTATTATTTTTAATTTCTTTTATTTAATTTTTTTACTCAATTAATTCCCCACTTAATTAATTAAAATCAAAATATCATAATATTATATTAATTTTTCCAAAATAATTAAATCATTAATTAAATCTTTTAATTTTAGACTTAATTAATAGAAAATTTCACCAAGGACCTCCAAAATAAAATATGAAAATCCATCATAGAACAATCAATACAAAATCAATCTAAGGGGTTAAAATCATGAATTACGTCATCTGACGCATTCAGTAGGTAAAACATCTCAGATACTTGTCCTACCACTCTAGGACAAATGATTTAAGTGTTTAGGATTTGAAATTTGGACTTGAGAATTTATCTCCCCTCTCTTACCATTGAGATAGTGTGATAGGGTATGCTCATCCTAGCAATTTAGGGAAATCGATACCTAGTACCTATAACCTACATAAAATTCATGCATGTACATACTATATATATATATATATATATATATATATATATATATATATATATATATATATATATATATATATATATATATATATATATATATATATATATATATATGCTAAGCTAAACAAGCAAGGGCAGGAAGTGGTGCGTCGTGTAGATCCCGACTAGCAGATGACTACGACTCCCTTTCTTAACCACATCAGAAATGCCATACATAAAGAGAACAAACATGCACACCATACACATGCAAGTATGGGGTAAGTATCCATAAGAAAACACATGTGATAATAAACCATCTAACTAAGCATCATCAATAACCGAAAATAATGTAATAATCATCATGCATACATGAAATGTAGAGTCTAGGTAATCTCATCATATATCACTGAATCCATAGCACAATATCTAATAGTCTCAAAACAATGCTACTAACCATCAACATAAAATTGGCCTAACAAAGTTCGGCAATGATAGCAACAATGTATCTAGAAAAATGTAAATGAGGGTAGGCACTACATCATCATCTTGTTCCTGCATAGTTTTTTGTCTCAAATGAGTGCACTTTTCATGGCCTTATAATTTGATGAAATGTGAAACATCTTATAGTTATTGAATTCCCATCAATGATCACATCAGTGGAATTAAGGAAGCGTTGCTCCTATTTTCATCAATTATCTACCGATTTCTTTGAAGTCTTAACTCACAGACACGTTGTCTCTGTAGCTTATGTCCGTTAGGATTTCACTTTCCATGTTATCTTCTTAAACTTCTCGTTACTTTATCTTTTTTATTTTCTTTACTAACCCTTTGGTTAAATTAGGAATTCATATAGTTGGATTGTTAGATTGCATTCATCATAAAACAAAAAAATACAAAAAATATAGTTCTTTTTGTGTGTTTTATTATTTTTAAGTAGTGAATAGATTTTACATCTTATCTGAAGTCATCTGAACTAGCAAAGGCCTCCTCATGAACACTCAAATTTATCTTCAACTAAGTGAATTCCAATAGGTCACAAGATCACCTAAAACCTTAGAGTTGATCCCTAAGATTGACTTTTCAAGAGAGGAGTTCAAAAGGATTCTTGTCATTAAGCATCGTGCAAAATGATAGCTCAACATGTTGACTAGAGGGGAATGGAATGGTATCTTCATGAGGAAGACCCATAGGGAATGTAGCACCAGTAGTAATCTCAGAGGCCTCTTTTATCCATTTTGTTAGCATCCTTAAAGTTTAGTCCATGTATGTCATCAATCCCACATGGCTATTTAGTCTTATTTTATGTTGTCATTTTGTTAAGATTATGTTAGATTGGTCATTTTACATTTGAGGCCAATTTTCACTTCAACTCTTCTCATCCCAACTTCAGTATGTATAGAATGTAAACTTTTGGAAATGTGTATATGATGTAGCAAGCTTGTAGATGCTCGCCTAAGAAATTCAAAGCATATTACTAGTATGTACACCTTATTGTTTTGATAATATTAATAGAACTGAGTCTTTATTTATATATAATGGGAATCATGAACAAATCATGTGTCCTCAATTTTCTCCTTCTACCATCATATGCATAAACAAACATAGTAATGTATAGTCCCAATATCAATAAAAAATTACTTTTGGCACTATAATCTGGCTTATATCTATATGAAACAACAAGGGTTATATCAATATTTGAGATAGCATTATTGCGAATCAATTAAAAAAGTGACACTCAATCATATGGAGAATGCTACTCAATAATTAGAGAAGTAGGGATTATAACAATGATAAATAATGGGAGACTTTTTGAAACATGGTATATGTATATTTGGTTTCTAATTTTTTGCCCATCCAGAATAGAGCTTCATACATTAAACTATTTTCTAATTCTTAAATGGTAAATAGAAGCTTTGATCCAAGAACACCAAAACTTGGCTAGATCCTTAATCGAATGTCACTATAAGCTAAGAAATTAATTAATGTAATTCTTATTCATTTTATCTTATAGCGAATCCCCATGTGAGAATATATTCAATCATGAAATTAGGTAATCCAAATCTTAAAATTATAAGTACAATAGCAATCGGGCTCAATAAGCAGAAGGAGTATCGGTCAACGTACTTAATTAACCTACCCAAATCATGGCATCATAATTTACACTGGATATGATATAAGGAAAAGAGATTTTTGGCAGCCCATAATGAATTAATTTCATTTTCAAAGGTCTCTTGATCACAATGATTGGAAAGTATGTCATGAGCATAATTAGAAAGTACTTAAACAAATTGCAAACAATGTAATACTAATAATTCAAGTGGAGAAAGCTGGATATTCATAATGGGAACAAAACCACCTAATGACAAATTATCACTTACAGATAGCAACTTTCACGATAAAAATGGTTTAATGGGGAAATCTAATGTTTGATACTAAATCTAGTCCCAAACAAATTCTTTAAAACCTATTTTTAAATTCTTTATACTATATTTTTTGAATTCTATTAACTAAGTGATACTACAATACCCTCAATTCCAATCTTTCAATTACATTTTATTAAAATCATCCAGTTGTAGCCTAGTTTCTAATTGGATAAATATGAAGATAAAAATTAAAATAATCATAGAGAGAAGAGGAGTAATTGAAGGATCAACACAAATACTTCCTCTCCCCTCTTCTAGGATTCTATGATATACTAAAACATCCATTTAATAAGCCTTATATCGTATTCATTGACACTCACTAATCTCTTATTGATTGAAGATTAAAGATCCAAAAAAGAGTACAATTTTAGGACAGAGAATGATCTAAAATTTAACTTTGATTTCCTAATAAGACTAATAGTTTAAATGAGCTTGAAGATTTTGGCAGAATACGGGGAAGATAAAGATAGCAACAAACTCCTTAAGGCTAAGGAATCTGGATGGGAAGAACTACCAATCCAAGCAGCACTATATAAAGATACCAAATATCCTTAGAAATAATCTAGAGAATGATGGAAAGGAATACATTTCTAAGCACAAATGCAACCAAGGCAATTTTTAAAATCGTGCATTCAAACAAATTGGCTAAGAAGCACAATCTTCCTAAATTTTGTAAACTAAGGTATGCCCCTTTCAACTCTATAAAAGTGTATAGGATGAAGGTCTCGAGCAAGACTCGAGGTTTTCTTCTCCATTTTTTCCTTCCAATGCCCCTTTGAATGGAGTTCATGTAAAATTTTACTTTAATAATATAATTATATGGCTTCGACCTTTTACCAATAAATAAATTTAAAAAATTCTTAAGTGAATAAAACAAAAAATATATAAATGCAATGATAGCATTTAAAGAAAACACTTTTAATAATATCTTCAAAAAAATTTAATAGTTAATTGAAGATTAATTTTTATAATAAGAATTAAATAAATATTTTTCAATATTTTTATTAACATAAAAAAAAATATCAAGTATTTAATTAATTTTAAAAACTCCATAAAAATTAACTAATAGAAAATGTATGTTGATGTTTTTAACTTTATCTTTTTTATTAATCATTTTGGAAATTAAAATAAATAATAATACTATATAAAATGATAGCAAAATTGATAAGATTAATTGTATAAAACTTAAAACTTATATTTTTTCGGGTAAAAATGTATGTATTAATCAAATAAAGTATTAAAATTTCAAAATAATATAATTTAAAAAAAAAATCTATTTTTTTTAAATTTAGATGCCAAAGCCTAAATTAATTATTGTTATTTTTTTGTGATTAATTTATTTTTTTGTGTTAAGTGAATTTGAACCCAAGACCTCCCACATGAGAGGCTCACGAATTATTGTTGTGTTGTAGGCTCTTGCCTAAAAATCTCATTCTAATTAATATAATATCTTTGAATGAATAAAATAGAAAAAAACTAAATATAATGATAATATCTTCACTTTGAAAAAAAATTATAATAATATTTGGAAAATTTTATATACTAAATTTAAGATTTATTTTTATATGAACAATTAAATAAATAGTTTCTCAATATTTTGTTTTCATAAAAAAATAACTATCCTCTATTTAATTAATTTAAAAAAACTTAAATTTAAAATTTTTTATATTAAAAACTAATTTTTTTTCAATATACAAAATTTTAATCTATTTGTTGATAAATAAAATAATCAAAATAAGGTAGGCAATAGTCTACAACACAACGGTAAATTGTGAGCCTCTTATCGAAGAGGTCTTGGGTTCAAATCTACTCACGCTTAACAAATAACAATAATTAACATAATAAATAATCTTGGCTTTGGCCTCTTACCGATCCAAAAAAAAATCAAAATAAAGTATTTTTTATTAAATAAAAATATCAAAATTAAAATAAATAAGAATAAGATATTTAAATTTCAAGATTACTAAATAAGATATATTTATATGAAACAAAATAGATTTGTATTAAGTAAAAAATATAGTTTTAATTTTATTTTGGTAATAAAACTCTTTTTTTAATATTTAAAATAATCAATATAAATTGTCTATTTTATTATTTTTAAAATAGAATAAATAGTATCAGACTCATAAATCTCTAAAATAATAAATAAAATAGAAAATCATCTATATTTTTATTATTTAAAATTTTCATAAAAAGTATGCATAAATCTTGTCATGTGTTGAACTTCTGCCTATAACTATAGGGTCAAAGTATTTCAAATAACCACAAATTTGAGAAGACTCACATACAACAAGTATTTGACATATTCGTATAAATAAAGTTCAAATTAGATTTTTAATTGTTACTATTTTGGTAGTTGTGTATTTTGTATAGTGTTAAGTATCAATTGTCCATTCAATATATTGATTTCTACTAAAATGGAATTAATATTGCAAGCATTGATATTTAGGATTTGTGAGTTTGTGTTTCAAGACCCTTTGAATAGACACAAGATATTTTGACAGAGACAACTTGTCACCTAATAATATAGATACCTGTGTTTTAGATTTGTAATAATTTTTTGGTTTACTATTTGGTATGATTTTAGGTTCAAATTATTCCTCTAAAGAATTTTTCAATTATTTTGAATTTAGTTTTCTAAAGTAATTCTTAATGGATTTTTGGTTTTTTGGGTGTACTAACCTTTACTTTCCTTGCTTTTCGAACCTTTTGATAATGATATAATGACTTTGTATGCAAAAAGTTTCATTAGCATCTCTATGATTGATATCAAAAGTAGATTGTGATAGACACTTGGTTTATTTGAGCTAAA
The DNA here is from genome assembly GCA_028749045.1 of Cupressus sempervirens. Lineage (NCBI taxonomy): Eukaryota > Viridiplantae > Streptophyta > Pinopsida > Cupressales > Cupressaceae > Cupressus > Cupressus sempervirens. The sequence continues at coordinate 384,563,160 of CM053788.1, read as the reverse complement.
GTTGATAAGAAAAAAAAATTTGCAAATGAGAACCTCTAAGCAGTATTGCTCTAATTTTATCTTCTTATTGCACTGCAAATTTGTAATTATGTGGAGAAATTTTGGCAATTGGTCATCAAAATGTTTTTCATACCTCCTTTTGGATGAAGGGTAGTTATATATCCAAGATTATATAGAAACATGTGGGAAGGGTTCACTCGACAATTCTCAAAATATTAAACCATCAAGCAAGAAACTACAAAACATGAAAGGATGCTTAGGGTTATGCTCAAAATCAAGAAAAATTAACCTAGTAGTTTGTCACTTCCAATCATCAAGATTCCTATGAACAAAGTAAAGAGTGTTGAAGCTTTAAAAGGAAAATTACTCTTGCCTTAATACAACCATGACAAATGGCAAGAGAGACAAGAAGGCTTTTTCTTAGAGGCATCCTTTAGTGTCACAATGAAGGAGAATGGACTTGATACTCCTTGTAAATTTGAGAAGTAAGATAGTGCATCATGGTTTTGTCTGGAATTTTCAATAGTTGAGCAAATTGAGATACCTTTCCTTTTCTTGTTTCTTGAGTTATTGGGTCCATCTAACATGACACAAATTTATGGCAGAGTAGCCTGTCTATTGAGAAACTCTATTTTTCATGCCATGAGTTCATGAGCTAAGAAATCTTTCCAACTGAGGTAAATGATGCACGCAGTAGGAATTACATAGATAATCTCTTCAATTTTACATAGTTGGGCATATAAGTATTTAAGTTAAAACATGTATAAAATTTCATATCGGCTATTCTCATGCACCTCCTATGGTGTAAGTGGTAGTTATTATTAAGCAAATAGACTTTGTGTGAGAATTTTATTCCCAAAAAATAACTTTTTCTTGCCAAAAAAATGTGAGTACTCTTCCTAAAATGTTTATTTATCAACTATACACTTAAGTTAATTTCTCATTTTAAATAAAAATTTATCATATAATTTAAGAAATAATAAGTTAATCTATATTTTGTTTTAGAAATTTTTTAATTGCTTTTGATTTTTTGAAGTTGATTTAGTTTTATAGTTTTTTTTTTTTAATAGTTTTTAGGTATTTAAATTACTTTAGTCTTTTAAAAATTATTTTAGTTTTTTTAATCAGTAAAAGGTCGAAGCCCTATATATTGTATTTATTAAAATTAAAAACAATACAAAAGTTCAAGTTCTTTGTGCAAACAGGCACTGGTCAGAAAGAACGGAAAAGAAAACCTCCAGACTTGCTTGGGACTAAGTCCTATATTATTACATATGATAAAAGGGGCATACCAAAATTTACAAAATTATAAGACGGGTAATACCCTTTTACATTTTCAAGTTTGATTTTAATAAGAAACTCCTTTATTGAATCATAAGCTCTCTTCCATTTCCTTCTAGCATTTTTTCTTTCAAACTATTTTGAAATTTCTTTTACAATGATTTGAGGTGTATATTAAATGGTGATTCCTTCCTATTCTCTGCAACTTTAAATAGTTACATTCTCACTAGTATTATTAGTACGATAGTGCAACATAAACAATAAATTATTGACCTTATTTTGAATTAAATTACTTTGAGTCCGATGTGAATTCAATCATTCTACATATTGTCTATCTGCGCATATAGTCGATTACATATAGCTTTTGGCCATACTCTAAATATCTATAGGAAAAAATAATAGAATCAGAAGTAAAAAGGATCCTACTCAAAATTTATTTACAAGGATTTAGGATTTCTTTCTATCTTTAACTCTACACATGCTCAAAAGTATCAGTTTCATACTATATGCAAAATAGTAAGGTCTTAAGAGAATCTACACAGAAGTATCTATAGAAGAAATTAAGATTACATTACAGAAACAAGGAAAAAGTGTTTCATACAGTTTCATGACAATCCTAGGAAGATCTAATGCAAATACTTGAAGACCATCACCAAGCCTTCTGCCTCATCCTCTATCATATCTATCTCACTCGAGGGAAAAATAGTCAAATTTTGTTTCTTGCTCGACTTGTTTAAAGTTTGGAGGCACAAATTCTAGATTTAGCATGTCAAAAAGCTCAATTAGGTTCAATGTGATTACCAAAGGCACCCAGATACTAAAAAATCCATTCTCAATCAAGGGTCTAAAATTGTTTGGAATTATGCTGGGTGTAATTAAGCATAGTATTGCATAAGCTTTTTGAAAGAGAGACGAAGATATGAGGAGACAAATCTAGTTTGAAAAAAATATTTAAACTAACTAAGAGGAGCCTAAGGAAAATAGATGATGAGGAGATAATAATTTCCTAACTAAAGGAGAGGAAAAGCTAATCTAGCATGGGATAATTAGAAAGAAGCTAAGTGAAGTAAAGGTTAAGGGGAATCAGGGTTAGGGAGAGAGAAGAGGATAAAAAATTTGATTGAAAGGTGATAACTAGAAAAAAGAAGAGGAAGGGGGAACAAAACTTAAAGGGTAGAATTTAAGAAATCCTATTTACTAAGGTTTCTTGGACCCAAGAAAGATAAAGAGATGATCATTTTCAAGTTTTTTCCAATTTCTAAAGGGTAGATTGTCCATTTGCACCTAGATTTGCCAAGTTGTCAACTTCTTTATTACCCTCTCTAAATATATGATACAATCTTGATTCTTCTAGATCATTCAAAAGGATTAATGTGTCCTCCAATTTGGATTTAAATTTCCAATTAGGAGTCGATCCCTTTCTAAGAGCATTGATAATAATCTGAGAGTCTCCTTCTACCACTAATTTTTGAAAGCCCATCTCTTTGCAAAGTCTTAATCCTTTGGAAAAAACTTCAAGCTCTATGATGTTGTTAGTAGTAGGATCTAAAGAGTTGGAGATATTAGCAAGGCATTCATTGGTGGTTGATCTTATGATTACACATATGCCTGCAGTTCTTAGATTTTCTCGAGAAGCCCCATCAAACTTGAGTTTGACCCATCCTTGAGGAGGAGGTTTCCATTCATAATCCTCCCTATCTTTTTTGTTAGCTTTTGGGCAAAACATGATGGGGTTTATCATATTTACCCAATTTTTCTTCATTTTAGCATCCCAACCACCAAAAGTTCCTTCTTCTTTGTATGAATTTCTAAGGTCATTATTCAAGGTTTCCACAATGCTAGATTCCATTTTGAGATGGGGGGACTGAGAAGACATTTCTTTATCTTTGAAGATCCTTCTATTTTGCTCCTTCTATATTTCTCATGCTAGAATGGAGGGAGCTATTTTCTAGATCTTATTATAAATATTTAATCTACCTTCTTTTGGCCATTGGGTGAGATTATCTTATAGAAGTTTTGGGAGGGCCATTTTCTAGTTTAGTTTGTTGATTAACCATGTCCAACACTCTTTGCATACTTGAAATGACATAGCAAATGGTCAATTGTTTATGAATTTGGTTTGCATAATGTACATCTTGAGGGTCCTTGAAAGCCAATTCTCATAACCCTATAAACTGTAAACTGTAGGTATTCAATTTTGAGATGCAACCCACAAGAAAAATTTTGCCTTGGGAAGACAAGCCCAATCCCAACATAGGTGAATGGGAATATTTATTTCTTTCCATTTTTTAGATTTGATTATTAGTTCATAACCTTTCTTTACACTATATGTCTTATTATTTGTCATGTCCAAATTAGTCTGTCTTGTCTTTCATTTTTACTAATAGGTCTCTCCTTAATGAATTTACTAAAGATTTATTTTTCTTGTTTTGATAAGTTTGTTTCTGTTATTGGTTTCCATGTCCAGGTTTCTGGCTTTTCCATTTTTATTTTAGTTTTGTAATCTTTAATATAAGCCCCCCATTTTTCCTTAAGGGTTGTTTTAATATTGGGGGGGTAGATTTAAAGTATCTAAGGGTGGAAGGCCATCCCATGAATCTTCCCAAAAGATGGCATCTTCCTATTTCCCAACATCCCAAGTGATGTTTTTTTTTTTTTTTTGATCGGTAAAAGGTCGAAGCCATTAGTTTATATATTTAATAATAAAATTATCTTACCACATATTCCGTTCAAATAGGCATTGGTAGGAAAGAACGGAGAAGAAAACCTCCAGTCTTTCCCAGACCAAAGTCCTATATTATTACAAAAATAAAAGGGGAATGCCCAGTTTACATAATCTCAACTTTGTGGCAATATTGAGTTTAAGGTAGAAGTAATGCTTCAAAAGTTGCAAATTTCTACTTTGAAGCCAAAAAAATAGAGGAGGGATCAAAACAACAAAGCAAACAACATGATCCAAAAGAGTCTACAAGGGAGATGAGAGAAGGATCAAAGGCCAAGCACAACTAGTAAAAGTCCTACAAGAGACACTTATCTACACAAGTTAGATGCTACTAATCACATCATTGTCTATTTATGATGAATTTCATATATATATATGTATATATATACATATATATATAAATACATATATATGTATATATACATGTATATATATGTACATATATATATGTATATATATACATATATATATGTATATATATACATATATATATATAGATGTATATATATCTATATATAATATATATATGTACATATATATATTATGTATATGTACATATATATATTATATATATGTACATATATATATTATATATATGTACATATATATATTATATATATGTACATCTATATATATATGTATATATATACATATATATATATATATGTATATATGTACATATATACATATATATATACATATATATACATATATATATACATATATCTACGTATATATACATATATATATATATATATATGTATATATATATGTATATATATGTATATATATATGTATATATGTACATATATACATATATATATATATACATATAGATACATATAGATATATACATATACATATAGATATATATATATACATATATACATATATATATATGTATATATATATATATATATATCTATATGTATATATATATATCTTACAAATGGAAAATGAGCAATGATTGAAGAACTAAAACCATAAAAGTCTGTAGGAAAACCTGTCATCACCTTGTAGTTATAGAACCTCTCCTTTGTTGCACAAACAAAAAGATCCTGCCAAATTGTATTAATAAAGACCAAATCTATCAGAGTGTAAGGATGCCAAAAAATCTTCTGATCGGACATACTCATCCTAGATAGCAAAACTATCCAAGCTCGAAGATGCAGCAGAAAGCCATGACCAACCTCTAACAGTTAACAAGGTATATCTTGATGAATATCTAAAACCACTAAAAGTTTGAAGGATGAGTTTAAAAAAGGTTATAAAAATAAAATCTTACTACCTTCTCTCACAGACAAAATGGGGATTGTAGTAGCAAAGGGGGCTGATCAATTAACTTGTCTAATAGTAATATCATCTCCTACCACTCCCTTATTTTCCAAGAGATCTACTTTTTTATTTCCTTCTCTATATATGTTGAATTTTAGTATCTTCTAGTAAATTAGATAATTTTCATACCTCTTCTAGTTTTGAATTTAGAACCCAATTGGGAGTTTCCCTTTTTCTTAAAGCATTAAGGACAATTTGTGAGTCTCCCACTATAATAAGCTTCTTAATCCCTAAATTTAAACTTAGTTGGAGCCCTTCTTGGAGGGCTTCTAACTCTGCTAAATTTTTTGTGATAATACCCATAGGTTTGGCCATTTTGATGACCCATTTTCCTGAGTTAGAGTTGATTATGCATCCTATTCTAGCTCTTCTAGGGTTTCCCCTAGAAGCTCCATCAAAATTGAATTTATACCAACCTTTTGGAGGAGGTCCACATTTACACTCCATTCTTGCTCTTGGGTTCTAATTCTTATAAATTTGTGGGGGATTAATTAGTTTGTTCCAATTTTCCTTCATTTCTCCATCCCATTAGGAGAAAGTTCCTTCCTCTGTCTTGATTCTTCTCAGATGATTATTCATGATTTCAGTAATACTTGCTTCAAACTTTTTGCGTAGAGTAGAAGCATCTAGTTCTTAATCACAAAATATTCGCCTATTCCTTTCTTTCCAAATCTCCCACATAAGGATAGAAGGAGAAATATTTCAAAGTTTTCCATAGGTATGAAAAGAGCTACCTTTAGGCCATCCTAGGATTAAACTTTCTACGTTTCTAGGAAGAGGAGAAGTCCAAACTAGTTTTTGTTTGAGCCAATCCCAACATCCTTTTGTAAATGGACACTTGAATGAAAGGTGTTTTGTGTCCTTATTTTCTTGCTTTCATAGATGACACCTAGATGGGCCTTCAAATCCTAGTTTTCTAAGTTTGTTTGTTGTTAGAATCCTTTTTTGAAGTGTTGCCCAGAGGAAGATTCTTGCTTTTTTGAAGACATGTTGGATCCTAACATAATTTGGTTGGCATATTTATAGCTTCCCACCTTTGAGAGTAAATAATTAGGTTATATCTAGATTTAACCCTATATGTACTATCTTTAGAGGCTCCCCAAATGAGTTTCTCTCTTCTTTCTTTATGATTTACCTTTCTAAGTTTGAGCAACTAGTCTAACATCTTTTTATCTTCTGGATCCAGACCTAAATTCTCCAATGATTTCCATTACCAAATCTCATTTCCATTTTCCTCCCTTATTTTTTTGTAGTTTCTTACTTTATTACCCCATAAACGTATTAATGTATTTTTAAAATTTTTTGGGATTCTTAAGCTATCTAGTGGTGGAAAACCATCCCATGAATCTTCCCAAAATAGTGCTTCCTCTCCTAATCCAATATCCCAAGTAACATATCTACTAATTAGAGATCGACATTTGACTATAAAATTTTGACTTTCTGAACCTTTAGGTAAGTTACGCATCCTAAAGATTGATGAGGGATCCTCTACATTAAGATACTTCTTATATAATATTTTAGCCCGCATTTTCTCATGTTCATGATAAATGCACCATATCATTTTTTCTCCTAATGCTTCATTTTTCCAATTGAGGTTTTTAATTCCTAGTCCCCCAACTCTTTAGGTTTGGATATATTATCCCATTTAATTAGGGCCATTTTCTTTTTGTCATCTATATCATTCCAGAAGAAGCTTCTTATCTTTCCTTCTAGATTTTTATTTAGTTTTTTGATTAAAGGTAGACAAGACATTTGATAAGTAGGAATTGCTGACATAACTGCTTTAACTTTTTTTTCTTTTTCATCCTTGGTTAACCACTTACCTTTCCAACATCCTTTTTTTTTTCATTTCTTTCTAAAATGTTGTTTCACCCTTTGTTTTGACCAGTTCCTTTCTCTAATTATATTCCTAGGTATTTTCATGGAAGTATTTCTTTATTATATCCCATAATGTTACATATTTGATCTTCTATATCGGGTTTAGTTTTTAAAAAGAAGATCTCATATTTTCTAGTGTTCACTTTTTGACTTGATGCTTTCATATATTGGTGGATAATTTTTCTAAAATTTTGTGCTTCTACCAAAGAGCTCCCTCCTAGTAATATTATGTCATCAAAAAACTATTGATGTGTGATGTTTGGGGTACTTTCTGCATTGGTTATGCCTTTAATGTTCACTTCTAACTAAGCTCTTTTTATTGTTCTCCCAATGCTTTTGCCGTAATGATAAAAAGAAATGGTGATAACGGGTCTCCTTGTCTAATACCCCTAGATGTATTGAAAAAACATTCTAGGGTTCCATTTATGAGAAGTGATATTTTAGGTGTTGATATGCAATTAAAAATTGTATTGATCCATAGATGAGAGAAACCAAATGCTTCTAGAACTTTGCATAAGAATCTACAGTCTACCATATCATATGGTTTTTGAATGTCCAGTTTTATGAGCATACTTGTCTCTTTATTCTTGGTGGTTGAATGAATTATTTCTTGAATGATGATAATTCCATCTAAAATAGATCTATTTGGAACAAATCTAGTTTGTTCCTCCGAAATGAGTTTGGGAAGGGTCAATTTGAGATGACGAGCTAAAACTTTTGAGTAAATTTTATAAATGGTGTTGCATAAAGCTATAGGTCTAAAATCCCCTGGTACTTCAGGTGAGGTTTTTTTAGAGATAAGTGTTAAAAATGTATGGCTCATCTCTGCTAATAATGATCTGCCATTTCTTGTAACTTCAATTGCTTTCCATAAATATGTTCCTATTATATTCCAACACTTTTGGTAGAAAAAAGCCTGAAAGTGATCATGCCCTAGCGATTTTTTGGGATTCATACTAACTAGTGTTGATTTGACCTCCTCTAGAGTTATTGGTCTATTAAGAAGTATGTTATCTTCCTTAGTGACTAATATCGAGATGCTTTCTAACAATTTCCTTTGTGCCAATAAGTTAGAGCAGTCCTAGTTGTTTAGGAGATTTTTAAAATAATCCATAAAAATTTCTACAATAATTTTTGGTTTCTCAATTATATTTCATTCTTTATCCTTAATTTTTGAAATTTTATTTATTGATCTGTTAAAAATAGTGCTATTGAGACAATATTTAGTATTTCAACCCTCTTCTACTAACCACGTTTCTTGTGATTTCTGCCTCCAATTTCTAAAATTTCTTCTTGTTTTGCAAGTAGTTCTTTTTCTTTTAGATATCTTTCATTATCCATTCCATTTTTTATAATCTCATTTTTTAGTGTTTTAAAATTTTCTTCATTGCTTAATTTTTCTTTGAAAGTATTATTAAAATGTGTTTGTTTCCATTTTTGGATATTTTCTTTGATCATTTTCATTTTGGACACAAAGCAATACATCTTGGATCCTTGAAACTCTCCTTTTGTCCACCATTGTTTGATGTTTTCTATAAAATTTGGATCTAAGAACCACATATTTTCACATTTAAAAGGGTTTCTAGATGGTCTAGAAGGTTCAAATAATTCAATTCTAATCGGATACTAATCAGATCCTGCTATGGGTAATATAGTTGACTGGATTTTCATCTCTCTATCTCTTAATTCTCCTTTAAAAATAATCTATCTATTTTTTTGCAATGTAGCTTAAATCTTTCCTCCTATAGTTCCAAGTGAACATTCCATTGTTAGTCTAGATATCTAGGAGTAGATTTTCTTCTCTCCATCTTTTGAAGTCTACAGATGCATGTGACAAATGTTGTTGTCCCCCATAATTTTCTTCCAAATTTAATATAACATTGAAATCACCCCCAATGAGAATATTTTCGTTTTGATATCCTCTCAAAAATGTATTTAAGTATTTCCATAAAAGCTTCTTATTTGTTGTCTATATAGGTTCGTATACATTAATTAAGATGATTTGGAGGTTGTATTTATACATTTAACTTTACACCCCATCCAGTTACAATTAGAAATAATCATGTCTAATACTATTTTCCTTAGGTTCCATATAATTCTTATTCCTCCTGATGCTCCATTAGACTCTTGTGTGACTATTTTCCAACTACCCAATTTCCTTCCTAGCTTATTACTTTCTTCATTATTTAGTTTCGTTTCTTATATTATTATTTTGGATTCTAATAGAGATATATTACACTTTAGTAAGCATTTTTTGCTAGAGGCATTTAGGCCTCTAGCATTCCATGTAGTAATTCTCATACTGATATGGGAAGGCTCTTCCCCTTCCCTTCTTTTAGATTTTGGAAAAGTTTTCTTTGTTCTCTTGCCTAACCATCTACTTCTCTCAACTCTTTAAGTGATTTTCTCCCTCATTTTGACTTCTGCTTACCACATCTTGGTGTCTTGATACCCTCCTAGTTCATTGTAATACCCAAATTTTCTACATTCTTTTTGGCGTTAATGATACTTGATGTGTTGTTTTCATCTTCCTTATTTTCCTTTACCCCTTCTATTTCTTTGATAATCTGTCTTGCTAGATCCATCTGTTTCTCAAACTACTCTAAATTTTCCTCACTCTGTATTGTTCCTTCTTTTATTTCTTCCTTGTCTTCTATCTATTCCAAATCCATCATTATACCATGTTCTTCCAAATCTTGCCATGTGTTTTCTAATTCTTGATTAGTTCTAGGAATCTAATTATTTGCATTTCTCAATAATGTTTCTTCTTCTGCAAAGAGCAAATTTTCTCCCATATTTTTTTATTCTTCTATCTGTTGAATGTCCTCAGTGGCCATAGCTTCGAATGGGTCCATTCCATTTGCTAAAGTTGTTCAAAATTTATAGCTCCTCTTTTTTGCTCTTTTTCTAATTGTGGCATTGCTCTAATGAGTTGTTAATGTTGGTGGTATTATATCATCTTTTTCCCTTACTGTGTTCTCTATTATTGTGTAATCCACTTTATTATTTCTGACTATCTCTGATATTGATTTTGACTGGTTTCCCTTGTAGTTCATAAAAGGAATTTTATATCCTTCTTTAGGGGAATTCCTTGTTGTAAAGAGCCAGTCATTTTCAATCTCCTCAATATCTAGGTCACTATTATCATTTTGAGTATGGGTCTCTATTTTCTTTCTATGTTTTTCCATTTTTTCCTTCTCTTGTTGTTGTATTTTTTCCAAGTTTTGAATCTTATTTTGTTCCTCTATTTAGTGTAAGATCTCTATTTGATCAACTGTATCATTAACCTTGAGTATTATTTCTTCATTAAGTTGCTTTATTCTCCCCATATTCTCCTCAATTTCCTTCACTTCTATTTCTTATTACTTTGAGGCTTCCTTTAAGCTTGCAAATTTTATATTTAGTAGATTTAGAAGATTAACTCCTTCCATATATCTCTTTTCTATGATATGATTGATATATTCTTCCTTCGTTTTCCTAGCTTTCTTGTCAATACTTCTAAGAATGCTTTGTATCATCTCTAGTTCAATAATTTCTCCTTACTCAATCTCACTATTTAGGATTCTAATAGTATTCTTTGTATGGTTTTGTTGTCTGATCTCCCCTTTTCTAGAGTAGTCATGTTGGAATTTTTTTTGCCAATTTTGAATGTTCCTCTTCTAATCTAGTATCTAGGCTAATTTACTCAAAATTTGAACTATTTTCTGCCACTCTTTTCTTGTCCTTGAGAAAGTTCATATATCTGATTTTCCCTTGATATTTGGAGAAGTTTATCATATAAATTGATCTATTTGTGATAGTCTTTATAATTCTTGTTGATCATATTCAAGTTTAAGTGTAACTAATAGTTTAACTGATGAGGATTTGGTATGATGAGGCTCATATCCCTTGATTCCTCCTAGTAACTAACCAAATTTTATGAAAAAATTAATATCAGATAATTCAGCAAGGATTTTTTTAAGCTAATCCATATTGGGATTTTAGAGATGTTCTTCATATTATCATTAAAATTAGGTTTCCATTTTAAGAAATACAAGTTGTAACCACTAATAAAATAGAGTGAGTTTTGAAGAAGATAGGACCTAAATCTTAAATGTTTACAATACAAAAAAATAGCCTATCTGAAAGAAATGTGATACTTACCTGGTCGGGATCCATGGAGTTGAACCAATTTACCAAATTTGATCATTTTGATATTGGTCTAGTCCAAACTACATATAGACCCCTTTCTTCACAATCAAACCATTTTTCTTTTGTATTCTTATTATTAATTATGGTGGATGGGACAACATTATCTTGTAGTTTTCTATTTGAGGGTAGCAGAGTAAGATCTTTCTCAAGTTTAAGGTGGGGAAAACTTCTAAATTGGAAATATTGATTCAAACTTGAGGCACATAATTTTGTTCAAAAATGGTTATGAGGAAGATTAGGGTGTAGAGGTACACTATTTGCTTCTGATAGATAACAGGGCTTAGGTACAACATTTGTATCTGAATAATTTACTACAATTAGGTTTTCCCTCTCCTCAACATCGGTCTTCCAATTTATAATGTTTCTTCATTCCTTTGACACTTGTTTTTTCCTGGCATATTTCATTTTCTCAAAAAAACTCGCTTGCTTCTTCTAACAGTCATCACCAGCTAGACTCTTAATCAGGTTCTCGCGTGGTTCTCTGGTATTTTTTCTTTTAATCTCCTTTTGGTTTTGAATCTTTTTCCTAGATCGAACTATTTTCCACCCTTCTTCCTCTTCTTGTTTTTTCTTTTTTATAGTTTCCTGTATTCACGGTTTTACCATTATCGATTTTGTTTGCTTGCAATTTTTCTTAATAATTTCTTTGTTTTGTTCCTCATGTTGTTCTATGAATGCATTGAACAGGTTACTCAAAGAAATTTGATTAATCTTTTGCCATGGTGATGCTATTGAAATTGCTTGTGAGCCAAATGTTTTGCATATTTGCTGTCGTCGATGGTTAGGATTTCCCTTTTCAAGGATTACAAATTTTTTGGAATATTTGTTAAACTTTGCTTGCTTTTTTGCATATTTCGCTCATTCCTCCATATTTTGATACTACCCCAAGTGATGTTATTGCTTATTAGGTGCCTACATTTTAACATAAAATTCCAAGTGCTTGATCCCTTAGGTGGAGATTTAGTTCTAAAAATTGAAATGGGGTCCAAATAATCAACATATTTATGATATAATATTTGAGCCCATTTTCTTTTGTGTTTAGTATACATCCTCCATATTAGTTTTGCCCCTAGAGATTCATCTTGTCATTCTATATTTTTGATCCATAAACCACCAAATTCTTTTGGTTTACATATATTTTCGCATTTTACTAGGGCTAGTTTTTTATTATTCTCTATTCCTTGCCAAAAAAAAGTTCTTTAATTTGTTGTTTATTTTATTTAGAACACCTTTTGGAAGAGAAAGATACGACATTTGATATGTTGGTATTTTTTATAGTACTATGTTGATCTTAGTGACCCTTCCAACTTTCAATAGCCATTTTCCTTTCCAATCTTCCATTTTGTTACTTATTTTTCCTAAGATTAGGTCCCACACTTTATTGGATCTACTATCATTTTTCAAATGTACTCCTAAATACTTATAGGGAAATGTTCCTTTTTTATATCCCATTATTTGGCAAACTCTTTCTTTATCTTCTAGTTTGGAATTTAGGAAGAAAATTTTTTACTTATCACTATTGACTTCTTGGCATGGAGCCTTCATATAATTTATTATTATTAGTTTGAAATTTTTGGCTTCAAATATACTACTTTCTCCAGGTAGAAGTGTACTATCCGCAACACCTTTTGTAACTAGAACTCCTTTTATTTCTTATTTTGCTTGTGCTTTCTTAATTGATCTTTTGAAGGCTTTTGTCCCTTGTCTTATTCCTCTTGTTATGTTGAAATAACCTTCTATAGTTCTATTGATCGGTATTGATATTTTAGGCATTGATATACAATTGAAAATAAGGTTGATCCATTGGTAGGAAAAGTCAAATTCTTCAAGAGTTTTACACAAGAACCTCCAATCCACTATATCATATTATTTTTGAATGTCTAGTTTCATTAACATAAAAGCCTCTTGGGAAATTGTTAGGACTTTGTATATAGTATTGCTTTTGTTAGGACTTTATATATAGTATTGCAAAGGACAATTGGGAAAAAGTCTCCTATGTTTTCAAATTCCTTCTTTATAGGGATGAGTGAAATAAAGGCATTGTTAATTCTTCATAGAAGCAAGCCTGAGTTTCTAGTTGCTTCAATTACCCTCCACAAGTCTTCTCCTATGATATCCCAGCATATTTGGAAGAAAAATGCTTGGAAACCGTCTAGGCCAGGTGATTTGTCTGGATTAAGGCTAAAGATGACTATTTTTATTTCCTCTTGGGTAAATGCTTTGTTTAAATTTTCATTATCTTCATTTGTTATCATCTAAGGGATAGAGAAGAGCATCTCCTTCTGGGCTAGAGTGTTTTGAAAGTATTGTGTAAATATTTATGTTATCTATTTCTATCCCTTCTTCATTTTTGATGTGTGTTATTCTATTAATGTTTCTATTATTTAATGTGCTATTATGGAAGAATTTTGTGTTTTTGTCTCCTTCCTCTATCCATATTTCCCTTGATTTTTGTCTGTAGAAAGATTCTTCTTTTGCTAAATTATTCGCTTGCTTTGCTAGGAGTGTTTTTTTCATTATAGTGGCTTGTGTTATCCATACCATGTTTGATTACGTGTTGGTTAAGTTTGATTAGATCTTCTTCTATGTCTCCTTTTTCTTTAAAGATATCTCCAAAATGGACTTTGTTCCAATTTAGAATTTTTTTTTGATTATTTTTAAATTTTGTCACAAAATGAAACATTCTTGACCTTTTGACCTCTATCTCTTTCCACCAATCCTCAATCTTATTCATGAAGTATTTATCTAGGAACCACATTTTTTTGCACTTAAAAGGGTTCCTTGTTGGTTTCTATTGTTCCTATATGTTCAACCTTACTGGAAAGTGATATGAGCCTACTACTGGGAGGGTTTCTAATTTAAAAGAGAGATTGAAGTTATTAAGGTATCCTTTGAAGATGAATCTGTCCAATCTTTTTGCTATTTGACAAAAATCTTTCCTTCTGTTGTACAAGGTGAACTTTTTTTTTGTGTTTGAGCAATCTATCATATTCTCTTGTATGGAGCATTCTTTAAAATATTTCATTGTTAGTGTTTGATGTTGAATGCCTCCATTTTTTAATGATAATTCTAAGATAGCATTAAGATCTCCACCAATCCATATGTTTTCTAATTTGTTGGTATGCATAAATAAGCTTATTTCTTTCCAAACTTCTATCTTTTTCCATTGTTTGAGTAGGTCCATATATATTTATTAGAATAAAATGCATATCAAATCTAATACTTTTGACCTTGCCTCCCATCCAATTCTTATTTGAATATATTAAAGGATATTCTACCTTCCTTGGATCCCAGAGTATACCATGACTCCCCGGAGCTCCATCTGATTCAATCTAGACTAATTTCAAAAGTCCACATTTTATCTTGTTTTCCTTCCTCTATTTCTAACTTTATTTCTTGTATCATTATTAATTCAGATTCAAAACTTGTTAGGTTGTACTTTTCTAAGCACTTTTTGTTAGGGGCATTTAAACCCCTAACATTCCAGGTTGTGATCGTCATTATTCAATGGGAAGGCTCTTCCCCTTCTTATTTTTTAGGATTTCACTGATTTTCCTTTCATCTATTTTTTGACCAAATTTTGTTCTCAACTTTGTTAAGGATTTTCTGTCCCTTTTCCTTACTATCTTTCCACATCTGGAGTTCAAGATTCCCTCTAGAGACTAGTCTATTCCCAATTTATCTAGACAATTTTTTGCATTGCTGATGGTTGCATGTAATG
This sequence comes from Cupressus sempervirens, assembly GCA_028749045.1. Taxonomy (NCBI): domain Eukaryota; kingdom Viridiplantae; phylum Streptophyta; class Pinopsida; order Cupressales; family Cupressaceae; genus Cupressus; species Cupressus sempervirens. Next base: position 384,548,032 of record CM053788.1, on the reverse strand, counting down.
TGTTATCCGATTCATCAATTTTTTTCATTTTCTATTTCCTTCACTATTAGGTCGATTAATACTTCTTCCTATCTTGCTTCTCTTTTTTGAATGTCCATCTTCTAAAAAAATTCTTCCTCAAGGGGTTCTAGATTATGTAGGATTCTGAATTTTTCCCAATTGAGAGATTTCTAGAGATGTTCTGTTGTGACATTTGGAACATTAATTCCCTCCATTTCTTATTTTTCATGAAGGAATGATTCAACTTCTGCAGGAATTTGGAGAGGAATAATATTGATAGAATCTCATGTTTTTTTGATCATATCAAAGGCATCAATGCCACTATCTGGTGTCTACCAAAACCTATAAGACACTCTCTTCTTTTTTTGTTTTCTAGACTATTATGTACCACCACTGTTATGAAGAAGCTGGTGGTATTTCTTTACCTTCTTCTATTAGATTCTTAATTTTTCTTGAGGTTCAAAATGTGCCTACTGATTTTTGGAACATTCCTTGGTGTGTAATTTTCTTTAGAGATGTTTTCATTCAAAGCTTGATTTAAAGAGTATTCTCTCTATTCTTGAGGTTTGACCCCCCTGATGCTTTCACCATTTCTTCATTTTTTGGATGATTATGGTTGTGATATGAGGGATTATCCTCTTTTTCTATTATTTTTTCTAAGTATTCATGAGGATTTTCCAGTGGATAATCTATCTTAGGTATATTATTTCTTTCTTGAAGATAATCTACCCCTCCACCTCTGTTAGAGTTTCTTTCATTATTTTCATGTGTGTCTATTGTTAGCAAAACCAAATCCTCTAAATCACTTTCAATAAATAATTTTTCATGTTTTATATTCCTATAAATCCTTATATTCTCCTTGAATCCCTCTTGTAATTCACTATTCATATTGTATCTTCACATGTCTACAAATGCAGAGAGAGTTTAGCCACAGTTTTAGAGATGTGATCCTCTAACTCTCTCCTTTGAATAAAGTCTTTCATTTTAGTATTTTTAGATTTTTTGATCTCTATTATCTCTCCTTCCTTTGGCTCTAACTATATACTAACAAAGTGTCCCACTCCAAACCCTTCTATCCAAGGGATTCCATGAGTTTGGAATGCTTGAATGCTAACTTAGAGCTCCTTATCCATGGAGTGCAAGAGAGTGTATTTCAAGTACAAGGGCTCTCAATTAAGCCTTAGGAATACTCTTCCTACGAGTAAACCATGCAATGGAAGGTTCCAAATATTAGATGCAAGAATGCAAATGTCCACAAGGAGTTCCTCAAGGATGCAATGCAAATGGAGATTAAGCTAGAATGAGAGTGCAAAAATGCAACTATGCTAAGCAATATGCAAGTGTTACAAATACCACTATTATGCTATGTGATTTAAGCTATTACAAAGAAACTACATTAACATGCGACTATGCTAAAATGCCATGGATGAGAGAATCTAGACAAGAAATAGAAGTTCTTCACAAGCATAAGTCTTCAATCCTGTAGCATAACGATAACAAAAGAGTGGATGTAAGAATGAGACAAGAAGCAAGAATTTCTCCATAAGAAAGAAGGTCTTCAAATCCTATAGCATAATATGAGCCAAAATGAGATCTCCCTTCCCTCTTGGAATGCCTCCTATTTATAGATTTTTTTCAAAGAGTTTGGGGTAGAGTTTAGGATTTACCATAGTGAATTTTAGATTAATTAAAAATCATTTGTATGAGACACACTTTGAATAGAATATTCATAGTGGGGAATCCATTAGATTTTATAATTCAAAGTGGGGATCCTACTTTGAATAAAATAGTCATAGTGGAGATCCCATTATGACTATTCAAAATATCAAATGCATAGTGGAGAGTCCATTAGATTTTATAATTCAAAGTGGGGATCCCACTTTGAAAAAAAAAAAGTTGTAGTGGAGATCCCATTATGATTATTCAAAATATCAAATTCATAGTGGAGAGCCCATTAGAGTTTTATAATTCAAAGTGGGAATCCCACTTTGAATTAAATTGTTATAGTGGAGATCCCATTAGGGATTTTATAATTCAAAGTGGGTATCCCACTTTGAATAAAATAGCGATAGTGGAGATCCCATTAGGAGTTTTATAGTGGTGATCCCACTATGAATAAATAATGATATCCTAGACCCCACTATGAATAGAATATTCATTTATGGACAGAGGGTCCCCTATCAATATAAATTTGATTTCAAGGATAATGACTCATTTCCTTTTATTTAGAATTTAATGGTCACGTGTCATTTGTGGATGGGTTCAATTTAATTGATTTGCTTGATTTGTTTGAGCCTATTCCTTAGAATGTGATTCTGCATTTACAGGTGTGACCAATTTTTCATTATTACATTTTCCCCTCTTTGATTAATGTGTGATCTATCTAGTAACCCATTATGTCAAAGAAAATAGAAGCCAAGTAGGCAGTAATAGATAGAGATATCTGACTCCAAGGAAGGAAATATAGAAATACATACAAAATCTTGAATGTATAGTCTGATAATGGTAGTACTGAATACTTAGGAAAGAGATGATGTCAGCACTCAAGAAGAATGTTAATACCAAGTAAAGCAGATAGATCAAGAGCAAATGAAAAGATCAGACATCTGCTCCTAAGAAATAGATAGTTGTAGTAAGCGATGATGGAGTATTTTTGCCCCCTCAGGATCGAAATCGAAATGAGGTAAGGGAAATGCAAAAATGAGCTAGATCAAGATATAGCAATGTCCAAAATGATAAATAGATGATTAGAACCAAAGAATGACCATAGGGAAATGATAAAATGCCCTAATTTGACCAGAATTGAACACAAAGGATAAATCATAAAAATTAGGTCAAATCAAGTAGAAATGTGATTTTAGACATGAAAATATGAATTGAAGTAGATATGAAGTGTAGAAATGATGAAGATATGAAGAGATGAAGATGCCCGAGCGAAGATTTGAAGATTAGACCTCAAGAGGTCAACTAACTGCATAGAAGAAGAAAAGGCAATTTTGACTATTAAGATGAACTTGAATTTCTATTTTGAACCTGAAAATGGATCTAGGATGTCAAAATTATGTAAGAGGTTAAACTTTTATATAGATTTGATGATAGGATAGCAAAGAGATGAAGCAAAAGATCAAGAAGGTGAAAATACATGATAAAGAAGAAAGCAAGAAAGATATGAAAGCAGTTAACTGATATGTCTGTGAAAAGATTAAGAGAGATTTCTCCCCATATGAAAGAATGCAAGACTATGCTATAGAATGAACCAAAATTGCAAACTAATATACAAAGTGGTTTACCAACAAGAAACACATAACATTTAGACTCTAATTCCATCATTGAGCATTTATTAGGGACATCATGAGATCATACAACGATCACTAGTATAACTATTAGGATATGAATATGATCGATATCAAATAGGTATGTGGAAATCCAATCTAAGCATCAGAAACATTTAAGTTAGGATGACTATGCAATTAGATCCCCTAAGTTTAGTATAGTAAGATTACACTTGTATCAAGGCATAAGCACTAAGATAAACCCTAAGTGTAGTCTTGTGAAAATAGTCAAGGATAATACATTTGTAAGTCAAAGTGTCCAATAGGACAAGCTTGAATGCCTGAAAACACCTTTAGACAAACAAAGTATACCCACAAGCAAAAATCAAGAAAACATGCCCCATGCCCCCAATCTTCTAGTAAATGACATTCTCAAAAGACTATTAGGGATGGAAAATATAGCAAAGAAATTAGTATAGACAACACACACAGAAAATAAAGATCAGCATAGTTTAGTCATTTAAGTGTTTAAGTGTGTGTGTGTGTGTAAGTCACTTGGCCATTTCTTCAAAACTTGATTTAGATAGTGAGAAATATCATGGCATTGGAGACCATAGGTAAACTATCTAAAAAGTGTTGAGAAACACTTGATGTTAAGTTGGGGGAGTAGTGTTGAGAAAGATTATTTTGTGATTTTCCAAAGAAATCGTAGTGCACAAGGAAACCTTAAATAGGCTAAGCAGTGGTGCTGCTGAGACGAGGACAAGAAACAATCCCAAGCTAGGAAATGTATAGCAAAATGGGTAATTGAGACTGATAGTCATAGGTGCAAGGGTCACAAATAGTGCTTGTTTCAAGGTTTCCACCACTTGGTAGATTTTTTCAAGACTTTTTTTTAATTTTTTTGTATATTTTGATTTTTTTAATTTTCTGGTGATACATCAAAGTGCCTATTGCTAGGTTTTCACTAAGATGATAATTTTTTCAGGACATTATCTAATTTTTAGGATTTTTTTAGCATCATATATAATTTTTTGGATTTTTAAGAATGATTTGGAGATTACTACTTCTCAAGTAAGATCACATCATTTTCTCCCAATGTCTAGCAAGGTGTAGGACATGATGGAGTAGAAAGTCTGTGGATAAGCATAGATAGATAAGAAAGGAGTATGAAGCAAGTGAAAGTGATTCTCAAGGACTTGACTCCTCAAGAATACCCAAGCTAGGGAAAGATAGCCATATGTAGCAAATTTTGGATAAGCAATGGAAGTAATGAGCAAGATAGCATATAGAACAAGCAGTTAAGCCAGTAAGAAATATAGCATGAAAGCATGTATTCCAAAAGAGGCATGCCAAGTGAGCTATGAGAACCCTATTTTTCTTTGTTGTGATCAAGACCAAGGGGTTAAATAGATAGCATAGCAATGGGATAGAGCAATACTAATGAAGCTAGATATGAAGGCTATGAACGAATGAGAAGGATGGGGTGAGTGATAGATAAGATAGAAAATGTGCTTGGATAGCTCAATAATGTCAAGATCAAAGAGGAAGAGGAAATGGATGGATTATGAAAGAATTACACATGATGCCTGTTTGCCAAGTTTTCATCATGGTACTAATCCAAGGCACCACAAGAAGTGGTTTTCACCATAGGACAAATGTATTTCTCTTTGCTACCAAGCCGCCACATGAAGTGGTTTTCACCAAGGCACTTTTTTCTTTTTTCTATTTTTTCCTTTTCTATTTTTTTGGAATTTTTAGAAATAGTTCAAGCTTCTTCTTTTTTTCAATTCAGATAATGCTCTTATAGGAAGGATAAGTCATGATAAGCTAAAACCATAGATAAGTATGCTCAAAGATGTTGATAGGGTGATGGAAGGGAGATGATAGTAGGAGTATATGAAGGATAAGGGTTCATGTCTTGAAAGAAATGAATGAGTATGGATATAAAGTAAGTGTAAGTTTTAGAGGATTTTATGAGGCTACCTAAAATATTGGGCAAGATCAACATTGACATACACCTCGAAGGGTGTTGGAATGATGGAGGAATAATGGATGAAATGGATTCAGGTTTAGATGGATGGGGTAGTAGGATAATTTGAGAAGAAGATGGAATGGAAGCCTTTGGAAGCTTTTGAGGAAGATGTTTAAGAGAAAATGGAGTTGAAGCCTTTGGAAGCTTGATTGTCAATTTTGAAGTATTTTCAATACTCAAGTCTTTCAAAAGAGACTTGGGAGTATTTCTTCAATGATGGATTTAGGAACCCATATTTTCTTTGATTTAGCTCGCATTTTCCTTCTTAGCATTCACATGTCATTTAGATGGGAAATAGTGATCTTCATTTTTTAGTGGATTCTTATGTTTATTCTCACTTCCAAAGGATTTGGGATTTATGGATGAATAAGGCTGATATGACTAGTTTAGATAGATAGGTGGGTGAAAATTCATCAAGGATGAGTGTCTTTGTTGATCTTGAGGTGTGATGGGAGAGCTAGGAGTGGAAAATGTGGGACATGAAGGAACATAAGGTCTCAATATATAGATGGAATGTTTGAAGGCTTTAGCTTTGATGGATGAGGACCAAGGATAGACTTAGGAGATGTAAATGGATAGTGGAAAGGGATTTCAACATCTTTAGAGTGAGCAACATGGTCAAAGACATCAATAGACTCGTGAGTAGCTTTGATAGGGAAAACATTTTTAATAGGTGCACTTGAAGCTTGAGCACAATTTTGAAGTGGATATGGAGAAGTAGAACATTAGGAGATGCTTTGATCTTGACAAGTAGCTTTGGATAGCATAGGAAGAGAACTTTTCTCATAATTGTTTGTAAGCTCATAGGAGATAATGGAAGTGATATCTTCATCATACTTAGGAGGTGGATAAGATATAGGATATGGAGGGGAAAAATCTTGAAAGAGATGACAGGGTGCTTGATCTTGATCTTTCTTGACATTTATAGCTTTTTCTTTTTGAGAGTCCTCTTGACATGGAGCCACTTCTAAGGATAGGGGAGAATGAAGAGTGAATGGAGTAGTAGGCATAGAATTATATGAAGGTTGAGGATTTTTAGTTGTAGTAGCATGGAAAAGCTTTATAGCCAAGTGAAGGTTAGCTTGAATTTCTTTTAGAGGTAATCCTTGAGGGTACGCATATTCTATATGGAAAGCACTAGGTTCTTTGTTTGATGGAGTCATGTTGGAAAGCTTTGAAGTGTTGGGAGATGTATGATTGTTGGAAGAAGTGGAAGATGTAATGGAGCCACTACTAGAAATAGAGTCATCAATGTAATCTTGCTCAAGAGAAGTATCTTCACCACATGAGTCACTAGAGGTTCCAAGATCAACAATCTCATCATCAATGAGATCTTGTACTTTATGTTTTAGCTCTATACAATTAGAAGTAGTGTGGTCTTCCTTTTCTGCATCTAAGGGTACAGAAGACTAGACAAAAGTAACAAGAATAGTCATCATAGAAGCTAATAATTTCATCTTATTGGAGGGTTTATAAGACCTTGGAGAACTGGGTGATGCAACTATGGAGTCCAAAGTGTATTCACCCAAGCCTATGCTCATGATTTTCAGTCTATTTTCACAATTGGCAAGGGATGACTCAATGTCATTAGAAGGTTGGTTGTGAGGCACCAAAGTTTCAGCAACAGTAAGAGTATTAATAGACATGGAGTTATCTCCTAGAATTACAATTTCCACACCATTTGTGACAACTTTACCATCCTCAATGAGGTCTTGAATTACATCTTTGAGCTTGAATTAGTTTTATGTGTTGTGACCCTTGCTTCAATGATAATTGAAAATATGATCCTCTCTCCACCACGATGGTTTGACGAGTGGGTCACAGGGATGGGAATTATCTAGTAAACTAACCAGCTTGTTTGCAATTAATTTTTTTGAGACCACTTCATAAGGCTCAACCATTGTTGTATAAAAATGTTTTTGGGTAAACTTAGAGCTCCTGTCAAATGTTTGTGGTTTCAAATTTTCTTGTTGTTTTGTAGCATAGATTGTAGTAGAAAGGTTAAATACAGGTTCCTTGGTCTTAGGAGTGTCCACTACTCCATCATTAACAACATACTTGTTTTTATTCCAAGGTTTACCTTTGTCTTTACCATTTCCATTGTTATTTTTGTCTTTGTTTATAACAATGTCACCCTTTTTGATAGCAACATCCTCAATGAAATATGTACTTTCAACCATAGAATTGAAGGATGTGAATAATTGTTTTCTTAGATCAAATTATAGCTCAGGTACAAGTGTATTGACAAAAATGTCAAATTTTTTAGTCTTAAGAACTTTCCCAGGGTACTGAGAGTATAAGGATCTCCATCATTGAAGATATGTTGCAAAAGGTTCTCCCAGTTTTTGTTTGATGTTGCATAAGTCCAGCGTAGTTACAGGATGTTGAATGTTGTAGGAGTATTGTTGGATAAAGAATTGTGCAAGCTTGTCAAATGTATTAAGAGGGGGACTCAATTTTGTGAACCATTCCATGGCTTGTCCTCTTAGACTCCTAGGAAATAGATAGATAAGAAAGGTGTCTTCATGCATAAAATCCTTACTCAATCCATAGAAGTATTATACACGATCATGAGGATCACCATTTCCATCGTATTTATAATACTTGGGAATATCTATGTCTCTAGGAAATGGTATCATGTAGAGAGTCCTATCAAAAGGAAGAGCACTTATAGATTCAATAAATGAAGCCTTAGGTTGTTCTCTAGTTTTTTGTAGCATTTGCCCAAACTCTTGCTTAAGCTCTTCCCTCAAGATTTCAGTCTTGATGGGTTCTCACTTTTTAATTATCCTTTGTACATCAAAACCTTGAGGGATTTTCCATCCCTTTGTCATCATATATTAAAAATATTGGTCCCCATTTTTCTCTAAAGCTCTAAGCATCAGTTTTTGAGCAAAACCAACTTGTTGGAATTTTACAACATCTTCGCAGTTACTTCTTCATCACTTTCATGATAGGAAGGACATGCACCTATGGAAAATCTAGGAGTTCTTGGAGGTATTTTATTGCCATCATTGCCACCAAGGTGGATGTAGTAGTCTCTATTATTTTTCATATGGCGTGCATGAGCATCAAGCTTAGCTTGGTGATAGGATTCTTCTGTAGTGTGTATGACTTCTATAAGTCTTTCATTTCTTGCACTTGTACTTCTAAATGATGTTTCAGTTCTTCTTGGGTAATAATTAATTCCATATTGTTACTATCAATGTTTTTCTCAAAATAAATATCAACGTTGTAGAGCAGGGTTATGCCAAACGTTGGTTGTTTGTATTTGAGTAGATTCAAGATCCTCCACACAAGGTTGTTTGCGAGGACACCTAGGTGGTGTTTCCAATTGCTTGAAGACAAAAGGAGTATGAAAATAATTACCAACTTGAAATCTAGTTGTAACTTGCAAGTAAGGATTTGTCTTTGCTTACTAGGACAAGAAAAGTGTGTTAGATTTGAAGCTCTTACAATAAATATTAGTCACTTGTCAAAGTATAACAGATGACTTGTCAAACAATGCTCAAGAACTTATAGCACTGGTGACTAGAGTCGAGCGAGCGAGCAAGAAGCTCAATAGCCAGTAGCTAGTATAGAATGGTAACTATGTTTTGACAAGTGATTCATCAATGAAGCTTTGAGACTTACATGTAACAAACTAAACCCATCTTTTCAACTTTAGATAACACCTAAAAAATGGATGTGAAACCAAGACCAAGAAGGACTCGGGTGATCAGACCTTAGATTAGATAAAGCAGAACACAAACTCATTTTTGGTAGCAAATAGTCTTAGGAAATACTTTCTCATAAACTAAGCAAATGTAAAGACATTCTATGCAAACAATTCCATGAGTTCAGAATGCTTTGGTGCCAGCTTAGAGCTCCTACCCACAAATTGCAAGAGAATGTATTTCAAGTACAAGGGCTCTAAGCTAAGCCTTAGGAATACTCTTCTTGCTAGTAAGTCATGTAATGGGAGGTTCTAAAGATGAGATGAAAGAATGCAAATATCCATAAGGAGTTCCTCAAGGATGCAATGCAATTGGAGATTAAGCTAGAATGAGAATGCAAAAATGCTACTAAGCTAAGCAATATGCAAGTCTTACAAATCCCACTATTATGCTATTTTATTTAAGGTATTGCAAAGAAACTACATTAACATGTGACTATGTTAAAATTCTATATGCTAAAATGCCATGGATGAGAATGTAGACAAGAAATAGAAGTTCTCCACAAGCATAAGTCTTCAATCCTGTAGCATAACAATAGCAAAAGAGTGGATGTAAGAATGAGACAACAAGAAAGAAGTTCACCACAAGCAAGAAGGTCTTCAAATCTTGCAGCATAATATTAGCCAAAATGAGATCTCCCTTCCCTCTTGGAATGCCTCCTATTTATAGATATTTTTCAAAGAGTTTGGGGTAGAGTTTAGGATTTACCATAGTGAATTTAAGATGAATTAAAAATCATTTGTATGAGACACACTTTGAATAGAATATTCATAGTGGGGAATCCATTAGATTTTATAATTCAAAATGGGAATCCTACTTTAAATAAAATAGTCATAGTGGAGATCCCATTATGACTATTTAGAATATCAAATTCATAGTGGGGAGTCCATTAGATTTTATAATTCAAATTGGGGATCCCACTTTGAATAAAAAAGTCGTAGTCGAGACCCCATTATGATTATTCAAAATATCAAATTCATAGTGGAGAGCCCATTAGATTTTTATAATTCAAAGTGGGAATCCCACTTTGAATAAAAATAGTCATAGTGGAGATCCAATTAGTGATTTTATAATTCAAATTGGGGATCCCACTTTAAATAAAATAGTCATAGTGGAGATCCCATTATGGATTTTATAATTCAAAGTGGTGATCCCACTATGAATAAACAATGATATCATGGATCCCACTATGAATAGAATATTCATTTATGGACAGAGGGACCCTTATCAATATAAATTTGATTTCAAGGATAATAACTCATTTCCTTTTATTCAAAATTTTATATTCATGTGTCATTTGTGAATGGGTTCAATTTAATTGATTTGTTTGTTTTGTTTGAATCTATTCCTTAGAATGTAATTCTGCATTTAGAGATACATTTGCCTCTCTTTGAGTAATTCATGATATATCTAGGAACACATAATTTCAAAGAAAATAGAAGCCAAGTAAGTAGCAATAAATAGAGATATCTGATTCCAAGGAAAGAAATGCGAAAATAGATAGAAAATCTTGAATGTATAATCTGATAGCGGTAGTACTGAACACTTAGGAAAGAAATGATGTCAGCACTCAAGAAGAATGTTAACACCAAGAAAAGCAGATATATCAAGAGCAAATGAAAAGATTAGACATCTGCTCCTAAGAAATAAATTGTTGTAGAAAGCGATGATAGAATATTTATGCCCCCTCAAGATCAAAGTTGAAATGGGATAAGGGAAATGTAGAAATGAGCTAGATCGAGATATAGTAGTGTCCAGGATGACAAATAGATGATTAGAGCCAAAGAGTGACCATAGGGAAATGATAAAATGCCCCAATTTGACCAGAGTTGACCACAAAGGATAAATCATAAAAATTAGGTCAAATCGAGTAAAATGTGATTTTAGACATGAAAATTTGAATTGAAGTAGATATGAAGTGTAGAAATGATGAAGATATGAAGAGATGAAGATGCCCCAACGAATATTTGAAGATTAGACCTAAAGAGGTCAACTAACTACATAGAAGAAGAAAAGGCAATTTTGACTATCAAGATGAACTTGAATTCAGTTTTGATCCCAAAAATGGATCTAGGATGTCAAAATTATGTAAGAGGTCAAAATTTTATATAGATTTGATGATAGGATAGCAAAGAGATGAAACAAAAGATGATCATTTTTTAGGACATTTTCATATTTTTTGGAATTTTTCAAGATCAACGTATGATTTTTTGGATTTTTTAGAATGATTTAGAGATTACTAGTTCTCAAGCAAGATCACATCATTTTCTCCCAATGTCTAGCAAGGTGTAGGACATGATGGAGCAAAAAGTCGGCGGATAAGCATAGATGGATAAGAAAGGAGTATGAAGCAAGTGAAAGTGATCCTCAAGGACTGACTCCTCAAGAGTACCCAAGCTAGGGAAAGAGGTGAAATAGTCAAATGAAGTATGTTTTGAATAAGCAATGGAATTAATTAGCAAGATAGCATGTAGGATAAGCAGTGAAGCCAAAAAGTGAGATAGCACGAAGCATGTAGTCCAAAAGAGTAGCCATGTCAAGAGATCTATGAGAATCATGTTTTATTTATTGTGATCAAGACCAAGGGGTCAACTAGATAGAATGATGATGGGATAGAGCAATAAGAATAAAGGTCAAGATGGAGACTATGAGTGAATGAGAAAGCACAATAGAGAATCTCATGGATAAGATAGCCAATATGCAAAGATAGCTCAACATTGTCAAGATCAAAGAGAGAAAAGGGGATAGATGGATGATGGAAGAATTACGCATAATGCTTGTTTGCCAGGTTTTCATCATGGTACTTATCCAAGGTGACACAAGAAGTAATTTTCACCATAGGATGAATTTTATTTCTCTTTACTTTTTCTACCAAGGTGCCACATGAAGTGGTTTTCACCAAGGCACTTTTTCCTTTTTCTTTTTCTCTATTTTTTCCTTTTCTATTTTTTTTGATATTTTTAGAAATAGTTCAAGCTTTTTTTTTTCAATTCAGATAATTCTCTTATAGGAAGGATAATTCATGATAAGATAATACCATAGATAAGTATGCTCAAAGGTGTTGATAGGGTGATGGAAGGCAGATGATAGTAGGAGTATATGAAGGATAAGAGTTCATGTCTTGAAATAAATGAACAAGCATGGATAGCAAGTGTAAATTTTAGAGGATTTCATGAGGCTAGCTGAAATATTGGGCAAGATCAACATTGAGAAAATAAACTACATCATATGGTTTATTTCCCATATTAAACCCTCCAAAAATATAGGTTGCCCAATGTTAGTGTAAATTTTCACCTCTTTCCCTAGCTTGGGTACTCTTGAGGAGTCATTCCTTAAGGATCACTTTCACTTGCTTCATACTCCTTTCTTATTCATCTATGTTTATCCACCAAATTTTTGTTCCATCATGTCCTACACCTTGCTAGACATTGAGAGAAAATGATGTGATCTTGCTTGAGAACTAGTAATCTCTAAATCATTCTATATGTCCATATATGTGCCATTAGTGAACATACTTAATTTCCCTTACGTACTAATATTAATTAGATCAATCATTATTGCTTTGATATCCTACTAATATATATTGATTTAATTTACCTCAATGTCTAACTTATTGCTTTGCTAGATCTAATACACCTCTTTGACTAATGTATGTTTGTATATATAATTAGTTATGAAAGTACTTAGTGTATATAAATGTCATTAGTTCTCCATGGATAGACTATGTGGATAAACTAAATGACTTGGAATATAACATCGTCTATCCATGTATGTTCGTGTATCTTAATATTTTTGGGTATATTTATAATTTTTGGTGAATGTAGACAAGACAAATACTTTATTACATGTAATTCTGCATTTAGAACTTTTCATGATACTACATGATGTTTGGATTTCCATTTTCTCTAAGGCTTTAAGCATTAATCTTTGCATAATTTCATCTTGTTGGAATCTCATCAAATCCTCACTAGTGACTTCATCATCACTTTTGTGATGTGGTTGTGATTGTCTAAATGGTGATAGGCATGCTTTCGCATCAACTCTAGAAGTCTTAGGAGGTGTGTTGTTTCCATCATTGCCACCAAGGGGGACGTAGTAATATCTATTATTTTTTTTATGGCATGCATGAGCATCAAGCTTAGCTTGGTGATAGGATTCTTCTCTAGTGTGTATGACTTCTTTAAGTCTTTCATTTTCTTGCAGTTGTACTTCTAAATGACATTTTGGTTCTTCTTGGGTAACGATGAATGCCATATTGTTACTATCAATATTTGTCTCAAAAGAACTATCGAGGTTGTAGAGTAGGTTATGCCAAACATTGGTTGTTTGTGTTTGAGTATATTTGGGATCCTCCACACAATGTTGTCTATGAGGGCACCTAGGTGGTGTTTCTAATTGCTTGAAGACAAAGGGGTATGATTACCATTACCAACTAGAAATCTAGTTGTAATCAATGTGTAAGGATTCATCTTTTCTTAATAGGAAAAGAGAAGTGTGTTAGATTTGAAGCTCTTACAATCAAGATTATTCAATTGTTAAAGTATAACAGATGGCTTGTCAAACAATGCTCAAGAACTTAAAGCATTGGTGACTCAAGCTGAGCAAGAAAGCAAGAAGCTCAATAGCAAGTAGCTAGTATAGAATAGTAACCAGATTTTGACAAGTGATTCGTCAATGATGCTTTGAGAATTGCAACTAACAGAATAAACCCATCTTTTTAACTTTAGACAACACCTAACAGATAGATGTGCAACCACGATCAAGAAGGACTGGGGTGACAAGACCTTAGATTAGATAAAGTGAAACACAAACTCAGTTTTGGCAGCAAATAGTCTTAGGCAATACTTTCTCAAAAACCAAGTGATAGTAGGGCATCATAATATGTTATGCAATATAGTTTTCACTAACTGGGTGATACTTTTCTTTCAAGCGATAATTCATGCAGGGTGAGGCGATAAATCTCAATATTGTAAGATGATAGACTTTACAACAACACGGCAACATAATTTTGGAAAAAAATTATTGTGCAATATTTCTCCAGAGAACAAGCGATAAAGTGCCAATTTTTGTGAAAAAGGACAAGTTTTGACTCCAAAACTTTATGTTTTAGTTTGAAAATTAGATAATTTTTAGATTAGTCAATGTGAAATTTTAGTTTGTGTCAATTATCAGCAAGGTTTGCAAATAGTAGGTGTTTTAACATGTTTCAAACAATTGAACATGGGTGAAAACAACCTTGCCAACACGCATTTTTGATATTAGAAGAACCTTCCTACCAATGTTGCTGAGATGTTTGATTTGTAAGAACATTAACACTGGTCAATACATTCAAAAATATTAACCAAGCAATCTACCTTAGAGTCACAACTCATTACTCAACAACTTGGCCCAGACTTGATGCTCCTTTGTCTCACACCAAGTGGTTGCCCACAAGAGATATTGGCTTTTTCTTGAAAGTTCCATAAGCACAACCAAGGGAACACATATGGTAAGTGAAAATATTGGGGTGATCTAAGTAGTGCACTAGGATCGGTCCCTACACCAAGAAGTTGAGTAGAAAAATAGGGTAGATACTAACATAGGGTGTTTAAAAAGGGCTTATGTTTGTAATGTTCCTCTTGTACCCAATAAAGGGACAACACACCTTGTGGTGGGTAATAGACCTTGCAATCACAAGAGCACCTTAAGCATTCTTTCCTAGTGATCTCCTTATGGTCAAAATCCCATAAGTGATCATGCTAAGTGAAGACAAACACTACATCTACTAAGGTTTTATGTCCTTGATAGCCTTTAGTTTATAGTGGGTTGGAAGAGCTAGGTAATTTTCTTTTCCCCACTTAGGTTGTTCCTCTTAGGTTATCTAAGATTAGGCCCTCTAAAAATTCTATCACAGATTGGATCCACTCTCAAGGGTCAAGATTGTTGATTCACCTCAAGGGTGAAGAGCATACTCTCCTATCTTGATCGCTTTCCCCAACCACACCAAGAAGATCTAATTACCCTTGATTTTAAAATCTAAAGGTGGATCAAGATTTCTGATTCACCGTAAGGGTGAAGAGCATACTCTCCTATCACTAAAGAACCCCAACCGCAAGTTTAATGTGCCTAAGAAATGAAAGAAACTAGTAGAATGTCGCACATGGAATAAAAGAAATACAAGCGAGTTTGGTTTTTAAGCATTGGGCAGCCCTGCAAAAAAGTGCTAGTAGCCCTTGTGAATTTGGAGCTTTGACATGCATTCTTTTAGGCAATTTAAGAAAAAATTTCAAGGTAACACCCTACAATCACAACCATTATCCCCACAAGCTAGCTTCAAAACAATGCGAAAAATGCAATGAAAACAACAAAGCAGATGACAAAACTAAATGTTTTGCCCTACAGTGGGTGCCAAAAATGTACACTGAGACAAGATGCAAGAATGCAAATATCCACAAGGAGTTCCTCAATGATGTAATGCAAAATGGAAGCTAAGCTAGAATGAGGATGCAAAATACAACTATGCTAAGAAATATGCATTTGTTACAAATCCCACTATTATGCTATGTGATTTAAGCTATTACAAAGGAACTACATTAATATGCTATATGCTAAAATGCCATGGACAAGAGAATGTAGACAAGAAATAGAAGTCATCCACAAGCATAAGTCTTCAATCCTACAACATAACTGTAGCAAAAGAGTGGGTGTAAGAATGAGATAAGAAGCAAGAAGTTCTCCACAAGAAAGAAGGTCTTCAAATCATGCAACATAACATTAGCCAAAGTGAGATGCCTTAAGAGAGGAAGAGCCTCCATTTTAAAGGAAAATGGACAGTTGAGATCAAATTTAGGGGACTCGTGATCAAGGGTGGAGATTCATGCAAAGATCAGTGGATGGGTCCATTTTTATTATTTAATACAAAATGGGGAAGCATTTTTGAATTTTAAAATGAGCACTTTTAATATTAAAATGAGCTCTTTGAATATTAAAATATTAAAGTGAGCACCCTGAATATTAAAATGACCACTTTGAATATTAAAATATTAAAGTGAGCACTTTGATTAAAAATATATATTATGAATCCACTTTGAATATAAAATGAATATATGAACTCCACTTTGAATAAAATATTAATCTCCACCCATTGTGAATAAAATATTAATTCCCATCCACCATGAATAAGATATTCATTTCCTTAAACCTACCATGAATAAAATATTCATTTCCTTGAACACACTATGAATAAAATTTTCATAATGGAATAAAGGTCCCATTTTGAATAAAATATGAACTCCACTTTGAATAAAATATTAATCTCCACCCATTGTGAATAAAATATTAATTTCCATCCACCATGAATAAGATATTCATTTCATTAAATCCACCATGGATAAAATATTCATTTCCTTGAACCCACTATGAATAAAATATTCATAATGGAATAAAGGTTCCATTTTGAATATAAAATTCATTTTTGGAGATAAATGTCTATTTTCAATTTATTTGAAATGAATATACATGTTTATTTTTCAAAGGGAGTTCAAATTTGAATTTGAATAAGAATGTCTAACATTTGAATAAATTCAAATGTCTAACATCTTATAGAAATGAATAAATGATTAAGGAGCATGAGCTAGATGAAATTCTATGATTATCTAAATTTGCTCGAGTTGATCAATAGAAGCAATGATTAAGCAATTTGAGATTGTGGGGCCAATTCCTGGCTTCTTTCTATTCTTTGATTGCATATATCGATCACACATTAGTCAAAGAGGGATAAATATAATCACCCAAAATAACAAAACTATAAGATTTCTCATTCTAGAGCTCTCATTTTGGCTAATATTATGCTGCAAGATTTGAAGACCTTCTTGCTTGTGGAGAACTTCTATTTCTTGTCTACATTCTCTCATCCATGGTATTTTAGCATATAGCATTTTAGAATAGTTACATTTTAATGTAGTTTCTTTGCAATAGCTTAAATCACATAGCATAATAGTGGGATTTGTAATACTTGCATATTGCTTATCATAGTTGCATTTTGCATTCTCATTCTAGCTTAGCTTTCATTTTTGCATTGCATCATTGATGAACTCCTTGTGGACATTTGCATTCTTGCATCTCATCTTTGGAACCTCCCATTGCATGGTTTACTAGCTAGAAGTGTATTTCTAAGGCTCAGTTGAGGGCCTTCTTATGCTTGAAATATACTCTCTTGCACTCCGTGAATAAGGAGCTCTAAGTTTGAATCCAAGCATTTTGAACTCATGGAATCATTTGGATAGAAGGGTTTAAAGTGTGACACTTTCTTACTGTACATTTTTGGATCCCATTGTGGGGCAAAACATTTAGTTTTGTCCTCTACTTTGTTGTTTTAAATTGCATTTTTTGCTTGTTGTCTTCACTTTCCTTTTTTTTAGTCATAGATTTTAGACGACATTTTTCCAGTTTCGTACGACAGTCCTTATAACTTTTGGGCAATACATTTTGGAAATAGTGTTGCATAGATATACTAAAAATTATCACCTTAATATAGTGAGTTCTATTATCTGGCTTAAGAAGAAATATCATACATGAAGGTTTTGTCACACACGTATACTGAGAAGTATTGTATGATAGTCTCCAGCAAAAACTATTGCCTGACTTCAATTTTCTTTCCGTTTAGGGTGATTTTGTCAGTTTTTAGTTGCTACTTGCTACTTACTAGTTTTTACAGGCCCTTATCTATTTTACAGAGGTTTTTGTTTCAATATTGCATATTGTTTTTGAAGCTAACTTGTGGGGCTAATGGTTGTGATTGCAAGGTGTTACCTTGAAACATTTGCTTAAATTGCCTAAAAGAATGCATGTCAAAGCTTCAAATGCACAAGAGCTACTAACAATTGTTTGCAACATTGTCCAATGCATAAAAATAAAACTTGCTTGTGTTTCTTTTATTTCATGTGCGACATCCTACTAGTTGCTTTCATTTATAGTTGCTTTCATTTATAGGCACATTAAACTTGTAATTGGGCAGATGTCATTAGTTCTCCATGGATAGACTATATACTCTTACCAAAATCAAGATAATAAAACTCTAATGGGCTCTCCATGGTGAAATTTAGATGATTTAGTACCATATATGATTTCTTAGTCAATATTCATGATCTAAAGATGTGATACTTATGATATTAATGTACTTATTTCTAGTAACATTATGACATTTGGAATTCTATATTTCCACTAAACACTTGAATTTGATATACCAGATTTTGATAAGTGATTCATCAATGATGCTTTGTTAAGTGTTAAGTGGAGCATTTATTTCATGTCTTAGTGTAAATAAGTGTATAGAATATATAGCAAAATATTAGCCAAAATGATATTTAGGCAAAATGTTGCAAAAAACTAAAGAACAACTTAAGGCTTTGTTTGTTGAATCTATATGTGCTCTTCCTTTTGATAGGAGTCTCTACATGGTACCATTTCCTAGAGACATAGATATTCCCAAGTATGATCAATACGATCAAGATGGTGATCCTCACGATCATGTATGAACTTCTACGCATTGAGTATGGATTTTATGCATGAAGACACATTTCTTATCCATTTTTTTCCTAGGAGTCTAATAGGACAAGCCATGGAATGGTTCACAAAATTAAGTCCCCCTCTTAAAACATTTGACGATCTTGCACAATTATTTATCCAACAACACTCCTACAACATTCAACATCCTATAACTATGTTGAATTTATGCAACGTCAAAAAAATATGGGAGAAACTATTGCAACATGTCTTCAATGATGGAGATCCTTATACTCTCAGTATCCTCGACAAGTTCCTCAGAATGAAAAAATAACATTTTTGTCAATACACTTCTACCTAAGCTATACTTTGATCTAAGAAAACAATTATTCACATCATTCAATGCCATGGTTGAAAGTGCATATTGCATTGAGGATGTTGCTATCAAAAAGGGTGACATTGTTATAAACAAAGACAAAAATAACAATGGAAATGGTAAAGACAAAGGCAAACCTTGGAATAAAAACAAGTATGTTGTCAATGATGGAGTAGTGGACACTCTTGAGACCAAGGAACCTGTGTTTAACTTTTCTACTGCCATCTATGCTACAAAATAACAAGAAAAATTGAAACCACAAACATTTGACAAGAGCTCTAAGTTTACCAAAAAACAATGTGTCTATACAAAAATGGTTGAGCCTTACGAAGTGGTCTTAAAAACTTTAATTGCAAACAAGTTGGTTACTTTACTATATTATTTGTGTCCCTATGACCCATTCGTCAAACCCTTGTGGTGGAGAGAGGATCATATTTGCAGTTGTCACCAAACCAAGGGTCACAACACAGAAAATAGTTTCAAGTTCAAAGACGTAATTCAAGATCTCATTTTGGCTAATATTATGCTACAGGATTTGAAGACCTTCTTGCTTGTGGAGAACTCCTTGCTTCTTGTCTCATTCTTACATCCACTCTTTTTCTACCGTTATTCTATAGGATTGAAGACTTATGCTTGTGGATAACTTCTATCTTCTAGTCTTCATTTCTCATGCTTCTCGCTTCTCATTCTAGCTTTTATTTATGCATATAGCTTAACACACCTAATCTAAATAGGGGCTATTTTTTTAATCTCTCATTCTTAGAAGAAAGATATAGAAAAAATGTACACTAAGAAAGTGTCACACTCTAAACCCTTCTATCTAAATAATTCCATGAGTTCGAAATCCTTGGATGTTGGCTTAGAGCTTCCTATCCATGAAGTGCAAGAGAGTATATTTCAAGCATAAGAAGGCCCTCAGCCTAGCCCTAGAAATACACTTCTTGCTAGTAAACCATGCAATGGGAGGTTCCAAAGATGAGATGAAAGAATGAAAATGTCCACAAGGAGTTCCTCAATAATGCAAAGCAAATTGGAAGCTAAGCTAGAATGAGGATGCACAATGAAACTATGCTAAGCAATATGCAAGTATTACAAATCCCACTATTATGCTATGTGATTTAAGCTAAAGCAAAGGAACTACATTAACATGCAACTATGCTAAAATGCCATGGATGAGAGAATGTAGACAAGAAATAGAAGTTCTCCACAAGCATAAGTCTTCAATCCTACAACATAACGGTAGCAAAAGAGTGGATGTAAGAATGAGACAAGAAGCAAGAATTTTTCCACAAGAAAGGTCTTCAAATTGTAAGGAAACTCAGATGCGGAAACAGCTTCCTACACTAATCTCTTAAGAGAAGTATGGTGCAAATCCTATTAAAAATCTTTTGCACTTACAGATTCAATATCATGTAAACAACAATATTTTAGCCAAGCAAGCATAAAGAAAATAGACAGAGAAAGAAACACATAACACAATGATTTTTTGGTGGGGAAAATCCTTTTGATAAAACAACCCCACCCTTCCAGAACTTGTACAATGTATTATCTTCAACACAATTTTACAATACACCTACAATGCAAGTTCAACATCAACAACAACCGGCTCTAGTAGCAACTCACAATACCAACAATACACTTTTTTGCATCATCTCTCTTTGCAACCCTAAAAATGCTTATAACATGCGCTTCACTTTAGGGCTACTCCCAAAGGTAAATAGTATTAGGGTTTTACCATTCTTCGAGAAAATAGGAACCCCAAAAAAATTTTCCCCACTATTGGGGTAGAGTGTATAGTACTCAAATATCTTAGTTGCCACATGTCTTCAGCTGTCATTGAATCTTCCTAACATAGCTCTTATGTATCATAGGAATCCGTCATAATCATTTTAGTCATGATCTCCTTATACACAATTCAAGATGTCGACACATCAACATTATTTGCAAGAAATACATTTTACAAAACAAATAATAAGAATAGAAATTATCCAAGGTTGAGACACCTTATTCCTAACACAAATCCTGCAGCATAATATTAGCCAAAAATGAGCTCTATACTAAAGTGGAGATCCCGCTATTAATAAACAATGATATCCTAGATCCCACTATGAATAGAATAGTCATTTATGGATAGAGGGCCCCTTATCAATATAAATTTGATTTAAAGGATAATGACTCATTTCCTTTTATTCATAAATTAATATTCATGTGTCATTTGTGAGTGGGTTCAATTTAATTGATTTGTCTGATTTGTTTGAACCTATTCCTTTGAATGTAATTCTGCATTTAGAGATGTGACCAATTTTGCATTATTACATTTTCCCCTCTTTAAGTAATGTGTGATCTATCTAGGAACACATTATGTCAAAGAAAATAGAAGCCAAGTAGGCAACAATAGATAGAGATATCTTATTCTAAAGAATGAAATGTGAAAACAGATAGCAAATCCTGAATGTACAGTCTGATAGAGGTAGTACTGAACACTTAGGAAAGAGATGATGTCAACACTTAAGAAGAATGTTAACAGCAAGCAAAGCAGATAGATCAAGAGCAAATGAAATGATCAAACATCTACTCCTAAGAAATACATAGTTGTAGCAAGCGATGATAGATTATTTCTGCCCCCTCGAGATCGAAATTGAAATGAGGTAAGGGAAATGCAAAAATGAGCTAGATATGAGTAAATCAAGATATAGTAGTGTCTAGGATGAAAAATAGATTATTAGATAGGGAAATGATAAAATGCCCCAATTTGACCAGAGTTGAACACGAAGGATAAATCATAAAAATTAGGTCAAATCGAGTAGAATTGTGATTTTAGACATGAAATGTGAATTTTATTAGATATGAAGAGTGAAAATGATGAAGACATGATGAAATGAAGATGCCCCAATGATGATTCAAAGATGAGACCAAAGAAGATTAGCAAACTACTCAAAAGAAGGTAGAACTTTAAAATGCAATTTTGACTATCAAGATGAACTCGAATTTTGATTTTCATCCCAAAATGGATTCAGGATGTTGAAATTAGCTAGGTGTCAAAAGGTTATATAGATGTGATGATAGGCTAGCAAAGAGATGAAGCAAAAGATCAAGAAGATGAAAAGACATGATCAAGAAGAAAGCAAGAAAGATATGAAAGTAGTTAGCTGATATGTACAAGAAAAGATGAAGAGATAGTTCTCCCCATATGCAAGAATGTGATGCTATGCTAGAGAATGAACCTAAAATGAAAACTAATATGCAAAGTGGTTTACCAGCAAGAAACGCATAACATTTAGACTCTAATTTCATCATTAAACGTTTATTAGGGACATCATGAGATCATACAATCATCACTAGTATAACTATAAGGATATAAATATGATTGATATCAGATAGGTATGTGGAAATCCAATCTAAGCATCAAAGACATGTAAGGTAGGACGACAATGTGATTAGATTCCCTAAGTTTAGTATAGCAAGATTACACTTGTATCAAGGCATAAGCGTTAGGATAACCCCCAAGTATAGTCTTGTGAAAACAGTCAAGGATAATACGTTTGTAAGTCAAAGTGTTCAATAGGACAAGCCTAAATGCTTAAAAACACCTTTAAACAAACAAAGTGTACCCACAAGAAGAAATCAAGAAAAGCATGCCCCATGCCCCGAATCTTCTAGTCAATGACACCCTCAAAAAACTATTAGGGAGGGAACAATATCAAAGAAATTAGCATAGACAGCACATAAAGAAAATAAAGATCAGCATAGTTCAATCATTCAAGTGTTTAAGTGCATGTGTGCAAGTCACTTGGCCATTTGTTCAAGACTTGAATCTGATAGTGAGAAATATCGTAACATCAAAGACTGTAGGTAAACTATCTGAAAAGTGTTGAGAAACACTTGATGTCAAGTTGGGGGTGGTATTGAGAAACATTATTTTGTGAGTTATCAAAGAAACCCTGCACAAGGAAACTATAATACGCTAAGATGCTATGCCCCTGAGATGAGGACAGGAAATAATCCCAAGCTAGGAAATGTATAGCAAAATGAGAGATTAAGACTGATAGACATAGATGTAAGGGTTTCAAGGAATGCCTGTTTCTAGGTTTTCACCACTTGACAAATTTTTTTAGGACTTTCTTCAATTCTTTTGTATTATTTAAATTTTTTTTAAAAAAATTGGTGATACAACAAAGCACCTATTGCTAGGTTTTTACTAAGATGGTCATTTTTTCAAGACATTTTCTAATTTTGAGGATTTTTTTGAAGCATCATATATGATTTCTTGGATTTTTTAGAATGAATTATAGATTACTAGTTCTCAAGCAAGATAAAATCATTTTCTTCCAATGTCTAGCATGGTGTAGGACATGATGGAGAAAAAAGTCAGTGGATAAGCATAGATGGATAAGAAAGAGCAAGTGAAAGTAATCCTCAAGGACTTGACTCCTCAAGAGTACCCAAGCTAGGGAAAGAGGTGAAATAGTAAGATGAAGTGTGTTTTGGATAAGCAATAGAATTAATTAGCAAGATAGCATGTAGGATAAGTAGTTTTTAGTGAACAGATTGTCCTCTAAAGAAATATGTACAAATATAACTCTAAATACCCAAGTAAGAAGACTAATCAACACTAACAGTTGGGTCACTTCACTATTGAAGAGTGTAAGTGCCCTCTAAATTTATCTGGGTACAGCTCCTCGTATATGATTTAGAATGAATTTGAATATGGATGCTTTTAATCAAAAAGCATGAAAGGATTACAAACATCTACTCGTATACACAAAGTAGATGCGGAAACTAAGAAATTGAAAAGAAAAGAACAGCAAAGAACAACAGATGACACAAAGTTCACTTGCTAAAATGTTGTATCACAAAGAGAAAGAAAGTTTGAGAAAGCAAAGAATTAGAAATTTAAAGACACTTTGAAATCAAACATATTCAGAAAACCATGGCATTGAATGTGTTTAGAGAAAACTGAAAGTTACACAAAGATAACAATCAATGGAAAGAAAATTTGCCCAAATTCAAAGTTTTGGTATGCAATTGTCTCCCAAGTCTCCCTTCTCTAAAAATGCAAAAGAAAACAAAGATCTCATTACATTTTGCATCAAAATCACAGTCTAAAAAGGAAACATAAATTCCCTCCCCTGCATTACATTCAAAACCAAAATATCCCCTCTTTTCTAATACATAGTTCACAAAAATAAACAAAAGCCTTCCTCTTTCTCCCTCAGAAGGTCTGAACAATCTTAAAAACTCTCCCTTCCTGATGTAGCACAAGGTCTGTAATCAAAAAAAGAGAAATTGGAACCCCCTCTTTGTCTTCTATTGGCTTCTTTATTACCTTCTCATTTCCCATGAAAACTTTTCAGTTTCCCTAACTGAATCTTGAAAAACCTTATGACTTACCCCTTTGTATCTATTATTATAAATCTTTTTATATCTTCTGGACACAAGAATCCTATATATTTTGATGAGTGACAAGAGATATTAATTTTTTAAATAACTTTCTTTGAAGGATAGGTACTCCACGTGATTTTGTAGAGTCACTTTTTAGTTAATATTCATTGGACCTCCTAGGTTTGATTACATGATAGAGCAACATGAAATGGCATTTTACCATCTTTATCTTTTCCCTTTTTACTAGCATCAAAACTCAATAACACTTTACAAGCATCTATGTGTCCCTATCCAGCAGCTACATGATGTGGGGATCGGTGTATATTTCCCATTAAGGAATCAACTGTAGCTTCTTTGACTAGCATACTAATTATATTTGCATGACCATTGCTTGATGTCGAGTATAGAGGTGTTGAACCATTATCATCCTTTTCTTGCACATCTCTACCTATCTATTTTAACCATAAAATAGAATCAATGTGGCTCCCCATAGCTGCACGATGTAACAGTGTGCAATCACAACTATCTCTAGCATTGATATCTACCCTAAATATGGAATAAACATGATATATGCCCATCGATAGCTACTTCATAAATTGGTTGATGATCACCACTATTTGTTTATGTTTTCTTAGGAGATACTTGTGACTCTCCATACTTTCTCATTTGACAAAGGTTGAGGCTCAGACATCTTGACTATATAATCATGGTCTAGGCCGGATGTCTTCACTTTCTTTGTTTAATTCAAGAAAACCCAATCAGTTTGGTCTTAATAAGTAACTCAATCCTTCACATATTTATGATGAATGAACATATTTGGTGCCATTAGCACTCATGAAAGAAGATAGGTGGAAAGTTTTTGCTGGTGAAAATATGTATGTTGGGAATCTAAGATGTTGAATCACCCAATACATATTTGTGACGATTCTTATGCTCTTCAAATCGAGGCCCAAATACTTACCTGGTCTTTATTCAAGCCAATACCTGGCATTTGGACACAACATGGTGTCTTCGTGTGACATATTTTCAAAGCTCAATTTTTACACGGGTCTTTGAGTCCTTAATTACATTTGGGTTCTTGAGCCTTATGAGAGTAAATCGAATGAAAGGACGAGATCGGACATGATTGATTAACTTGTTTTGACATTGCCACCCTATATTATTTTATTGATCTCACATTTACCGTGCCCTTACATTTAAACCATTCATGTTTGTGCATTAAAGATTGATACTTGGATTCACATCGATGCACATATATTTGAAGGATTTGGGCCCAAACTATTCATCTCAACCCGAGATGGAACTATTAGCTGTGTACATGGATCTTTGAGCATTGCATATGTTGCTTTGGTTCGACATAGGGCACTGCAAAATTATTATCATCCATGGTTCAAGACTAGTGACCTCACGTTGGAGTTAATAGATCCCTATTGTTTCATAGAGGTGCTTTTGTAGTCCATAGCGTGGTTGCTTTTTCTTGATCCCAAGTGTTCTGTTCAATTCCTTTTCCTCCATAGGCAATGTATTTCTCACTTCCATCAACTTGGCAACATGATATACTCCCAAATCAACATATTTTCTAGCCACATGGAGAATCAACTGAATTAGAAGTCACATATGAATGTTATTCTTCAAAGGATTTAATAATAGCATTCCCTTTCTCAGTGCATGCTTATATTCTTATTAAAGAATACTCAACATTGAGAACCTCAAGATTTGACCCAATTCTTATGCTAGCCTATAATTTTAGGTGATATATATGAAGCTCAAATCAGAATGCTTGTACATTTTGATTGCTAGACCATGAATCAAATTCAATTATCCCCCTTCTTTTACTCATCGAGATTTTCTATATTTAACTCTTAAACCTTCCAACCATACATGCTAGTCATTAAATCTAAATGTTAACCTTATTCAATGTATTCCTGAATTCATCTTCCATAAGCATTGATTATTTGTATCTTTATCTTGTTAATAACAGTTTGACAGGGTTTCAAACTATGACCATTTGTTTCTAAATGAAATCTTCTATTTGAAAAGCTCTAAAGGGATTTGGCACCATGGACCCAAACTGATTTGTGTCTTTCGAACCAACAAAACACTAGGACTACATTTGAACCTTTACTCCAACCCTTCAATCCGAAGGTTGAAACTTAGGTTTTTAGATTATGTACATCAAACTCTGAGCCACTACATTTTTGCATTGGGAATGAATCACCGAAACCAGGCCATTGAATCCTACATGTGAACCTTTCAAAATAGACCATTAAACCTACATGAACAAATTGAACTATTTTGAACTACTTTGAACTTCAGTTCGAAGTGGTTCAAGACTCTACACTTGAAGTTTTAAAACCCTGTCCATATTGGGCACTAATAGGGGCTATAACTATAGGACTGCTTTTGATTCAAAAGTAGAGGACTTCAAAAATCTCTAGCAAAGATGAGTGCCTTAACCATTGGGCGATAGAGTTAGCAAGAAAATAAAATTGAGAGCTACTTGTAGAGAGGGTGGAGGGGAGTAGGGCAAAGCCAACTAACCAAAACTCCCAAAACACTAGCAAGCATGAAGCTTGCACCTTATTTAAACTAACACTATGCACACCAAAACATATTTACAATATTTACAAAAGTACGATGAGAACCTACCATGAGAACCCAAAGAAAGAAGAATTCATGTGAATCCATTTACTGACTGGGAGAAGTAGGAGCCTTTCTAGATCAGCAAGCCATGTCTTAATAGAGAAGCTCCATACCACTGCTCAATGATGACTCTTTCATTGCCAGACTTCAAACTGAAAAAAAAAAAATTTAAATGTAGAAACCTCACCAAAACATGATGCATAATACCCGAAAATGTTGTCATCAAGATTCAATCCTTGCATATGGTCCTTAATGTCATGGTCAACTTGCAGCCCTAGAGATGCCTCATCCAACATGGGATCAACTCTTGAGTCTCTATTTCCTTCATCTCTTTCAAAGATCAAACTGTCATCAAACATGGCACACATTCAATCTTTTTCCTTTCCCAATGTGCTATCACATGTTTTAACATTACTTCCACAATCCAAATCAGAAAAACCATGTATAGATGAATAAAAAGAAAAATCATCAATGAATGCTTCATTTTCAATCTGATTTGAATGGATACCTGATTTATCATCAAAGAGATGATTCATCTTGAGTGATGACAAGAATGTGTTTATAATTTCATTTTCTTTATTAAGAAGAGTGTCTTTCAATGTAGTAGTTGAGTCACCACCATGTTGGAAGTTATCTTCATACTTATTTTCCTCAAGGAGAAAATCAGCATAAGGAGTTTCATCCAAAGGCATCTTTGCCTCATCTCTATGAAGAATTGGATCACCATCAAAAGGGCTAACTTGAGAGAGGTCTTCTAGCTAAAGAGATGAAAAGAACTCATTAATGATTTCTTCCTCTTGATCAAGGGATGTGCCTTTCCATGCTTCAATTGGATAATCTATGGGCTGAGTATTGATTTCAGTGTCATGCATTCTCACCATGTCATAATTACATATTTCATCTTCAAACCAATTAGATCCTTCCATGGGTTGATTACTAATTTTTAGGCATGAGAAATCATCTTCATTTTTAATGAAAGTGGAAATTTCACTTTGAGGTTGCATATTATTCTAAAAAAATTCACCAAGAAGACTCTTTAAAGAAAGATAACCAACATTATTTTCACCCATTTCATAAAAAGTGAAAGATTGGAATTCTGGCAACAAGTTGTCTAGTTTTTCACAAATAGGAACTTCTGAAATTGGATGACCTTTATCACTCTCAAAATTGAAACCTTCTAAACCTAGAGAGGAGAAAGTTTTAGAGGCACCTCCATTAAAATCAGCATTACCTATAAGGTCTGTTGCTGCAATATCTTCAAAATAAAAAGATTCTAGAGTAAGATCTTTTCCAGCATTCACATTCAAAGACCCAATGTCCTACAATCTCTCATGACATTTAAAGATTCATTTTTAGACAAAGCATCACTAGAAAGCATTGCAATGGAATTATTAAGAAAAGAATGTTCACTATCATCTTCAACTGGAAAACTTTCTACATGAGGTGAAGAAAGATCTTGAGACAAGATTTCATCATTATTGCTTACCCTTTCTCCAATGTTGGGACATATATTCTTGTCCATTGAAACTGGACCAACATGAGGCTGCAGCAACTCTGGTTGTACTTCTTGGTTACTCATGACAAGGTGATTGAAGTACATGGGTGAGACTGAGATAACGGGAGGTTCATCATCATCTACCTCCAAATGCTTCTTCAACTGAGCCACTTTCTCTTCTAGTTCTTGCAAGTCTTTCAACTTGTGAAATCTTGCACAGAGGCATTTCCATAGTAGCCAAGATCTTGCATCATCTTCAAAGCTTATATTTTTCTAGATACCCTTAGAAATACTTTCTTTAAAACTATCCACAAAGTCACATAACACTTTATCGTCAATTTGATAAAGTTTCAGGAGCGAAGGGTTTGGCCTTGGTCTTCTCATGACTTATGTATCTAGCATGGTCTTTGTATAGAGTCGTCAATATCCTACACACGGAGATAATCATAAAACTAAGGAAGCAAATGTTAGGCACTTAAATCTTTGCTTCAGGATCCCCAGTAGAGTCACCAAAAATATGTTAGTGAACAGATTGTCCTTCGAAGAAATATGTACAAATATAACTCTAAATGCCCAAGTAAGAAGACTAATCAACACTAATAGTTGGGTCACTTCGCTATTGAAGAGTGTAAGCACCCTCTGAATTTATTTGGGTACAGCTCCTTGTATATGATTTAAAATGAATTTGAACATGGATACTTTTAACTAGAAAGCACAAAAGGATTACAAACATCTACCCGTATACACAAAGCAGATGCGAAAACTAAGAAACTGAAAAGAAAAGAACAGAAAAGAAAAACAGATGACACAGTTTACTTGCTAAAATGTTGCATTACAAAGAGAAAGAAAAGAATAAGAGCTTTAATGACACTTTGAAATCAAACATATTCAGAGAACCATGGCATTGAATGTGTTTAGAGAAAACTGAAAGTTACACGAAGATAATGATCAGTGGAAAGAAAATTTGCCCAAATTCAAAGTTTTGGTATGCAATTGTCTCCCAAGTCTCCTTTCTCTAAAAATGCAAAAGAAAAAAAAGATCTCATTATATTTTTCATCTAAATCATAGTCTAAAAAGGAAACATAAATTCCCTCCCCTACATTACATTCAAAATCAAAATATCCCCTCTTTTCTAACACATAGTTCACAAAAATAAACAAAAACCCTACTCTTTCTCCCTTAGAAGGTCTAAAGAATCTAAAAAACTCTCCCTTCCTATTGTAGCACAAGGTTTGTAATCAGAAAAAGAGAAAGTGGAACCCCCTCTTTGTCTTTTGCTAGCCTCTTTATTACCTTCTCATTTCCCATGAAAACTTTTCAGTTTCCCTAACTAAATCTTGAAAAACTTTATGACTTCCCCCCTTGTGTTTGTTATTATAAATCTTTTTATATTTTCATGGACATGAGACTCCTATATATGTTGACAGGTGGCATGAGATGTTAATGTTTAAAATAACTTTCTTTGAAGGATAGGTACTCTGTGTGATTTTGTAGAGTCACTTTTTAATTAATATTTATTGGACCTCCTGGGTTTGATTGCATGACAAAGAAACATGAAATGGCATTTTACCATCTTTATCTTTTTCCTTTTTATCAACACCAAAACTCAATAACACTTTACAAGCATCTACATGTCCCTGTCCAGTAGCTACATGAAGTGGAGATCAATGTATATTTCCCATTAAGGAATCAACTCCAGCTTCTTTGACTAGCATACTAATTACATTTTCATAACCATTACTTGATGTCGAGTATAGAGGTGTTGAATCATTGTCATCCTTTTCTTTCACATCTCTACCTATCTATGTTAACCATGAAATTAAATCAATGTGGCTCCCCATAGCTACACAATGTAATGGTGTGCAACCACAACTATCTCTAGCATTGATATCTGCACTGACTAGGGAATAAACATGGTATATGCCTACTAATAGTTGCTTCATAAATTGGTTGATGATCATCACTATTTGTTAATGTTTTCTTAGGAGAAACATGCAACTCTCCATACTTTCCCATTTGACAAAGTTTGAGGCTCAAATATCCTAACTATATACTCATGGTCTTGGCCGGATGTCTTCACTTTCTTTGTTTTATTCAAGAAAACCCAATCAGTTTGGTCTCAATAAGTAACTTGATCCTTCACATATTTATGATGAATGAACATATTTGGTGCCATTAGCACTCATGAAAGAATATAGGTGGAAATTTTTTGATGGTGAAAATATGTATGTTGGCAATCCAAGATGTTGAATCACCCAATACATATTTGTGATGATTTCTATGCTCTTCAAATTGAGGCCTAATTACTTACCTGGTCTTTATTTAGGTTGATACCTAGCATTTGGACATGGCATGGTGTCTTCATGTGACATATTGTCACAGCTCAATTTTTACATGGGTCTTTGAGTCCTTATAGAGATCATCATCATAAGCTAGGGTCAAGTCACCAATTACATTTGGGCTCTTGAGCCACATGAGAGTAAATTGACTGAAGGGACGAGATCGAACATGACTGATTAACTTGTTCTAACATTACCCCCCTATATTATTTTATCAATCTCACATTTATTGTGCCCTTACATTTAAACCATTCATGGTTGTGCATTAAAGACCGATACTTAGATTCACATTGATACACATATATATGAAGGATTTGGGCCCAAACAATTTATCTCAACCTGGGATGGAACTATTAGCAGTGTCCATGGATCTTTGAGCATCATATATGTTGCTTTGGTTCGGCATAGGGCACTACAAAATTATTATCATCCACAGTTCAAGACTAGTGACCTCATGTTGGAGTGAATAGATCCCTATTATTTCACGGAGGCACTTTTGTAGTCCATAGCTTGGTTTCTTTTTCCAGATCCCAAGTGTTCAGTTCAATGCCTTTTCCTCCATAGGCAACGTATTTCTCACTTCCATCAACTTGGCAACACGATATACTCTCAGATCAACATATTTTCCAACCACACGAAGAATCAACTGAATTAGAAGTCGCATATGAATATTATTCTTCAAAGGATTTAATAATAGCATTCCCTTTCTCATTGCATGCTTGTATTCTTATTAAAGAATTCTCAACATTGAGAACCTTGAAATCTTACCTAATGCTTATGCTAGCCAATAATTTCAGGTGATATATATGAAGCTTGAATTTAGAATGCTTGTACATTCAGATTACTAGACCATGAATCAAATTCAATTATCCCGCTTCTTTTACTCGTCGAGATTTTCTAAAGTTAACTCTTAAACCTTCCAACCATACATGCTAGTCATTAAATCTGAATGTTAACCTTATTCATCTTCCACAAGCATTGATTATTTGTATCTTTATCTTGTTAATAACAATTTGACAAGGTTTCAAATTGTGATCATTTGTTTCGAAATGAAATCTTCTATTTGAAAAGCTCTAAAAGGATTTGGTACCATGGACCTGAACTGATTTGTGTCTTTCAAACTAACAAATCACTTGGACTACATTTGAACCTTTACTCCAACCCTTCAATCCAAAGGTTGAAACTCAGGTTTCTAGATTATGTACATCAAACTCTGAGCCACTGCATTTTTGCACTAGGAATGAATCATTGAAACCAGGCCACTGAATCGTACATGTGAACCTTTCAAAATAGACCATTAAACCTGCATAAGCAAATTGAATTATTTTGAACTACTTTGAACTACTTCAAACTTCAGTTCGAAGTGGTTCAAGACTCTGCACTTGAAGTTTTAAAACCCTATCCATATTGGGCACTAATAGTAGTGAAGCCAACAAGTGAGATAACATGAAGCGTGTAGTCCAAAAGAGTAGCCATGTCAAGAGACCTATGAGAAGCATGTTTTATTTATTGTGATCAAGACCAAGGGGTCAACTAGATAGGATAGCAATGGGATAGAGCAATAAGAATAAAGCTTAAGATGGAAGCTATGAGTGACAATAGAGAATCTTGTGGATAAGGTAGCCAATATGCAAAGATGGCTCAATATTGTCAAGATCAAAGAGAGAAGAGAGGATAGATGGATGATGGAAGAATTACGCATGATGTCTATTTACTAGGTTTCCATCATGGTACTTATCCAAGGTGCCACAAGAAGTAGTTTTCACCATAGTATGACTTTTATTTCTCTTTACTTTTGCTACCAAGGTGCCACAAAAAGTGGCTTTCACCAAGGCACTTTTTTTTTTTCTTTTTTGCTTTTTTCTTTCTCTATTTTTTTCCTTTTCTATTTTTTTTGGAATTTTTAGAAATATTTTAAGTTTTTTTTTCAATTCAGATAATGCTCTTATAGGAAGGATAAGTTGTGATAAGCTAAGACCATAGATAAGTATACTGATAGGGTGATGGAAGGGTGATGATAGTAGGAGAAGTATATGAAGGATAAGGGTTCATGTCTTGGAAGAAATGAATGAGCATGGATAGAAAGTAAGTGTAATTTTTAGAGGATTTCATGAGGCTAGCTAAAATATTGGGAAAGATCAACATTGGGACACACCTTGAAGGGTATTGGAATGATGGAGGAATCATGGATGAAATAGCATGAGGTTTAGATCTATGGATGAAGAGATTTGGAAAAAAAAGTGGAGTGGAAGGCTTTGGGATATTTTTAGAAAGATTTTTGGAAGAAGATGGAATGGAAGGCTTTGGAAGCTTGAATGTCAACTTTCAAGTATTTTCAATATTCAAGTCTTTCAAAAGAGACTTGGGAATCCATATAGATTTAGATTTTTCTTGTTCTTTGGATGCTTGAGAGTGTTTCTTCAATGACAGATTTAGGAACCCATATTTTCTTTGATTTAGCTCTCTTAATAGTGGACCTTTTGCGGTCTCTTTTCTGCATTTTCCTTCTTAGCATTCACATGTCATTTAGATGGGACATAGTGATCTTCATTTTTCAATGGATTCTTGTGTTTATTCTCACTTCCAAAGGACTTAGGTTTTGTGGAGGAATATGGTTGATATGACTGGTTTAGATGGATAGATGGTTGAAAATTCATCAAGGATGTGTGTTTTTGTTGATCATGAGGTGTGATGGGAGAGCTAGGAGTGGTAAATGTAGGAGATGAAGGAACATAAGGTCTCAATATAGATGGAAGGTTTGAAGGCTTTATCTTAGATGGATAAGGACCAAGAATGGACTTGAGAGATGCAAATGGATAGTGGAAAGGGATATCAACATCTTTAGAGTGAGAAACCTAGTCAAAGCCATTGATAGACTCATAAGTAGCTTTGATAGGAGAAACATTTTTAATAGGAGCATTTGATGTTTGAACACATTTTTGAAATGGATATGGAGAAGTAGACCATGAGAGGACACTTTGACCTTGACATTTAGCTTCAAATAGCATAGGAAGAGAACTTTTCTCATAATTTTTAGTAAGCTCAAGGGAGATAATGGAAGTGGTATCTTCATCATACTTGGGGGATGGAAAAGACATAGGATATAGAGGGGTGAAATTTTGAAGAGATGAAAGGGTGCTTGATCTTGATCTTTCTTGACATTTATAACTTTTTCTTTTTGAGAGTCCTCTTGACATGGAGCCACTTCTAAGGAAAAGGGAGAATGAAGAGGGAGTGGAGTAGTAGGCCTAGAATTGTATGAAGCTTGATGATTTTTAGTTGTCGTAGCATGGAAAAGGTTTGCAGCCAAGTGAAGGTTAGCTTGAATTTCTTTTAGAGGTATCCCTTAAGGATGCGCATAGTCAATGTGGAAAGCATTAGGTTCTTTTTTTGATAGACACATGTTGGAAATATTTGAAGTGTTGGGAGGTGCATGAGTGTTGGAAGAAGTGGAGGTATCAATGAAACCATCACTAGACATAGGTTCATTAATATGATCTTTCTCAAGAATATCCTTATGTAGAGGAGATAATTATAGCAATTTAAATGTGGAATTTGAGTAGAACTTTGTTGCAATTGTCTTATGAGATCATATGTAGAAATAGCAGGTTGAGCTACTTATTTTGAGGATGATGCTTGTTTAGAATCAAAGACAACTTTGGGGACAACCTTAGCTTGTCCACTAGTAATAGCATTGAGTGTCTCATAATGAGAAAAAGAAGAATCTGCCCTTGAGAGAATTGCCTAGGTCTAGCAACATTATTGTGAGAGAAAGCAAGGCATGTTTGAAGAACCACTAGAGGTCTCTCATCATAAGTATCATAGTTGAGCCTTCCATTAAACTTAGGACCCATCATGTAGACGTCTTATATAGGTTCTACCATATAGATAACATTATTTGTGTAGGCATAGGTGTAATTGATCTTAGCATCATGGTTTTTCTTTTGAGCTTGAGAAGATTAACCCTTTTGATAATTGGGAAGAGGTTGTTTGAAGGCATGATGATCAAAAAAATTAGTTAAGCCATGTGTGAAAACTTTCCCACTATTGATGAGAGCTTGGACAACATCTTTGAGTTTATAATAGTTTTCAGTATTGTGTCCCTTTTCCTATGATAATTGCAAAATTGATCATCTCTCCACCAACCAAGCTTGATAGGTGGATCATAGGGACAAGAATTATTAGGCAGTGTGATCAACTTGTTATCAAGCAATATTTTCAAGACTATCTCATATGAATTAGCCAAAGGAGTATAGTTGGATCTTGGTTTAAAAGATTTCCTAGGCTTATCATTAGATAGATTGAATGCTGACTCCTTAGGAATATCAACTACCCCATCATTGACAACATGTTTTTTTTTGTTCTAGGGTTTGTTTCTATCTTTCCCATTGCCATTTTTATCCTTATTGATAATAATGTCACCTTTCCTAGTAGCCACATATTCAATGTAATAAGCACTCTCAATCATATCATGGAAAGATGCGAATAATTTTTTCCTAAGATCAGAAAACAACTTGGGTACTAGTGTGCTTATGAAGATGTCAATCTTTTCAATTTCTAGAATTTTTCTTGGGTACCTAGAGTATAATGCCCTCCAACATTGTAGATAGACAGCAAAAGATTCACCTTGTCTTTTTTTAATATTGCATAGGTTCAACATGGTAACGAGATGTAAAACATTGTAGAAGTAATATTGGACAAAACATTGTGCCAACTCATCAAATTTTTTGAGAGGAGGAGATAACTTAGTGAGCCATTCCATGGCTTGATCTCATAGGCTCCTAGGAAATAACCTCATAAGAAAAGTGTCTTCATGCATTAAGTCCATACTCAATGTGTAGAAGTGTTGTACATGATCATGAGGATCACTATTTCCATCATATTTATCATACTTTGGAATATCTATGTCTCTAGGAAATGGTACCATGTAGAGAGTCCTATCAAAAGGAAGAGCACATATAGATTCAACAAATGAAGCCTTAGGTTCTTCTTTAGTTTTTTGCAGCATGTGCCTAAGCTCTTTTCTCAAGATTTCAGTCTCGGTGGGTTCTCACTTTTTAATTATCCTTTGTACATCAAAACCTTGAGGCAATTTCCATCTCGTTGCTATCATATAATGCAAATATTGGTCCCCATTTTCCTCTAAAGCTCTAAACATCAATTTTTGAGCAAAACCATCTTGTTGGGGTTTTACAACACCTTCACTAGTTACTTCTTCATCACTCTAATGATGGGAAGGGCAATGCACCTGTGGTGACTCTAGGAGTTCTTGGAGGTGTGTTGTTTCCATCATTGCCACCAAGGGGGATGTAGTAGTCTCTATTGTTTTCTGTATGGCATGCATGAGCATCAAGCTCATCTTGGTAATAGGATTCTTCTCTAATGTGTATGACTTCTTTAAGTCTTTCATTTTCTTGCACTTGTACTTCTAAATGACATTTCAATTCTTCTTGGGTAACAGTGAATGTCATATCATTACTATCAATGTTTGTCTCAAAAGAACTATCGAGGTTGTAGAGCGAGTTCTACCAAATGTTGGTTGTTTGTGTTTGAGTAGATTCAAGATCCTCTACATAAGGTTGTCTTCGAGGGCACCTAGGTGGTGTTTCCAATTGCTTGAAGAAAAGAGGGGTATGACTACTATTACCAACTTGAAATCTAGTTTTAACCGATATGTAAGGATTTGTCTTTGCTTAATAGGACAAGAAAAGTGTGTCAGATTTGAAGCTCTTACAATCAAGATTATTCACTTGTCAAAGTATAATAGATGACTTGTCAAACAATGCTCAAGAACTTACAGCACTAGTGACTCGAGCCAAGTGAGTGATCAAGAAGCTCAATAGCGAGTAGCTAGTATAGAATGGTAATTAGATTTTGACAAGTGATTCATCAATGATGCTTTGAGACTTACATCTAATAGACGAAACCCATCTTTTCAACTTCAGACAACACCTAACTTATGGATGTGCAACCATGACCAAGAAGGAATGGGGTGACAAGACCTTAGATAAGATAAAGTGGAACACAAACTCAATTTTGGTTGCAAATAGTCTTACGCAATACTTTCTCAAAAACTAAGCAATAGTAGGACAACATAATATGTCACGTGATATAGTTTTCACTAACTGGGCAATATTTTTCTTTAGAGCGATAGTTCGCATAGTGTGAGGAGATATATCTCAATATAGTAGGACAATAGACTTTACGACAACAAGGCAACACAATTTTGGAAAGAGACTGTCGCACGATATTTCTCCAAAGAACAGGCAAGACAAGTTTTGACTCCAAAAGTTTTATGTTTTAGTTCAACAATTAGATAATTTTCAGATTAGTCAGTGTGAGATTTTAGTTTTTGTCAATTATCAGTAAGGTTTGCAAATAGTAGGTGTTTTAACATGTCTCAAACAATTGAACAATGGTAAAAAATAACCTTGCCAATATGCATTTGTGATATCAAGACAGCCTTCCTACTAAAGTTACCGAGATGTTTGATTTTTAACAACATTAACACTGGCCAATACATTCAAAAATAGTAGCCAAGCAATCTACCTTAGAGTCACGTTTCATTACTCAACAACTTGGACCATGCTTGATGCTCATTTGCCTCACACCAAGTGGTTGCCCACAAGAGGTATTGGCTTTTTCTTGGAAGTTCCATAAGCACAACCAAGGGAACACATATGGTGAGTGTAAATCTTGGGGTGATCCAGATAGTCCACTATGATTGATCCTTACACCAAGAATTTGAATGAAAAAATAGGGTAGATACTAACTTAGGGTGTTTAGAAAGGGCCTCCATTCATAATGTTCCTCTTGCACCTAATTAAGGGAAACCCAACCTTGCGGTGGTAACAGACCTCACAGCCATAAGAGAGCCTTAAGAATTCTTGCCTAGTGATCTCCTTATGGTCAAAATCCCATCAACGATCATACTAAGTGAAGACAAGCACTACATCTACCAAGATTTTGTGTCCTTGATAGCCTTGAGTTTATAGTGGGTTGGAAGAGCTAGGTAATTTGCTTGTCCTCACTTGGGTCATTCCTCTAAGGTTGTCTAAGAGCAGGCCCTGTAAAGAATTCTAACTACCAGGCCCTGTAAAGAATTCTAACTACCAAAAATTGGATCCACTCTCAAGGGTCAAAATTTTTGATTCACCTCAAGGGTGAAGAGCATACTCTCCTATCTTGACTGCTTCCCCCAAACACACCAAGAAGATCCAATTACCCCTTGTTTTTGAAATCCAAAGGTGGGTCAAGATTTTTTATTAACTGCAAGAGTAAAGAGCATACTCTCCTATCACCAAAGAACCCCAATTGTAAGTTTAATGTGCCTAAGAAATGAAAGCAACTTGTAGGATGTTGCACACAAAATAAAAGAAACACAAGCAAGTTTGGTTTTTATGCATTGGGCAGTCCTGCAAACAATTATTAGTAGACCTTGTGCATTTCAAGTTTTGACATGCATTCTTTTAGGCAATTTAAGCAAACATTTCAAGATAACACCTTGCAATCACAACTATTAGCCCCACAAGTTAGCTTCAAAAACAATATGCAATCTGTAAACACAAACCTTCTTAAAACAACTAAGGGCCTGTAAAAACTAGTAAGCAGCAAGCAGCAACTAAAAAACTAACAAAATCACCCTAAACAGCAAGCAAATCCAAGTTAGGTGATATTTTTTGCTAGAAGACTGTCATACAATACTTTTTAGTATATGTGTACAATAGAACCGTCTTGTGTGATGTTTCTTCCTAAGCCAGACAGTGGAACTCACTATAATGAGGCAATAGTTTTTGGTATATCCGTGTGACACAATTTCCAAAAAGTATTTCCCAATATTTATAAAGACTATCTTATGAAACTAGAAAAATATTGCCCAAAATCTACGACTAAAAAAATAAAAAAAAATAAAAAGGAGGAAAGTGCAGATAGAAAGTGAAAAATGCAATGAAGAAAACAAAGCAGAGGACAAAACTAAATGTTCTACCCCATAGTGGGTGCCAAAAATGTACACTAAGAAAGTGTCACACTCTAAATCCTTCTATCCAAATGATTCCATGAGTTCAGAATGCTTAGATGCCAGCTTAGAGCTCCCTATCCACAAAGTGCAAGAGAGTATATTTCAAGCATAAGAAGGCTCTCAACTAAGCCTTAGAAATACACTTTTTGCTAGTAAACCATAGAATGGGA
Organism: Cupressus sempervirens; assembly: GCA_028749045.1. Lineage (NCBI taxonomy): Eukaryota > Viridiplantae > Streptophyta > Pinopsida > Cupressales > Cupressaceae > Cupressus > Cupressus sempervirens. Next base: position 384,509,100 of record CM053788.1, on the reverse strand, counting down.
GGTTCCAAGGATGAGATGCAATAATGAAAATGTCCACAAGGAGTTCCTCAATGATGCAATGCAAAATGGAAGCTAAGCTAGAATGAGGATGCAAAATGTAACCATGCTAAGCAATATGCAAGTGTTACAAATCCCACTATTATGCTATGTGATTTAAGCTATTGCAAAGAAACTACATCAACATGCAACTATGCTAAAAATTTATATGCTAAAATTCCATGGATGAGAGAATGTAGGCAAGAAATAGAATTTCTCCATAAGCATAAGTCTTCAATCCTGCAGCATAATGGTAGCAAAAGAGTGGATGTAAGAATGAGACAAGAAGTAAGAAGTTTTCCACAAGCAAGAAGGTTTTCAAATCATATAGCATAATATTAGCCAAAATGAGCCCAACTTTCCTCTTGGAATGTCTCCTATTTATAGATTTTTTTCAAAGAGTTTGGTGTAGAGTTTAGGATTTACCATGGTGAAATTTAGATGAATTAAAAATCATTTGTATGAAACACACTTTGAATAGTATATTCATACTAGGGAATCCATAAGACTTTATAATTCAAAGTGTGGATCCCAGTTTGGACAAAATAGTCATAGTGGAGATCCCATTATGACTATTCAGAATATCAAATTCATAGTGGAGAGTCCATTAGATTTTATAATTCAAAGTGGGGATCACCCCAAGATTTGTGAATGGGTACATAATTGACATCTGATGGGGATCCCACTATTTCATGTGTACATTTATAGTTATATTTTCTTAGCTATAATATAAACTTGGGGATAAGGAATATCCTAAAATTATTCATATGGCTCAATCATTAACAACTGAGGAAAAAGAATAGTTTGCCAAAAAAATTCAAGAAAAGAAGATAAATTTTGCATGGACGTACTCAAATATGCCAAGATTTGACACAAATATTATCATGCATCAGTTGTCTATCTCTCCTGGTATCAAACTTGTTAAACAAAAATTAAGAAAGATGCATCCACATGTAGCCTTATTGGTCAAAGCAGAGTTAGAAAAACTCTTGAGTGCAAACTTCATCAAAGCTATTGACTATGTAGAATGGATTTCCAACATCGTACCTGTGTCTAAACATGATAAATCTATCTGAGTTTGTATTAATTTTAGAGACCTTAACAAAGCATGCCATAAGGATGAATTTCTCCTACCAAACATCGATATGATAGTGGATATGACTGTAGGTTATGAAATGTACTCCCTCATGCATGGTTTTTTGGGTATAACCAAATTAAGATAGCTCCATCTGATCAAGAGAAGACATCCTTTACATGTGCATGGGGTACCTCTATTGGAATGTCATGCCTTCTAGGCTAAAAAATGCTAGTGCTACCTATCAAAGAGCAATGACCACCATCTCCACTATATGATGCATAAAATATGGAAGACTACGTTGATGATGTACACTCGAATTGTGTCCCACTCTAAACCCTTCTATCCAAATCATTCCATGAGTTGAAATGTTCAGATGCCAGCTTAGAGCTCCCTATCCACGAAGTGCAAGAGAGTAAATTTCAAGAATAAGAAGGCTCTCAGATGAGCCTTAGAGATACTCTTCTTGCTAGTAAACCATGCAATGGGAGATTCCAAATACAAGATGCAAGAATGAAAATATCCCAAGGAGTTCCTCAAGAATGCAATGCAACTAAAGATTAAACTAGAATGAATATGAAAAGTGCAGCTATTCTAAGCATGGATGAGAGTGTTACAATCCAAGTATTAAGCTATGTGAGATAGATTATTGCAAAATAGAAGCTAAACTAACGTGCAACATGAATCTAAGCTAAAATGCTATGGCATGAGAGAATGTAGACAAGAAATAGAAGTTCTCCACAAAGCTCCAAAGAAACCTATTAGAAAACCTGCAGCATAACAATATTCAAAATGAGGATTGGATTGAGGGGGAAAGCTCTCTTCCTTTTAAAGTTGTACGGACAGTAGAGATCAAGATGAAGATGGTGGATGATCAACGGTGGAATTTGAAAAGAGGAGTGATCCATGTGCACACACAAGTCAACCAATAGAATATAAGTTGACTTGTCATATAAGACAAAAAGTCTCACAAGCCTTTTCTTTTAATTGTAAAATAGAAAAAGGACTTTATGTGTGCACTTTAAGTGGGTTAGAAGAATGGGGTGTTTTATTTAATTAAAAGGGGACATATTCTTTTAATCAAATAATGAACTTAGGATAGCATAGTCAAACTATAGGTTATAATCAAATAAATTGATTATTAGCAATTTGGTCTAGATAAATGATTAAATTAAATTAGCCAAAATGTTGAGAAGGGGGCTAATAGTCTAGATGATCATTTTTAGGTGATTACATTTGCCCCTCTTTGACTAATGCCTGATCGATCTGGGAACACATTATGTCAAAGAAAATAGAAAGCCAAGTAGGCGGTGATGGATGTAGATATCTGATTCCAAAGAATGAAATGCAGAAATAGATAGCAAGTTCTGAATGCACAGCCTGATAGCGGTAGTACTAAACACTAGGAAGATAATGTTAGGATCCGAAAAGAATTCTAACACCTAGCAAAGTGAATAGATCGAGAGCAAGTGATAAGGTCAAACAAATGCTCCTAAGAAATAGATAGCTGTAACAATTAGCAATAGAGTATTTTTGCCCCCTTGGGATCGAAATCGAAATGAGGTAAGAGGAAGCAGAAACTAGCTAGACATGAGAAAATTAGAATATAGCAATGTCCAAGATGACAGATAGATGATTAGAACCCAAGAATGACTATAAGAAATTGATAAAATGCCCTAGTTTGACTAGAGTTGACCTTGAAGGACACGGTGTAAAATTAGGTCAAATCTAGTAGAAAGATGATTTAGATGTGAAAAGGTGACTAGAAGTAGATATGAAGCATAGAAATGATGAAGACATGAAGAAATGAAGATGCCCCAATGATGATTCAGAGATTAGACCTCAAAAGGTCAGCTAACTGCTCAGAAGAAAGTAGAATTTTTAAAAGACAATTTTGACCATCAAGATGAATTCGAATTTGGATTTCGATCCCGAAAATGAATCTAGGATGTCAAAATTATTTAAGAGGTCAAAAATTTATATAATGTGATGATAAGATAGAAAAGAGATGAAGCGAAAGATTAAGAAGGTGAAAAGACATGAACAAGAAGAAAGTAAAGAAATATATGAAAGGAGTTAGCCGATATGTCTGCGAAAAGATGAAGAGAGAGAGCTCTTCCCACATGTAATAATGCAAGACTAAGCTAGAAAATGAACCTAAAATGCAAGCTAATATGAAAAGTGGTTTACCAGCAAGATGTGCATAACATTTAGACTCTTAATTTCATCATTGAGCATTTATTAGGGACATCATGAGATCATACAACCATCGCTAGTATAACTATGAGGATATGAATATGATCGATATTAGATAGGTATGTGGAAATCCAATCTAAGCATCAGAGACATGTAAGTCAAGATGACTACATGATTAGATTCCCTAAGTTTAATTTAGCAAGATTACACCTGTATCAAGGCATAAGTGCTAGGATAAACCCTAAGTGTGGTCTTGCAAAAAAGTCAAGGATGATACATTTGTAAGTCAACGTGTTGAATAGGACCAGCATAAATGCTTACAACACTATAGAAAAACAAAAGTATACCCACAAGCAGAAATCAAGAAAATATGTCCCATGCCCCAAGTCTTCTAGTCAATGAAATCCTTGAAAGACTATTAGGGAGGGAACACATGGCAAAGAAATCATCATAGATAGCACACAAAGTAGATAAAGATCAGCATAGCTCAGTCGTTTAAGTGTTAAAGTGCGTGTGTGCAAGTCACTTGGCCATTTCTTCAAGACTTGATTCTGATAGTGAGAAATATTGCAACATCGAAGACTGTAGGTAAAGTATCTGAAAAGTGTTGAAAAACACTTGATGTCAAGGTGGGGGAAGTGTTGAGAAACGCTATTTTGTGAGTTGTCAAAGAAACCCTAATGCACAAGGATACCTCAATAGGCTAAGTAACTATGCCCTCGAGAAAAAGACAAGAAACAATTCCAAGCCAAGAAATGTGTAGTGAAGTGAGTGATTGAGGTTGATAGGTAGAGGTGCAAGGGTCTCAAGTAGAACCTGTTTCCAGATTTTCACCACTTGACAGATTTTTTCAGGACTTTTTCAATATTTTGTTTTTTTGTTTTTTTTTTTTTTTTTTTTTGGTGATACATCAAAGTGCCTATTGCTAGGTTTTCACTAAGATTTTTTAGGATTTTTTCAGCATCATATATGATTTTTTTTGGAATTTTTCAGAAGGTTTTAGAGATCACTAGTTCTCAAGCAAGATCACATCATTTTCTCCCAATGTCTAGCAAGGTATAGGACACGATGGAGAAACAAGCCAATAGATAAGCAAAGATGCATAAGAAAGGAATGTGAAGCAAGTGAAAGTGATCCTCAAGGACTGACTCCTCAAGAGTACCCAAGCTAGGGAAAGAGGTGAAATAGTCATATGAAGCATGTTTTGGATAAGCAACGGAAGTAATGAGAAAGATAGCATGTAGAATAAGCAGTGAAGCCAACAAGTGAGATAGCATGAAGCATGTAGTCCAAAAGAGTAGACATGTCAAGAGACCAATCAGAATCATGTTTCATTTATTATGATCAAGATCAAGGGGTCAACTAGATAGTATAGCAATGAGATAGAGCAATAAGAATAAAGCTCAAGATAGAGGCTATGAGTGAATGGGAGAGCACAATAGAAACTCTCATGGATAAGATAGCCAATATGCAAAGATAGCTCAACATTGTCAAGATCAAAGAGAGAAGAGGGGATAGGTGGATGGTGGAAGAATTACACATGATGCCTGTTTGCCAGGTTTTCATCATGGTACTTATCCAAGTTACCACAAGATGTATTTTTCACCATAGGACGCATTTATTTCTCTTTACTTTTGCTACCAAGGTGCCACAAGAAGTAGTTTTCACCAAGGCACATTTTCATTTTTCTTTTTATTTTCTTTTTTTCTTTTTCTTTTTCTTTTTTTGAATTTTTAGAAAGAGCTCAAGCTTTTTGAATGTAGATAGTGCTCCTATAGGAAAGATAAGTCATGATAAGCCAAGACCATAGAAAGGTATGCTCAAAGATGTTGATAGGGTGATGAAAGAGAAATGGCGGTAGGAAGAATATATTGAGGATAAGAGTTCATGTATAGAAAGTAAGTGTAAGCTTTAGAGGATTTCATGAGGGTAGCTGAAATATTAGACAAGATCAACATTGACATGCACCTTGAAGGGTATTGGAACAATGGAGGAATCATGGATGAAATAGCTTGAGATTTAGATGTATGAGGTGGTAGAAGAGATTTGAAAAAAAGTGGAGTGGAAGGCTTTGGAATATTTTTAGAAAGATTTTTGGAAGAAGATGGAATGGAAGCCTTTGGAAGCTTGAATGTCAACTTTGAAGTATTTTCAATATTCAAGTCTTCTAAAAAAGACTTGGGAATCCATATAGCTTTAGATTTTCCTTTGGATACTTCAAAACACATTTCTTCAATAATGGGTTTAGGAACCCATATTTTCTTTGATTTAGCTTTTTTAACAGTGGACCTTTGCAATCTCTTTTGTGCATTCTCCTTCTTAGCATTCACATGTCGATTAGATGGGACATAGTGATCTTTATTTTTCAATGGATTCTTATGTTTATTCTCACTTCCAAAGGCCTTGGGATTTGTGGATGAATAAGGCTGATATGACTGGTTTAGATGTATAGATGGGTGAAAAGTCATCAAGGATGAGTGTCTTTGTTGATCTTGAGGTATGATGGGTGAAAAGCCATCAAGGATGAGTGTCTTTGTTGATCTTGAGGTATGATGGGAGAGTTAGGAGTGAATGTAGGAGATGGAGGAACATAAGGCCCCAAAATGGATGGAAGGTTTGAATGATGTAGCTTAGATGGATAAGGACCAAGGATAGATTTAGAAGATGCAAAGGGATAGTGGGAAGGGACATCAACATCTTTAGAGTGAGCAATGTGGTCAAAGCCATCAATAGACTCATGAGTAGCTTTGACAGGAGCAACATTTTTAATAGGAGCACTTGAAGCTTGAGTAAAATTTTGAAGTGGATATGGAGAAGTAGAACACGAGGGGACACTTTGATCTCGACAAGTAGCTTTGGATAGCATAGGAAGAGAACTTTTCTCATAATTTTCAGTAAGCTCAAGGGAGATAGTGGAAGTGACATCTTCATCATACTTATGAGGTGGACAAGATATAGGATATGGAATGGAAAAATCTTGAAAGAGATGAACAGGTGCTTGATCTTGATCTTTCTTGACATTTATAGCTTTTTCTTTTTCAGAGTCCTCTTGACATGGAGCCACTTCTAAGGATGAGGGAGAATGAAGAGTGAATGGAGTAGTGCTTGGATTAGGTATAGTAGTGCATGAAGGTTGAGGATGTTTAGGATTAGTAGCATGGAAAAGGTTTGCAGCCAAGTGAAGGTTAGCTTGAGTTTCTTTTAGAGATAGCCCTTGAGGATACACGTAGTCAATGTGGAAAGCATTAGATTCTTTATTTGATGGAGGCATGTTGGAAAGATTTGAAGTGTTGGGAGATGCACGAGTGTTGGAAGAAGTGGAAGATGTAATAGAGCCGCTACTAGACATAGGTTCATCAATGTAATCTTGCTCAAGAGAAGTATCCTCAGCACATGAGTCACTAGAGGTTCCAAGATCAACAATCTCATCATCAATGAGATCTTGGATTTTATGTTTCAGCTCTATACAATCAGAAGTAGCATGGTCATTAGATTGATGATAAGCACAATAGATATCCAAGAATGGGTTTCCATATGAGCTAGACTTAGGTAACATGATGATCTTATTACCAAGAAGTTTTTGCAAAGTGTCATCATAAGAATCTTCCAAGGGAGCAAAAGTTCTATTAGAATTATGTCTAGAGTCCTTTTGTTGTTTCTCAAGTGAATGGTATGCATCCATGTCTTCATCATTATCTTGGTCAAAGATAGGTCCATCATGAAATTTTAGCACAGGCTCAAAGGAGGTATCACTTGCTTGTTCTCTAAAGAGGTCTTTAGATCTAGAAGATGAAGACATTTGCTGTCTTGAAGTAGAGCATATAGACCTAGAAGAAGAGGATGACCTCAAAGAAGGTGACTCACATGCATGTAAAGACCTTAAGGAAGATTCATGTAATGATGCAATCTTCTCCTCTAACCTTTTCTCAAGTTTAGACTTCATTTCTGTCATGCGCTTAGAGAGATGAAGGTAAGAAAGATCGTTTGTCTCTTCTAGTTCTTTGTATTGCGCATATAGATCTTGAAACTCTTTAGTGACATGGAGGATATCATGATTATCGAGATTCAGTTGAAGTTTGGTAGCACAAGGTTTAGATCCCATAGTTTTAGATGCAAAGCCAAGCATAAAAGAGCCTAGAAGATAACTTGATGTTGAAACTATAGGAGGTAGAGTGTTCACTTGCCAAGATAGTAGAGAGAGATTAAAGCGACTTGTCAAACAATATGTCCAAGAAACTTACGACATGAATGATTCAAGTCAATAGCTAGGCAAGATGCCCAAATAGCCAAATAGATAGAGCAAGCGGGGTGACAAGTGAACAACTCTCCAACCCAAGAGTGTAGTCAAGAAATCAAGGCAACCATTGCAGCAAAAAGATAACTAGCAAGTGGACATAGACCATGAAGATAGAAAGACCAAGAGCGCTAAGACCAAAGAGCCACTTTAAGCATGTTAAAAAACTAGAGACATAGCAAATCAAAGTCAAATGATGAGACTCCCCTTACCAAGCAACACAAGAAAAATGTTAAGACTTGATGCTTTGACTTGGTTGACAAAGTTTGACAATAATTGATAGCATAGCAAATTTGATGTTCAAAAGAAATTTCTTTCCAAGCAAGTTAGTGACACATGGAGTATTCTTCAAACAATCAAGCAAGGAACAAAGAAACCTTGCATGATACAAGCATATGTAAGGTCTCAAAAGAAATCCCTAGAATTATCATCATGTGTATGTTCAAAAGATTTTCACAGGTATACCACATTCGAAAACACATCAAGCAATATCTACCTAAAGGACATGGTTCATTACTCAACAACTTGGCCCATGCTTGATACTCCTTCGCCTCACACCAAGTGGTTTCCCACAAGAGATATTAGCTTTGTCATGGAAGTGCCATAAGCACAACCAAGGGAACACATATGGTGAGTGTAAAATCTTGGGGTGATCCGAGTAGTCCACTAGGATCGATCCTTGCACCAAGAAGTTGAGCGGCTAAAAAAGGGTAATTACTAACTTAGGGTGTTTAGATAGGGCTTCCGTTCATAGTGTTTCTCTTGCTCCCAATTATGGGACACCTCACCTTGTGATGAGTAACCGATCTCACGACCACAAGAGTACCTTAAGCATTCTTGCCTAGTGATCTCCCTATGGTCGAAATCCCATAAGCGATCACACTAGGCGAAGACAAACACTATGTCTACCAAGGTTTTGTGTCCTTGATAGCCTTGAGTTTATAGTGGGTTGGAAGAGCTGGGTAATCTACTTGTCCCCAATTGGGCCGTTCCTCTCAGGTTGTCCGAGAGCAGGCCCTCTAAAGGATTCTAACTACACAAAGAGTGGATCAACTTTTAGAAGTCAAGATTTTTGATTCACCACAAGGGTGAAGAGCATACTCTCCTATTCCAATCATTTCTTCCAAACACACCAGGAAGATTCAATTACCCCTTGCTTTTGAAACCAAATGGCAAGTCAAGATTTCTGATTCACCACAAGGGTGAAGAGCATACTCTCCTATTACCAAAAGACTCCAATCACAAGTTTTATGTGCTTATGGAAAATGAACAATTAGTCAATGCCACACATGAAAATAAAAAAGAAAGAAATTTTGAGTTTTTATGCTTTGGGCAGCCCTGCAAACAATGTTAGTAGCCCTTGCGCATTTGAAGCTTTGATATGCGTTCTTTTTATGCAATGTTTCAATTTTTTCATAAGGACGGCAACCTGTAATCACAACTTGTTAGCACCAAAAGTTAGTGTAAAATAACATAAAAATTTGCAATAAAAAGTGTTTAGTTGCCTCAAAAATCCAATTTATCTTCCAACCAAGTGCATGCAAAGAAAGTGCAAGTTAATCACAAATGCTCTCAATTTTACTCTTTGATTTTGACCTAGTCAACAAGATTGAACTTTTTTGCTATGATTTCGGATCCAAAAACAGAAATGAAAAGAAAAGACCCCTACTAAAAAACAGAGAGCTTTTCAAAAATGTAAGAAATTCAAAAAAACTCTTCATTTGGGCCCTAGAGATCGATTTTGTCAAAACAGACAATATTTATCAAATCAGGTTTTTGATCCCTAACGTGACCTCAAAAGTCAAAACACAAAGAGAGTACCCCTCTTATAATTCAAAGATCTTTTTGAAAATGTAAGTTTTTCTGAAAAATATGCTGATTTGCGATCAAAAATGGCTTTTTATGAAAAATAAAGAAAAAATCATAACTCTCGCAAATCATGTTAAAATGCTCTAAAAATTAGACTAAGACATTTTGAGCATATATCCAACCTGTAAAAAAAAATTTAGAACCAAACTTTAAGCGGTTTAAAAGATATGATCAAATCTTTAAACCAACTAAGTTTTTAGCCTTCAAACCAATCTACTTATGGGTTGGCCTTAAAACCAAAATGATAATTCTACAAAAGCACTTGATTAGATCCAATATGCTGCTATAAAAAATTAGATATAAGAAATGAAATCAAATGGAGCTAGAAACTTGATTCAAGCCCCACGGTGGGCGCCAAAAATGTACACTCGAATTGTGTCCCACTCTAAACCCTTCTATCCAAACGATTCCATGAGTTGGAATGTTTGGATGCCCACTTAGAGCTTCCTATCCACAGAGTGCAAGAGAGTATATTTCAAGAATAAGAAGGCTCTCAGATGAGCCTTAGAGATACTCTTCTTGCTAGTAAACCATGCAATGGGAGGTTCCAAAGACAAGATGCAAGAATGCAAATATCCCAAGGAGTTCCTCAAGAATGCAATGCAACTAAAGATTAAACTAGAATGAATATGAAAAGTGAAGCTATTCTAAGCATAGATGAGAGTGTTACAATCCAAGTATTAAGCTATGTGAGATAGATTATTGCAAAATAAAAGCTAAACTAACATGCAACATGAATCTAAGCTAAAATGCTATGGCATGAGAGAATGTAGACAAGAAATAGAAGTTCTCCACAAAGCTCCAAAGAAACCTATTAGAAAACCTGTAGCATAACAATATTCAAAATGAGGATTGGATTGAGGGGGAAAGTTTTCTCCCTTTTAAAGTTATACAAACAGTAGAGATCAAGATGAAGATGGTGGATGATCAACGGTGGAATTTGAAAAGAGGAGTGATCCATGTGCACACACAAGTCAACCAATAGAATATAAGTTGACTTGTCATATAAGACAAAAAGTCTCACAAGCTTTTTTTTTTAATTGTAAAATAGAAAAAGGACTTTATTTGTGCACTTTAAGTGGGTTAGAAGAATGGGGTGTTTTATTTAATTAAAAGGGGACATATTCTTTTAATCAAATAATGAACTTAGGATAGCATAGTCAAACTATAGGTTATAATCAAATAAATTGATTATTAGCAATTTGGTCTAGATAAATGATTAAATTAATTTAGCCAAAATGTTGAAAAGGGGGCTAATAGTCTAGATGACCATTTTTAGGTGATTAAATTTGCCCCTCTTTAACTAATGCGTGATCGATCTGGTAACACATTATGTCAAAGAAAATAGAAAGCCAAGTAGGCGATGATAGATATAGATATCTGATTTTGAAGAACGAAATGTAGAAAAAGATAGCAAGTCCTAAATGGACAGCCTGATAGTGGTAGTACTGAACACTAGGAAAAGATTGTGTCAGAATTCAAGAAGAATGCTAACACTTAGCAAAGTAGATAGATCGAGAACAAGTGAAAAGATCAAACAAATGCTCCTAAGAAATAGATAGTTGTAGCAATCAATGATAGAGTATTTCTGCCCCCTCAAGATCGAAATTGAAATGAGATAAGGGGATGCAAAAATGTACACTCGAAAGTGTCCCACTCTAAACCCTTCTATCCAAACGATTCTATGAGTTTGGAATGCTTGGATGCCAGCTTAGAGCTCCCTATCCACGGAGTGCAAGAGAGTGTATTTCAAGTTCAAGGGCTCTCAGATGAGCCTTAGAGATACTCTTCTTGCTAGTAAACCATGCAATGGGAGGTTCCAAAGACAAGATGCAAGAATGCAAATATCCCAAGGAGTTCCTCAAGAATGCAATGCAACTAAAGATTAAAGTAGAATGAATATGAAAAGTACAGCTATTCTAAGCATGGATGAGAGTGTTACAATCCAAGTATTAAACTATGTGAGATAGATTATTGCAAAATAGAAGCTAAACTAACATGCAACATGAATCTAAGCTAAAATGCTATGGCATGAGAGAATGTAGACAAGAAATAGAAGTTCTCCACAAAGCTCCAAAGAAACCTGTTAGAAAACCTGCAGCATAACAATATTCAAAATGAGGATTGGATTGAGGGGGAAAGCTCTCTCCCTTTTAAAGTTGTACGGACACTCGCAAAATCTAGAAAATGAGACACACATCTTGAAGACCTTAGTCTAATATTGAACTATATGGAACAATTTAAATTTATGTTAAACCCGAAAAAGTGTGCCTTTAGTGTCACTTTTGGAAAATTGCTAGGCTATATTATCTCAGCAAAAGGTATTGAGGTTGATCCTGAAAGATCCAGTCTATCATAGAAATGCCTCCTCCAAGAAATATTAGTCAACTTAAAAGTTTGCAAGGATGTCTACAATCCATAAGAAGATTTATTTCTTAGTTGGTTGATAAAGCTCAAACTTTTAACAATAATTTGCATAAAGGCTTTACACATATCTAGAATGATGAATGTCAACAAAGTCTACACCAAATCAAAGGGTACTTGGCTAAACCTCCAATTTTGATGCCACCTATTCTGGGAAAACCTTTGATCTTGTATATCTTAGCTATAACTTCTTCTTAAGGAGAATTATTAGACCAAAGTGATGAGATTGGTAAAGAACAGGCTATATATTACATCAGTCAAACTTTGGTTGCTTATGAAATGAACTATACCACTATCGAGAAAGCCTGTCTTGCAGCGATTTTTTCTTCTCAAAAACTCTAACATTACATGTTGGCACGTATAGGTCACCTAATGGCTAAAATTGATCCTTTGAAATATTTGTTGAGCAAAGCTGCGTTTACTGGCCGTCTAGCTAAATGAATGACGATTCTTTCAAAATTTGACATTTAGTATGTCGAACATAAAGCCATCAAAGGACAAGCTATGGCTAACCAATTGGTTGATTTTCCACTAGAGGATATAACACCCATACAAGTTGAGTTTCTAGATGCCTCAATTATGTACATCACTGAGAGAACTTCGAAAATGTTCTTTGATAGTTCTTATACACATAATGGAGCTAGAGCAGGTGTCTTGTTTGTTTCCCCTCATGGATATATGATCCCCAAATCTTACGAACTCTTATTCCCTTGTACAAACAACATTACAGAATATGAGGCACTAACTAGTGGGATCAAAATGACCCTTGAATTGAGAATAACTAAATTGCAAATCTATGGAGATTCTCAACTTGTTCTCAACCAAGTGAACAATGACTACCAAACAAAAGATGACAAGTTAATACCTTACAAAAATTTTATAGATGCTCTAAGGAACTATTTCACTTTTGTGACATTCCAGCAAACTCCTAGAGCAGAAAATAAGGTTCTCGATGCTATTGCCACTCTAGCATCTATCCTCCAACTACAAGAACATGAATCACGATTTGAGTTCCTAGTGGAAGAACTACATCATCTTGCCTATGATTCTTTTGATAACCAAGTCATCTACACTATTGTAGGTCACGATTCCTCCCATTATGCGGCTATCTTTTCTTACCTACATGATCAAGTTATTCCTAAAAACCTCATGCGTAACCAAAAATGCCAACTCCTCTGCAATGCTTCGCGTTACACTTTGGTCTCTAGTGACTTATATAGGAAGATTCTAGACAAAACATTACTTAGGTGTTTAGATATAGAAGAGTCCAAAAAGGCACTTGTCGAAGTCCATGACAGTATTTGTGGGGCACATTCTAATGGCCTTGCACTTGCTCAAAAACTACTTAGGGTGGGTTGTTACTACCAACCATGCAAGTCAATGTTGTTTTTTATGCCAAGTCTTGTCAGAAATGTCAACTTCATGGTAACTTAATTCATGCTCCTTGATGGGAGCTGATTCCCTCTGTGACATATTGGCAATTTCAACAATGGGCCTTCCACTTGGTAGAAAAAAATCACCCAAGTTCATCTAGTTGTCACAAATTCATCATTACAACCACTAAGTATTTCACCAAATGGGTTGAAGTTGTGCTACTATCTGTTGCTACAGCCAAAAATGTTGCCCTATTTATACTAAACCACATCATTTGTCAGTATGGTATTCCTTCCTCCATCATTATTGATAATGGAGGAAAATTCAAGAATAAGGACCTCAAATAGTTGTGTAAGAAATTTTGAATCAAACAACATTGGTCCTTTATCTACTACCCTTAAGGGATGACCAAAATGAGGCCTCCAACAAAACATTGTTAAAAATCTTACACTGCACGATTCACAAGTCTAGGAAAGATTGGCACCTATAGATAAATTTGGCACTTTGGGCCTATAGAACTACCATTCATACTCCTACAGAGGCCACACCCTTTTCTCTAGTTTATGGCTCTGAGGTCATCCTTCCATTAGAAGTTAAGATCCCTTCCTTGCAAGTCTCCTTACATGGGTTGATAATTGATGAAGACCATAGAGCTATGTGAGTATAGGAATTAGAGACTCTTGATGAATGTTGTAAGGTTGCTTTTGATCACATGAGGGCTTATCAGAAGTGCATCTCTACTCAGTATAACAAGAAAGTTCACCCACATGAGTTTCAAGTAGGTGAACTTGTGCTTAGAGAGAATCTGAAAAATCAGCAACATAGAGAGCAGAAAGGCAAGTTTGAACCTAATTGGTTAGTCCTATACATTATCACAATAGTATTTGGGTCTGTGCTTATCAACTATCTACTCCTGAAGGTGAAGAACTCACAGAGCTTATTAATGTCCTACATTTGAAGAAGTTATGTGCCTAGAGGCTCACTGCTTAGTTTTCTTGTACGTACTTATTGATCCTAAAAAAATCCTAAAAATCAGAAAATGAATTGAAAAAATAATCATCATAGTGAAAACCTAGTAATAGACACTTTGATGTACCACCAAAAAAATAAAAAAATACAAAAAATACAAATTTTTTTTTTAAAGTCCAGAAAAAATATGTCAAGTGGTAAAAACCTAGAAACAGGTGTTGTTTGAGACCCTTGCACCTATGTCTATCAATCTTAATCACCCATTTCTCTACACACTTCCTAGCTTGGGATTGTTTTCTTGTCCTCATCTCAAGGGTACAACTACTTAGCCTACTTGAGGTTTCCTTGTGCATTAGGGTTTCTTTGGCAACTCACAAAATAGTGTTTCTCAACACTACATCCCCAACTTGACATCAAGTGTTTCTCAACACTTTTTAGATAGCTTACCGACGATCTCTAATGTCACGGTATTTCTCGCTATCAGAATTAATTCTTGAATAAATGGCCAAGTGACTTACACACATGCACTTAAACACTTAAAACAACTAAACTATGTTGATCTTTATTTTCTTTGTGTATTGTCTATGTTAATTTCTTTACTATGTGTTCCCTCCCTAATAGTCTTTTGAGGATGTCATTGACTAGAAGATTGGGGGCATGGGACATATTTTCTTGATTAGTATTTATTATCTATATATGACATAGGTACACTAAGAAAGTGTCCCACTATAAACCCTTCTATCCAAGGGATTCCATTTGTTTGGAATGCTTGGATACTAACTTAGACCTCCCTATCCATGGAGTACAAGAGAGTATATTTCAAGCATAAGTAGGCTCTCAACTAAGCCTTAGAAATACACTTCTTTCTAGTAAACCATGCAATGTGATCTAAATTAAGAATCCAAATTGCGATACCTGGTGTAGAACCTGCAGTATTGTGAATTAATTGAAAAACCATTAAAATGCCACAATAGATGATTTGCAAGCCAAAAGTTATCTATTCCATTCAAAAATAGAGTTTATAAAAGTATGATGGATCCCAAGGGTCATCACTATCCCTTCGAAATGAAAGTGAAGAGTCCACAAGATAATTAATTACAAAATAAATCCAAACAACTATAAAAAAAACTACAAAAATCTATATTAAAAAAATATGTCTACTTGTAGAAGTCATAACTTTCTATTCGTAGCTCAAAAACACAAACCGTCAGAATTTTTGAAAAGATCTTCTAAAGTTCTCCATTTTGCGTCTAAAGTCTTAAGCATTGCGCTATGAATTCTTGGCCTATCGAAGCCCAAAAATGCCCCGGAGGCCTTTGAAAATGCAAAATACTAGAACATAGAAAATACTAAAAAAAATAGAATTTGGTATTTTCTCATTTTTGCTCATGCCAACATCTTTTGCATCTTCCTAGACTATTTTTTAATCATTCTTCCCCCTTGAAAATAAATGGGCCCCATTTCATCCAAATTTTGCATCAGATGTGGAAAATGAAGCTGGATTTGTTCACATGTAAGCCACTTTCGTTGTTGAACAAATTGTCCTACTTTCACCACATGATATAAATAGATTGTCTAGTTCCTCAAATTATTCATGACAACCTCCACAATTTGGTCACTTTGGAGTGGATTAATAACTTTTGGATTCAACTCTGTATCACTGATTTCTTGGGCAACATCTGCAATGTCTAGCGAAGGAGGGAAATATGGCTTCAATAGTTCTACATTGAAAACTTGATGGACACCCAAAAATGGAGGCAGGTTGAGTTCAAATGCATTTTTGCTAACTTTCTTGATGATCTTACAGGGACCATAATGAAGAGGATGAATCTTTCTATGAGGGCCTTGTAAACGTTCCTTCTATAAATGCAACCATACCTTATCCCTAACCTAAAAATTATGAGGAGTTAGATGTTGATCATGCCTCGATTTATACTTCTTAGTAATCTACTCCAAAATTTCATCAATTTTTGCTAAAAATGATGAATTTTATCAATAAACTTCATAGCTTTGTCCTTCTCCTTATCCAAGCATGGCACCAAGCCAGGTTACATAATTGGGATAGAAACATTTATTGGTGCTAAGGGTTGATATCCAAGACAAACTTCAAATGGGCTATGGCCAGTTGAGCTATGAATTTCCCTATTGCAGCTATGTTGCACATATGGAAGGCTCTCATCCCATGTGCAAGGATGTTTGGAGTGATACATAGGTAGAATTTGAATAATCATTCGATTAAAAACCTCTGTTTGACCAATTGTTTGAGGATGGAATGTAGTAGACTTTGTTAGTTTTGTGTCCATCGTTGCCCATAAAGAAGACAAAAATTTACTGAGAAATTGAGTATCCCTATCTGAAATAATGGTTTTTGGTAGCCTAAAATGAACCCATACATGCTCAAAAAAGAGTTTTGTAGTTTCTTCTATAGAGATTTCCTTTCTACATGCCACCAAGTTGCCATTTTTGAAAATCTATCTACTACAATATATACACAATCATGCCCATGTTTAGTGGTAGGAAGACCAAACATAAAATCCATTAAAATTGAATGCCAAGGTTTATTAGGAATAGGAAGTGGTAAATATAAACCCAACTTACGATTTGTAGGCTTTGCAATAGCGCACGTTGTACATGCTTGAATGTATTCTATCACATCATTTTTCAATCTTGGCCAGTAAAAATATTTTTGTAGTATATCAGTAGTCTTACCTATTCCAAAATGACAAGCAACCTTGCTGTAGTGAGCTTTCCATATTAACTTCTTACGTTCTTCCTCAGGAACACAAATCTGGCCAAAGTGGCAAAGCATTCCATCTTGTAAGTAATAATCATTCACATGTTTACCTTCCACAAGCTGAGTATAAACATTAGAAAAATCATTATCCTGGCCATACAAGTGGGCCCAATTTTCTGTTTGGTGACCACATGATTCTAATACCATACTTATTCCTGCAATTGGTGGCCTACTCAAACAATCTAATAACTTATTGGTGCTTCCTTTCTTATGTTGAATGTTGAGATGAAATTGTTGAAGATAAGCTAACCATCTTTGGTGCTTGTCATTCTGTATTTTGCCTTGTGTTTGCAAAAATTGAAGGGGTTCATAATCTATGTGAATGATAGTCTCCTTTCCCAATATGTAATGTTTCCACTACTTGCAAGCTTAAAAAATAGCATATAATTCCTTATCATAGGTGGGATATCTATGCACTGTATCAAAAAAAGTCTCACTATGGTAGGCAACTGGATATCCATGTTGCATGAGGATTACTTCGAAAGCATATTCGGATGCATCAGTTTGAATTTCAAAAGATTGTTGTAAATTAGGAAGAGATAAAATAGGTGCAGAACATAGCCTTTGTTTCAACTCCTTAAATGCTTGTTGATGAGCACCTGTCCACTTAAACTTTGCTTTCATACCTCCTCGTAATGCCTAATTCAAAGTCCAAGAAAAATGTGAAAATCCAAACACAAATCTGCAATAAAAGTTAGCTAAGCCCAAGAAGCTACACAACTCTATGAGATTCCTTGGAGTAGGTCAGTCTTTAATTACTTTTATCTTTTCAAGATCAACATGAACACCTTCACTATCAATAACATATCCCAAGTACTTAATACTTTTCATACCAAAATTATATTTTTCCTTATTTGCACAGAGTCCATGGTCTTGCAATGTAGATAATATTTGTTCCACATGTTGTAGATGTTCTTCCCATGTTTTGCTGAAAATTAGAATATCATCTAGATACACAACTACAAAAGAGTCAATGAATGGCCTAAGCACATCATTTATCATCCTCATAAATGTAGCTAGGGCATTTGTGAGACCAAAATGCATCACCAACCATTCAAATAATCCCTCTTTGGATTTAAAAGCAGTCTTCCATACATAGGTTGGATCAATTGGTACTTGATGGTATCCAGATTTCAAGTCAATTTTAGTGAAGAATTTTGCCCCTCTAAGTTGGTCTAAGAGATCATCTATCCGAGGAATTGGATATCTATTTTTTTACAGTTATCTTATTCAATGATCTATAATCAATACAGAGCCTCCATGTACCTTCCTTTTTCTTTGCAAGAACAATTGGGCTACCACCGGGAGATGCACTTGGGAAAATATGTCCTTTATGAATCAATTCTTGTATCTGGCCTTTTTTCTCATCATTTTCTATAACTGACCTCTTGTATATTGGCTCATTAGGCAATGGGGTTCCTAGTATCAAATCAATAGAGTCTTTAACTTGGCAATGTGAGGGTACCCTTTTTGGTAACTAAAACAAATTCTAAAATTTTGTTAAAATTTGATCCATTGATCTTTGTTGTTTTGTTGTGATGGACACCATGGAATGAGAATTACACACACTTTTCTTTTCTTCCTCAGGACAAATCATTAATAACACAAATGTACCAATTTGGGCTATTAACCTTCTACATTGTTTTGCACTAATCAAAGATGTAGAGTGTGCAGGACTTACCTTTGGAATTCTGTACTTCTATCCACCTAACTTGATTGTCACACTTCGTGGTCTAGACTCATACACCCCATGGCGTTGATACATGTATGGCTGTCCTAGCAAAATATCACACACATCAAGAGGAGCTACATCATAGATCACCTCATCTTTGAATGGTTTAATGGAATATGATAGATGACATTGTTTGTTTACTTGAATATCTCTCCCTTGGCTCACCCATCCCATAGAATATGGTTGTGAGAGTGATGTTGTTTTTAGATTCAATCTTTTTACAGTCTCAGTGGATATCAAATTCTTTTGACTACCACTATCAACAATAAAATGCAAAGCTTTTCCTCCTACCCACATTTGTGAATGGAACAATCTTTCTTCATCATCACGAACAAATACCTTTGTAGTGGCCACTGTGGCATATGGGTTAGCCTCAATGATTTGTTCATCCTCCTTTTGTTTTCCAAAATATGTCACCTCGATTGCAATGGCTTCTTCATGGGTTTCCATCATTAAATTCTTTGTAGTTCTACAATTTTTGGTGTAATGAGAGGGACTTTTATGGACTTCACACCACATACTTGAGTCATGCCCTATTTCCTTTATGCCCTATGTCTTCTTTGCCAGTGCATTTGGAGTTGGATCCATGGTTATTTGTTTTCCCATTGGCTTATTACCTTCACCTTTCCATTTGTTGTTCATTGGATTTTCCCTCCTCCCTTTTTGTTTGAACTTCTCCTCAATTCTTGATGCATATTTGAAAGTACTAGACAATGTTTGTATATTCAAGAAATCCATTTCAGTTTGAATATATCTATGAAGACCACTCTTATACTTCAGAACTCGGTGTTTTTCTAAGTCTTTGATGCCAAGCTTTGTAGAGAGAGTATGAAATATGTTGGGGTACTCCTGAACTAATTGGTCTTTCTTTTGTTAGAGTAATTGCCATTGCATATATTTATGTTCATAGGTATCCTGAGGGTAATATTCTTGTTTTATATGCTCTACAAATTCTTCTCATGTGGGTTTTCCATCAAACATGATAGAAAATTCATTTTCATCCTGAGCCTCTTGGTTTTCTTCAATTGTTAAGTGAACCTCCCATGCCAACTTCACATGATTCTCAGCTTTGAGGAGGGTAAAGGTTATATTTTCAATATCTGAGAAATTATTAACACAAAAGTACCTCTCCAATTTGGACAACCAGTCATCAACAGCATTTGCATCAATTTTTCCTTGAAAAGTTGGAATATCAAAATTTACTTTC
This sequence comes from Cupressus sempervirens, assembly GCA_028749045.1. Lineage (NCBI taxonomy): Eukaryota > Viridiplantae > Streptophyta > Pinopsida > Cupressales > Cupressaceae > Cupressus > Cupressus sempervirens. The sequence continues at coordinate 384,489,130 of CM053788.1, read as the reverse complement.
ACCTTGAATGGGGTTTTCCCACCAAATTTTGGATTGCTCAGACTGGCTTGTGCCTCTCATTTTCCCAGCATCTCTAAAAATTGTTTCATCATTTCTTCACATTGCTTATTTAATGCCTCTTCCACCATTGTTTTGAAGGATTCATCCATCCCCTTAGTTTTTTGTTTTTCCATCTATGATCATGTGCATCTCAAAGGAAGATAATCTAAGAGACCTCTTGTGCCCAATCCCAACCTTTGATAAGCTAACCACATATGATGGGACATATAGGAGCAAACAAGCACTGATACCACTGATCTAAATTAAGAATTTAGATTGCAATACTTGGTGTAGAACCTGAGGTATTGTGAATTAATTAAAAAACCATTAAAATTTCATAATAGATGATTTGTAAGCCAAAAGTGATCCATTCCATTTGAAAATAGTGTTTATACAAGTATGATGGATCCCAAGGGTCATCACTATCCCTTGGAAATGAAAATGAAGAGTCCATAAGATAATTAATTACAAAATAAATCCAAACAACTATAAAAAAAAAAAACTACAAAAATATATATTAAAAAATGCATCTACTTGTAGAAGTCATAACTTTCTACTAGTAGCAATGAAATATCTAAATCATAAACTATTATTGCTCTGCTCTGCTAAAATGGCAAAAAAAGTGAAATTTCAACCAAAATTCAGTCGCCCCTTTTTGAGATTCATTGCATACTAGCAGAAGACATATCCATAGCCTCCTCTGGCGATTAAAAACAAATGTGAAGCCCTCTCACAGTGAAACTTAGATCAAGGAGAAACCTGCGATCTAGACAAGAACAATTTTGAATCATTTGTCAAGAAACACATCAGACGAAACATGGAAATTCATAACAATCAAATCCACACAAAAAAAAGATGGTTGGCAGTCTGTGCATAGAAGAAGAAAGTGGTCCCAAATCTGGCATGATCAAGAAGGAATGGGAGAAAAAATTTAGAAAAAAAAAGCCTTCTATTGTCAAACCAAATATGCACCGGAACCAGAGACTAACCCTAGCTCCAAGTTGAGCAAATATTTCAACCCAAAGGAGAAACCTGAAGGACCATGATGGATTTCTAAAGGTAACGTTATCCCTCTAGGGTGGGCTCTAGAAAACTTCTCCAAAAAAACCACGGCTCCACCAAAGCAATCTCATGACAATAATCCGCGAATTAAAAAAATTGACAAAGAGAAATCAATTTATATCCCACCGCATTAGAAGATAGATCAAACAACATCCAAGGGAAGAATGGCAGGAAGATCAAAGTGAAGTTTCTCTGATAAGAGCACAAACGGCGATGAAATAATCATCAACAATTCACATAGTGAAAGAAAGTGGATGGAATGTGAGGATAAGGGCATCTACATGTATTGGAATGGTCTGTTAAGGAAAAGATCTAGGCTGGTACACATCATTTCTATGATTTGGGGCAACAAGGTAAGTACTCTTAACTCATTTGCAGATAAAGTTTGGTCCATTTTGTGTCAAAATGCACAGGATAAAGAGGAAATTTTGAAATTAGATCTTCTCTTCTATAATGGACATCATATTAAATTTCTAACATGGCAACCAAACTTTGACAAAAACCATATTAAAATACAAAAACTATCAAATGAATGGAAAGAATAGAAATTCCATCAGAATTAATGGAGGAGACCACTATTAAAAAAATTGGTAACTCATTAGGAACTGTAATTGGATTTGAAGATAATCTAAATAAAACTAACAAAATCAGGGTTTTGGTTAAAACTAATCAAAACCATCCAGTCAACAGGAAGATCATTACAAATAGATCTATATACAATTTAACCTTCAAAGAATATTTAGGAGAAATTCTCAAAATATTAGATGCAAACTTATTAAAATCTTGTATTAAAAATAACATCAAAGATCATACAATCACAAAAAGGAGTACAAGCAAAAAATTAGAAAGGAAGGATGAGGATATCATAAGAACTCCAATCCTAAAAGAAGATGTGAATGAGGAAATAGCAACAAACATTCTGGAAAATGGATCTATAGATAGCAAAATAGAACCAATGAATAATGGAAAGGATTTGGATAGATCAAAGGAAACAGAGTGGAAGGATAACATTAGCTACTGGCATTCACTTAACAAATTCAAGAAATGTAAGGACTACCAATTGGAAAAAGAGGTCATTAAAGAAATGGAATTGAACATCATCAAATTAAACAAGCTTCTTCATGAAACCTTCCTAATTCAAAATGAATTAATTGATCAAAGTCTATTAGCAGAAGAAATACATAAGGAACATAAAGGGAAGAGGATTCAAGTCACAGAAATAGGGGAGACATTAGGAATTTGTGCAAATTAGAATAAGGATCAGAGGCAGGAGGACGAATTTGTCCACATTGGACCAACTGAACCAAGACAAAAGGAGCAAAGGTCAGAAAGAAGAGTAGAGCAAGATTCAGAAATATTGCAAGAAGAGGCTAATCCAGAGGGAGACATAAAGCAAGTGGTTATCATCCCACCTGCAGACTCAGCCCAGTGGAGCAATATAACTATCAGGAAGAAAGGGAAAAAGAAAAGCTACAAGTTTTGGCAAACACCTTGTAATGGAAAAGATATGTTTGCATTAGAAACAGAGAACACTGGATCAGCTTTAAGAGAATCGTTACATTTAGCAGACATAGAACAAAATTGGGGGAATGAATCAATGAACTGTCCTAACAAAAAAGATTTCTACAGAGAGGCCAAATTATAAAAGCCGATCCAAACAATAATAGACAAGGACCAACAAATAAGCAAAATGTTAATCAAGGAAATCATCTCGAAAGAAAACCAGGAGGGCGAGGACTCTGCTATTGTTTAAAAGGTATTAGAAGAGAAAAATCTTGAAAGAATAGGTATAGTAGTGAATCAAGAGGGAATGAAAACACCAATCTATGGAAAATCAAAATAGAAATGTGGTAGGAAATCACTAAAAGAACTTGGAGAGGCTGTAGGGTAGGTCAAGGATCAGACAAAGATTTTAGATATACTTTACAGTGGGAAGGGGAAGTTCCTTCCTAAGGAGCAATGAAAATCACAACTTGGAATGCTAAGGGCTTTAATGCCCCTAGCAAAAAATGCTTGTTAAAGCGTAATCTCACCTTATTTGATTTAGATATTTCATTATTATAAGAAATTGAACTAAATAAAGAAGAAGGAGTAAAGCTGAGTCATAAATTGGGAAAATGGAAATCAGAATTTCAACAATCACAGGGTGCCTCAAGAGGACTTAGTATAATATGGAATCCTAGGCAAATCAATGTTGAAGTACTCTCCTCAAAAATAAATTGGATGGGAGTTAAAGTCGTCAGTACAAAATCTAACTTGCAAATAGTTATAATTAATGTTTATGGACCGTCACCAATAGAAGACAAGCTTGTAGTCTAGAATGAGATCAGTACCTTTATTAACTCTATGCCCCAAGAAACAATCATTGTAGGAGGAGACTTTAATGCGGTCTTAAGCAAGGAAGAAAAATAAGGAGGGAGTAATCAAGTAAGCAGAGCTATGGAAGATTTCAAAAAATGGATTCAGGAAGACTCTCTTATGGATATCAAAACAAAGAATGACATATATACTTGGAATAACTAAAGGAAAGGATTCTATTATATAGCAAAAAGACTGGACAGATTTCTTCTGAGAGGAGAACTCAGTATGGACAATCTGATTAATGTGTAAATATTACCTATGGCCGAATCAGATCATTTCCCAGTGAAAATGGAAATCAAAGAGCAAATAAAACCTAGCAGAAACCCTTTTAAATGTGAGAAAATGTGGTTTATGGATAAAGCTTTTATGGAGCAGATTAGAGATTGGTGGCAAGAGGAACAGTTTGAGGGTTCAAAAATGTTTTTCTTGGTCTCCAAACTGAAAAGTATAAAACAAAAGATTTTAAAATGGAATAACCTTCATTTTAAAAATATTTTTAAAGAAAAACTAGAAATTGAAGAAAAAATGAGTAAATTAAATAAAGAGATCCTCATGAAAGGAATGAATAATGAATCTTACCAATTAGAGAAAGAGTACTTCTTAAAACATGAAGAAATTCTAGCTAAAGAAGAAATATTCTAGAGATAGAAATCTAGAGAAAAATGGCTCCTAGAAGGGGATCATAATAATAAAAAATTTCACAATAGTACTATTAATAATAGAAATTATATTAACATTTCCAAAATTAGGAATTCAAGGGGGGAGCAAACCAAAAATCTAGAAGAAATTGCTAATACATTCATCAAATTTTTTAATGATACGATCAATAATTTTGACTCATCAAACAAATCTACCCAAGATGAGATGTTAAAACACATTCCTAAGCTGATCTTAGAGGAGGATAAGAAATTTCTTAATGAACCCTTTACCCTTCTAGAGGTCAAATATGCACTTTTCAGTATGAAACCGGATAAATCACCAAGTCCAGGTGGCTTCGAAGCCTTCTTTTTTCAACAATGTTGGGACATTCTAGGAGTGGAGTTGTGGAAAACCTTAGAAGCCACACATAATGAAGGATCAATTTTAACTAAAATAAACCATATGTTTCTTACTCTCATTCCTAAAAAGAATGAAAGTGTAGTGCCCGGGGATTTCAGGCCTATTGCTTTATGCAACACTATTTATAAAGTGTTCTCAAAATTTCTAGGTAATCATCTCAAAAGTTTCCTCCCTAAACTCATTTCAAAAGAGCAAACCAACTTTGTCCCTAATAGATCTATATTAGATGGCATCTCAATTATACAGAAAACTATTCATTCGGCAATTAAAAATAAGGAAGCATGTATGTTGCTTAAACTAGATATTTAGAAAGCATATGATAAGGTAGATTGGAGATTTCTCTGTAAAACCTTAGAGGCCTTTGGCTTCTCTAAACAATGGATCAACATTATTTTTCAATGTATCTCTACTCCCAAATTTTTTATTCTCGTCAACGGAACCCTAAAAGGTTTCTTTAATATCTCAAGGGGCATCAGACAAGGAGACCCAATCTCTCCATTCCTATTCATCATTATGGCAGAGGCAGTTGGAAGAGCAATTAAGGCAGCACAAGAGGAAAGTAAAATCAAAGGGGTGATAATCATGAATGGAGTTGATAACACTACCCACCAACAATTTGTTGATGACACTATACTTGCTGGAATCAGCACCTTACAAGAGGCAAACCATATGCAACACATCTTGGAGACATATACAAAAGCATCCGGGCAAATGATCAATGCTGAGAAATCAAAAATCTTCTTTCTAAATACTGATATAGAAGTTGAAGATCAAATCTATCAGAAACTTGCATTCAAAAAAGGAAAATAACCTTTTAGATACCTAGGGATATATCTCGACAAGAGTAATCATACTAACTCGGGATGGGAACATATTCTCAGGAAAATTGATAATCAAATAGAATCTTGGAAAGGAAGATGGTTAACAAAGGTGGGGAGAACAACAAAGATCAAAGTTGTCCTAGTAGCTGTCCCATCTTATCAACTTTCTTGCTCACATCTACCCAAAAATATCAACTCTAAATTGGAAAGCAAACTATGCAACTTATTCTAGAAAGGATTGGAGGACAAGAAAAAAACAACCCTAATCAGCTGGAGTAAAATTTGCAAACTAAAAGAATTCGATAGATTAGGAATTAAAATTCTAAAATGGCAGAACGAAGCCCTAGGTGCCAGACAAGTTTGGAGACTTAATCAAGAAAGGGATAAGAAATGGGCTAAAATCTAATTTAACAAATATCTTAATCCTTTAGACAAAACTTCATTATTCAAAATTAAATCTCCCCCCAAAGGATCAGCAGGTTGGAGTTTCCTTATGAATAACCATAGCTTGATTTCCAAATACCTTACTTGGGACATATGGAATGGAGTTCAAGCTTTGTTCTGGGAAGATTCTTGGAATGGAAATCCCCCTCTAATTAGCGCAAACTTTTCTTCAGAAGCAATAACTCTCCTAAAAACTTTATGGGGAACAAAGGTGAAAGATTACATAGAGGAATCTAACTCAGACATGGGTAAGATATGGAAATTCAAATCATTATCAGACTATGGCATTAACCAGGAGGATAAAAAGAAATTGGAAAACATTCTAAAGAATTGAACTATTACATTTAAAGATAGGGAGGATAAGTTAATTTGGTCTGCATCAAAAGATGGGACATATAAAGTTAAAGAAGGATATAAAATGATCACAAACTCACAGAAATGGGAAGTCAGTACTGTATATGCAAAATTGGGGGCCTCTGATCCTCACATACACTTCAACATGGTCATTACCTGTGAGATCATCCTAAAACAAACATTGTGTTGTTTATTTGAAAAGTCTAATAGAGTGACATGTTGCCTTCTAACTAGAAGGATTATGCCTTTACTCTTAGAACGAGAAGCGAGCAACCACACCTCTAGAATGAAGAATTTATGCAGCTAAATAAAAGTGCAATTAATCTAGATGAGAGATGCAATTATTAATCTAAGAAATAAAGAAACATAATATACTAAATGGATGCATATTTAAAATCTAAATGATATTACAATGAAAGAAATAAAGCTATGCAAATGTGAGAAAAGTGAGTAAAAATTTCATCATAAGTTTGACACAAATTCCAAAAATCATCCTTTGTAATGAGGAATGGAGAGCTTCTTTTATAGAATCCATGGGGTGATCGACGGTCAAGATTAACTGAAATGGACGGTCAAGATTGAAGAGGAGAGCTGGTCATAAAGGTAACTTCCTCATGAAAAGGAAGTTAATCGATTGCCTTTGAGTGATAAAAGGAGTTAACTGAGTCCTTTTTGAGTGATAAAAGGAGTTAACTGAGTCCTTTTTGAGTGATAAAAGGAGTTAACTAAGTCTTTTTTGAGTGATAAAAGGAGTTAACTGAGTGCTTGTTGAGTGATAAAAGGAGCTGAATAACTGCCTTTTGAGTGATAAAAGGAGCTGACTAACTGCCTTTTTGGGTGAATATTTAATTTAATAAAATAGAATATGACCTCATAAATGGATAACTTTCACTAATTCAATAATTAAAAAGAGGAGATATCTTCTTAAATTAAATGTATTTAATTCCTTTGTATATTAGCTAAAGAGGTAATTTTAATTTAATTAAAGTAGAACATTTATAATTAAATTAATTTAAATCGATAGGTTTGTGTAGTTAATTTGAGTCAATATTTAGGAATTAAATAAATAATATGATTAATGCAAATTATGGTTTTCTGCATTTGACACCTATGTCAAGTAGCGATTATTAGAATTAGAATTGCCTAGTAAAATAGGACTTATGAATAGTTGAATAAACCAAAGTTGGTTAATATGGAAATGTGCCAATTTTGGGGTATTACATTTTGCCCCTCTTTGAATGAATGTGTAAGCAACATGTTCAATTCAAAGAAAATCAAAAAGCATGATGTGAAGATCAAGAAATGAGATTGGTTCCGAAATTGGTGACATAGAGACCAATTAATAAGCTTTTAAAGATTATCTCCAAAATGGAGCTTAACCTTAAGGAATCCAAGTAAAACACTTAGATACCTGAATTGATAAGCATTTTAAAGATTATCTCTAGAAGAGAGCTTAATCTTAAGAGATCCAGATAAAACACCTAGATACCTAAGTTGAATAAGCATTTAAAGATTATCTCCAGGATGGAGCTTAACCCTAAGGAATTTAGATAGAACACCTATATACCTAAATTGACAAGATTTTAAATATTATCTCCAGAACGGAGCTGAATCTCAAGGGATCTAGATAGAAAACCTAGATACCTAAGTTAAATAACCATTTTAAAGGTTTCCTCCAGAACGAAGCTTAACCTTTAAGGATCTAGATAGAACACCTAGATACCTAAATTGACAAGATTTTAAAGATTACCTCCAGAATGGAGCTTAATCTTAAGGGATCCAAATAGAACACCTAGATACCTAAGTTAAATAAGCATTTTAAAAGTTTCCTCTAGAACGAAGCTTAACCTTTGAGGATCTAGATAGAACACCTAGGTTCCTAAGTATAAAAGATAACATGATCCACTCATGAGTTGTAGAATCATCCTCAGAATGAGGCTTGATCCTCAGGAGTCAAGGTTTAGACCATCCTGATACCTCTCTATCAAACTTTGACTAGAAATGTTATAAGATGTGATCAATTGATAAAAAGATGAGATAGATGGCAAATGATGTCAGGTAGAGCGGAACAAGATGCCCCAAGTAATGAAGATGCCCTAAGTAATGAAGATGCCCCGAGTGATGAGGACATAAGATTCAAATTGAGTTGAATCTCATATTCAATGATGTAATCACCTTGCCCTCTCAGGAGCGAAATCAACAGATGAGACACCAAAAATGTGATGTAGCACAGTATATTAAAAGATACTGAAGAAATCTAATTTTTAGAAGAACAAAAAAGAGATCAAAATGATCAAAAGAAATATAGAAGAGATTAGAATGATTAGAAGAATTTAGAAGAGATCAAAATGATTAGAAGAATTTAGAAGAGATCAGAATGATTAGAAGAATTTAGAAGAGATAAGTACAATCAGAAGAAATATAGAAGCCAATTTGAAGAAATCTTGGAAAATTTGAAGAAAGTGTGATTTGAAAAGATTTCAAGATTCACAAAGTATTAGAAGAAAAAATGGACTACACAAGCATTCGATCATGCCAGTTTCAAAATTTGAAAATGTGATTTTGAGCTATTTAAGTGTGTCAAATTTTGAATTTGATCTCGAAAATAGATTAAGAGCAATCAAAGTAGCCAAGAGAGTGATGAACAAATCATTTGTGTAGTCATGAAGAAACATGATACTTTGAATAAGCCAACAATTCCTCATCACAAATGATGTAAGTGGATCTACAATCGAACCATGTGCTTATGCAATGCAATATTATGCTAGATATAATCTTAAACTAGATGCAACCCTAGGTTTGGTTACCAAGATTTGATAATTATCATCACTGAGCGTATAGCGTATCCCAAATGTCATACAATCCCCACTGACATTGCAATCGTAGGAATATGAATAGGACATCTATTCTAGTTTTGTTAGGATTAAATGTAAGCATTTGAGGCACAAGAAGCCAAAATGACCAGAACATTTGTCCCTTTTAATATAGTAAGTGAGCACAGGCATCAGAGCATAAACGCTAGGATGACCAGAATGTTTCTTGCATACAGACACACCAGACACATGGGAGATCCCTCTTATGCTAAGTAATCAATAATTATTCTATCTACAATGACCCTTGTGTTTGTAACCTGAGATAGAAGTTTCCATATACACTCGCAGTGACCCGTATGTTCACTTGGCAGGACGAGTATCAGTATTTACTGTAGCATAAAGAGTTCACTCCAACAAGCAAGGAGAAGAACCAACCTCATTGATTTATCCATATAAAAGAAATCAAGGTACACATGACCATCCAATACAAGATGGAGGCTCTTATAGTGGACACCCCATTTATATGTACGCCTGAGATCATTGGAACTAAACCACAAATAGAAAGTAAAGAAAAGATCATGCTCCCAATTCTTGCTTCTCTAGTCAAAAGTGACATCATCGAGTTGCTCAAGGAGACATGATGAAGCAAAAACAAAACAAATAGAGAAAATGCGTAGTATATCTAAACAAGTATGTCATTTTGAGTTCATGTTTTTGGGATTGATGTCAAGTGTTAATGTCCAAAACATAGATGAAAGAAATCTCTTCAGTACGGTGACAATAGTAGACAAACGTAGCCAGAACGATTGGTGACTGAGATCAAAGAAGAATCTTCAATATGAAGAATGTAAAGAGGATCGAGCGATAGTAGACAAACACAGCCAGAATGACTGGTGACTGATGCAAGAGAGATCTACCATTAAGGAATCATGAAAAGTGACACGAACGACAGTAGGAAGACACAACTGAAACAACTAGTGACTATCATGAAAGAGATTCTATGAGGAGAATCTCGACTTTGAGTGACACTAGTGACAGTAGGCAGATGCAGTTGAAATAACTAGTGGCTATCACGAAAGAGATTCTATGAGGAGAATCTCAACAAAGAGTGACACTAGCGATAGTAGGCAGACACAGCTGAAACAACTGGTGACTGTCACGAAAGAGATTCTATGAGGAGAATCTCAACAAAGAGTGATGCTAGAGATAGTAGGCAAACATAGCTAAAACAACTAGTAATTGTCGTGAAAGAGATTCTATGAGGAGAATCTCAACAAAGAGTGACACTAGCGACAGTAGGCAGACATAGCTAAAACAATTGGTGATTATCGTGAAAGAGATTCTATGAGGAGAATCTTGACAAAGTGTGACACTAGAGATAGTAGGCAAACATAACTGAAACAACTGGTGATTGTCATGAAAGAGATTCTATGAGGAGAATCTCGACAAAGCATGACACTAGCGACAATAGGCAGACATAGCTGAAACAACTGGTGACTGTCACGAAAGAGATTCTAGGACACTAGAGAGTAGTGCCACTGAGCTGTGACAAGACTCAATCCATGCATACATGAGCAAAAAGTAGTAAACTAAAGTAGGAAAGCAACTATACAAGGAGCCAAAAGATGCGTTGCAAGATATTGGGAACAAGAGGTGCCTATTTGCCAGGTTTTCACCTTCTTGGCAGGGCTTTCATTTTTTTTCTTGGCTACCATGATGCCTGTTTCTAGGTTTTCACCAATGGCACTTTCTTGTTTTTCAATTTTTTTCATATTTTTGAAATTTTTCAATTTTTTTGGTTTTAACAAGGTGCTTATTGCTAGGTTTTCACCAGGGTAATGATTTTTCAGGACTTTTTGCAATTTTTAGATTTTTTTCAGAGATTACTAACTCTCAAGAAGGATTACCTTAATTTTGCTCCAGTGTCTAGCAAGGTGTAGGACGAGATGTAGTAGCAAGCTGGTGGATACATGGAGATGGATAGGCAAGGAGTATGAAGAAGTGAATGTTACCCTCAAGGAAAGTCTTCACAAGATTACCCAAGCTAGGGAAAAAGATATAACAATATAAGCTCATGGTTTAATGAAGGGTTTCATGTAATTAATCCAAGAAAATGACCATATCAAGAGATTGCTAAGAACTATGTTTTCTTCTTTCTTTCATTGATCAAGACCAAAGGGTTAACTAAACAAGATAGAATGGAGGTTATGAGTGAATAACTTTGGGAATGAGGGCATCTGAAGGATAAGCAAGATCATGGTATGATTTCATGGATGGAAGAATTATGCATGATGCTTGTTTACTAGGTTTTCATCATGGTACTTATCCAAGGTGCCACAAGAAGTGGTTTTCACCATAGGATGGATTTATTTTTCTTTACTTTTGCTACCATGGTGCTTGTTTCCAGGTTTTCACCAAGGCACTTTTTCTTCTTTTTTCTTTTCTTTTCTTTTTTTTTTTTCTTTTTTTTTTTTTCTTTTTTTTGGATTTGAAGAGTTTTTGGAAAGAATTCAAGCCTTTCTCAAGTTAGATAGAATGCCTATAACAAAGATAAGTTATGATAAGCCAAGGGAATAGCAAGGTACACTCAAAGATGTTGATAAGGTAATGGAAGAGAGATAGTAGAAAATATATATGGAGGATAAGGTTTTAGGATATGGATGAGATAAATGGGATGGAAGGATAAAAGGTGGAGTGGATAGGGTACTGAAAGGGATGTGCAAGGGTAGAAGAAAAAGTGGGCAAGATCAAAATTGACACACGCCTTGAAGGGTAGTGGAATGATGGAGGAAATATGGATAAAATAGTATGAGGTTTAGATGTATGAGGTGGCAAAGCCATTTTGAAGGGGGGTGGAGTAGAAGGTTTTGAAACCCTTTTAGGAAGATGTTGGGAAGAAGATGGATTGGAAGCCTTTGGAAGCTTAAATGTCAACTTTGATTTGTTTTCAATAGTCAAGTCCTTCAGAAGAGACTTGGAAATCCATATAGCTTTTGATTTTTCATTAGATGCTTTGGAATGCATTTCTTCAATAACAGATTTAAGAACCCATACTTTCTTTGGTTGAGCTCTTTGAATATTGGACCTTTGCGGTCTCTTTTGTGTATTTTCCTTCTTGACATTCACATGTCGATTAGAGGAGATAGAGTGAACTTTTGAGAATGGATTCATGCACTTGTGTTTGAGTTGATAATCCAAATTGCTTCCAAAGGACTCAGGACTTGTGGATGAATGAGGCCAATATGACTGGTTTAGATGGAAAGGTAAATGCGAAGAGTTCAAGTGTGTGTATCTTTGTTTATCTTGGGGTAGGGTAGGAGGAACATGTAATGGGCTAAGAGTGGAAGTAGGAGATAGAAGAACATAAGGTCCCAAAATGGATGGAAGGGTTAAAGATTTTAGCTTAGATGGATAGGGACCAAGGATAGATTTAGAAAATGTGAATGGACCATGAGTATGTATATCAACATCTTTAGGATGAACAACATGACCAATGCCATCAATAGATTTATGAGTAACTATTATAGGAGCAATACCTTGACAAGAGTATTTAAAGCTTGAGCATAGTTTGGAAGTGAATGTAGTGAGGTAGAACAAGAGGGTGAGGGAACACTTTTATATTCAAAAGGAATTTTAGGTAGTATAGGAAAAGTATCCTTCTCTTGGTCTTTAATAGTCTCCTTAAGTGTGGTGGAAGGAATATCTTGATCTTGCTTAGTAGAGGTGGATGGCATGGGAGATGGAGGACTATGTGGCTCTTTAGATGGAGGTACGAGATCTTGGAAGATTTGAAAGGGGATGAAGGAATCTTGGTCTTGATCAACACTTATTTCTTCATCATTTAAGTAGTCCTCTTGACATGAAACCAATTCCAAGGATGAGGGAGTATCTGAATCTATATTTGAATCTATTTCTAGAGTCTACATAATAGGCTCTTGAAGTTCAAAAAAAAATTACTTGGAATGGACTTCATAGGCATAGCAAGGCATGAAGAAGTATGATCTATGAAGGTAGTGAAAAGACTTGCAGCCCAGTATCTATTGGCTTGAGTTTCTTTCAAAGGTAGTCCTTGAGGGTACACATAGTCAACGAGGGGAGTAGCGAGTTCTTCCTTTGGTGAATATGTGCTGGAAAGATTGGACAATTTAGAAGGTGGTTGTATGTTGGAAGAAGTAGAAGTTGCATTTGAATCATTACTAGACATGGTTTCCTGAGGTTTATCCTTCTTGAGAGTATAATCTATAGTAGATGAAAGCTTAGATTTTTGAATTATGCCATTGTAAAAGAGATCTTGGATCTCGTTTTTCAACTCCCACAATGTGAAGTTTTATGTAAATTATGTCTATGATAAGCGCAATAGTTAGTCATAAAAGAAACTCCTGCCAAAGTGACCTTAGGTAACACAATGAGTTTCTTTTGAAGAAGTTCTTCCAAAGTTTATTCATAAGATCTTCCCAATGGGGTGAATCACGCTTTGGTTTAGGTTTCCAAGGTTTTTCTTCAAAGATATTTCTAGATTTCTTGGGTGTTTGTGAAGTGTTCTCAGATATCTTGGATTCAAGATCACAAGAATTTGATTTTTGGTTGTCGTAGGAGGAAGGGAAATTTTCTCTCAAGGAGAATATGTTTGACGATGTTGCATCTTTCTCCTTCAGTCTTTGAAGTTGAGTGCTCATTAATTGGATTTGTTGCTTCATGTTTTCAAGAAGTAGCTTTTCTTCCTCACTAGGAATATTGGATTTAGCGCATTTTTTGTTAGCCATTGTGATGTCCTAGGTTTCAAGTAGTGTCAACCAAGTTTTAGAACATAATTCAAGTTGCCACAGTCATAGACAATGACAAAAAGCAAAAGCTTGGACAAGGACTGCTCATGGACTTAGTCTCCAAAAGGATAAAAATAAGAGTGTTGTATACTAAGGCACACATATTCTGATTTGAAGACTAGAATAGCCAAAGATTATGACTATTTTAGCACAAAGTATGACAAGCACTAAAGGATGAGAATCAAGATAGGTAAAAGATGAGACTAGTCAAAGTATGGGTCACAAATCTTCAGCTAAGAAAAATGCCACTGTTTGACATTGTTTGCGAACAGAATAGAGGTAAAATGCTATAGATAATAGACCAGATTTAGAGCACAAGTAGATATTAAATTTTGAAGTGATTGTTCTGGATAAATTATTGGTTGTTTTGATAGAGTTTATATAGGTAGTAAGACTACTTTCAAGTTTTGGACAACATTTTGGTTGTTTTGAACAAGACAATTGGTTTCCAGATAAAAACGGGAAGCAAGCATTAGTTTCAAACAACCCAACCGAGGACAAAGAAACTCGGAGGGGTGGGGGAGTCTTGTCGTTTAGTTTGTTTGAAAAGTTTGGAAAATGTTTAAAGACTCAATAAAAAACATGCTTTTATCCCTAAAATAGAAAATTGGTAGAGAAGGCAAAACCTTTGTCCCACAACTTATGTGCATGAGCACACCTCACACAGTTGTGTCACCCCCTAGAGGGTGCCCGTGTTTTTGGCATATTCAAAGGGATAAATAATATATATGCTAAATGAACACCCTTGTGGAAGAGTTCAAGCATGTATACCACCTTCAAATGCCCAGTTGCATGCCTATGATGAGTTTTACAGGAGAGATTCTTCCCCCTCCTTGCACAAAGATTATGCCTCCTTTTAGAGGTGAACTGGGTAGCAACTAACTAAGAGGTTTTTACTTGGCTTTAATTCATACTAATCCTTGGTGGCTTCATAAGAAAAGTTGAGGCCAGTAGCCCACACCAGCATCTATAAGTGTACACTCTTGACTAGCAAGATTGGGGTCGGCACCGACCAGTGTAGTTTACAGAGTCTCTTCTTGATATGTGATATCAGAATGAAGAAGAGGAAATTAATATGGCTTTGGAGTCTTTCACTCAACAAATCTTCTTTATTATAGTGAGGTGGAATCTCTGGTGAAAGGAGTGTGCTCACTTGGGTCGTTCTCGGAGGTTGGATCACTCTGGCAGGCCCTCTAAAGGATTGACTCAAACTGGTGATTCGGATCTAAGGGTCAAAGTTTTTGATTTCCCTCAAGGGGAAAGAGCATACTCCTCTACCTTGTTTCCTCACCCAAACATGCAAGACATGTTAATCACCGAGTTAGCTTAATAGATCCCACCTTGTCCTATTCCAAGACTTTGATCCCCTAAAAGGAAATCATCATCTCTTCATTAAAGGCTTCGTTTGGGAAAACCACTAACTTGCTTGCCTCCCTCGAATGTCATCTTTTAGAGGCTTCTAGGTTTCTAATTTACCCTTGGTCATGACCTCCAAGTGGTAAAGAGCATACTCCCCTATCCCCCTGTCTTGCACCCTACGAAGTTCACAAGCCCTACTTATACTATGTGTGAAAAGAAAAAAAAGAAGACACAACATTTATGTGGGTTTGAAACAAATCTTTGTTATGCATATCTTTGACAAGCATCCTATATTCACAGAGTTAGTACATGTTCCAAGTATTTGGATAAAAGGTATCTTCATCAAGCGTCCTGCAAACCACTGTAAGCTGTTGAAAACCATAAATTAGAAACAAAATGCTTCAGAAAACAACATTAGTCAAATGGAAGCTTAACTATGGGAAAATAAAATTTAACTTTTTTTGTTCTTTTTGATACCCATAAAATAGCTTAAAAAAAGCTAAAACCTATGAAAAAGTCAAAAGTCAAAATTTGAAAAATACTCTTTTTTTTAAAAAAATTATAGATTTTTCAAAACGTCCTGCAAACCACTATTAAGCTATAGAAAAAAACAAGATATCAGAAATAAAAATGCTATAGAAAATAGTTAGTCGAACAAACATCTTGATAAACTAGAATTTGAAAACTTGTATTTCGCATTTCTGTTGTAAAATTTCGTGCGAAATCATGCACAAACCCACGCAAAAAAAGATGTGCACTGCATAAGAATCTATGTGATTATGCACTTTTTCATTCAAGAAAGTGTAGAGGAAGACGCGAAATCTTCAAGTCTTAGTGCAAAAATTAGATTTCTCACGCGAAAATTTGGAAACCTGTATGGACAGAACAATAAAAATGTAGAAAATATAGAAAATGAGGCTAGAAAAAATGATTTTTCGAGCCCCATAGTGGGCACCAAAAATGTATATGTGAAATTGGGGGCCTCTGATCCTCACATACACTTCAACATGGTCATTACCTATGAGATCATCTTGAATCAAACATTGTGTTGTTTATTTGAAAAGTCTAACAGAGCAACCTATTGCCTTCTAACTAGAAGAATTATGCCTTTGCTCTCAGAACGAGAAGCAAGCAGCCAAACCTCTAGAACAAAGGATTTATGCAGCTAAATAAAATTGCAATTAATCTAGATGAGAGATGAAATTATTAATCTAAGAAATAAAGAAACATAGTATGCTAAATGGATGCATATTTAAAATCTAAATGATATTACAATGAAAGAAATAAAGCTATGCAAATGTGAGCAAAGTGAGTAAAAATTTCAGCATAAGCTCGACACAAATTTCAAAAATCTTCCTCTATAATGAGGAATGGAGAGCTTCTTTTATAAAATCCAAGAGGTGATCGACGGTCAAGATTAATCGAAATGGATGGTCAAGATTGAAGAGGAGAGCCAGTCATAAAGGTAACTTCCTCATGAAAAGGGAGTTAACTGGTTGCCTTTGAGTGATAAAAGGAGTTAACTGAGTCCTTTTTGAGTGATAAAAGGAGTTAACTAAGTCCTTTTTGAGTAATAAAAGGAGTTAACTGAGTGCCTGTTGAGTGATAAAAGGAGCTGACTAACTGCCTTTTGAGTGATAAAAGGAGTTGACTAACTGCCTTTTGAGTGATAAAAGGAGCTAACTAACTACATTTTGAGTGATAAAAGAAGCTGAGTAATTGCCTTTTTGAGTGAATATTCAATTTAATAAAATAGAATATGACCTCATAAATGGATAACTTTAACTAATTGAATAATTAAA
This sequence comes from Cupressus sempervirens, assembly GCA_028749045.1. NCBI lineage: Eukaryota > Viridiplantae > Streptophyta > Pinopsida > Cupressales > Cupressaceae > Cupressus > Cupressus sempervirens. The sequence goes on along the minus strand of CM053788.1, from coordinate 384,472,193 downwards.
AAGAGGAGATATCTTATTAAGTTAAATGTATTTAATTCCTTTGTATATTAGCTAAAGAGGTCATTTTAATTTAATTAAAGTAGAACACTTATAATTAAATTAATTTAAATTGATAGGTTTTTGTAGCTAATTTGAATCGATATTTAGGAATTAAATAAATAATATGATTAATGCAAATTATAGTTTTTTGCATTTGACACCTAGGTCAAGTAGCGATTATTAGAATTGGAATTGCCTAGTAAAATAGGACTTATGAATAGTTGAATAAACCAAAGTTGGTTAATATGTCAATGTGCCAATTTTGGGGTATTACAAGTACCCTCCCCATGAACTTATGTTGGGATCCAGCAGGTCTTCCTAAAGCAGGAATGTTCCACTAGGTAGCCATGCAAAAGAGAATATTAATAGCAAATAGAATTTGGAAAATGGGATTTGAAGGGCCCTCAAGGTGTATTCTTTGCAAAGAAGAAGAAGAAAATGTAGAACATCTCTTATATGCATGCAAATTTTCTTAGGAATGTTGGAGGTGGCTCCAAAGTAAATTAATTTGGTCCTCCCTATTAGTAGGCAAATGGGTAGATCACTTATTAGGTTGGCCTAAAGATGATCCAAAGAAAACCTATGGTAATCTTTGGAATATCATCCCAACAATTGCTTTGTGGGAAATTTGGAAAGAACAAAATGGTCGAATTTTCTTAAATCAATAACTATCTAAGCAAGCTCTTTATGAAAAAATAGAAGTGGCAATTTCAGAAGTCATGAATAGTGATCTTAGGAAGAGACCAAGAGAAGAAGGATCCTTCTCTAAATGGGATGCAGAAATCAAGAATTGATGGCCACTATTAATCAACCCTCCCCTTTATTACAAAAAGAAGAACGACCTAGCTAGACAAACGTGTAAATGGGAACACCCCCCCCACGCTAGGATAGAAAAAGTTGAATTTTGATGGGGCATCAAGAGGAAATCTAGGTAAAGCTAGAATTGGATGTATCTTAAGGGATGCATCAGGTGAGTGGATTGTTAAAAGATCTAAGTCTTTAGATATGGCATTGAATAATATTGTCAAACTCAAAGCAGTAGAAGAAGGGATCAAACTATGTATTAAACTTAAAATCAAAAAAATTATAATAGAAGGGGATTCCTAAATCATCATTAACACTCTCATCAAAGGAGTAACCCCGAATTGGGTCTTAAATTCCAAATTAGAAGCTATCATCAAATCCCTTTCAATATTTGAAGAAGTAAGATATGCACATATTTATAGAGAAGGCAACGAGGAGGTTGATAAATTAGCCAATTTAGGCACTGATGGTTTTAATACCTTAACATTTAATCATATCTTTTATCCTACATTGATTCTAGAATAATTCTTTTCCCTTTATTTCCTGCATGTGAATTGATTTCATACATATTGGGCAGAGTACCTATTTTGAGGAAAATCTTTCACTTGAGTAATATAATCTTTTACATGATGAATTTGAGAGGAACCGTATTAATCATTTAAATGCCATCACCATTATTATGCATCTAGAATTTTTGCCTTCACATATTTACAAGTGAAATTGGGACTCACTCACATTTCATCTTAGCTTGCAAACTGATTTCACCCGAGAGATAAGTAGTGGTCTGGTCTAGGTTTTATGGATTCCAATATAAGTCTGTTCCATGCTTACTAAAATCATACCATGGCTTTATGTGGGTCAATTAAATAGGAGAGATGGAATCGGCTCCTTTGGCCCATAGATGATATGAGTCATGTTATTATTAGTCAGGCTTTAGGAGAGGGTACTTTTAATTATGAATAGTCATGGAGGACCAACATCGACATTGAAGGGCTCTAGGTAGGTTGTTTGGCTAGAGCTAGAGTAGAAAAATGGGATATCATCAGGCTTACCCATAACATTTTCAATCCATGTTGGTTAATTGGGCTAGAAATTGCAGTTGCAAATATTAATGCTAGGCTTCATATCCCTCTCCCTGAAGCTTACATGGAATTTGAAGTGGATAGCCCTGAGATTGGTAGAAGTTTGAGGTGCCCATGCCTAGTAATTAGGGACAATGTTTAGTTCTTTAGTGAATGGCTGCAAATGGAATCGAGTATCAACTTTTTGTTAAGATGGAGGGGAATTGTCGAAGACCCAGGTAGGGACTGGCTCACCAACTACCTAAGGGCATACGATGCTTACATTCATCTAGATGTAGACCTTAACAACCTGGAGGACATTGAATTCTGCTTATCGAATTATGACAAGACCAATAGGGGAAGATCAACATTCGAGTTTCCCCCAAGATCTAAGGCCACCTCTCTGCATGAAGCTACGAAAATCATTATGGTTTTTAAGAAAACATGATAAATATATGTAAGTTGGGTCATTTTGTATGAAACTGCAACCCAAAATTTTGGTTATTAGTGCTATGTCATAAGTATGGGTACCCTTGTAGATAGCCTTTTCGCCTTTACTTTCAGTCAACATTACTATACAAGGCACATTTTAATATAGTGTCCATTTCAATATTAACCAGTGATACTTGTTATTGTATATATCAATCTATATATTAATGAAAATTATTTTATAGCTATAATTTTAGCCTCTTTATCTGGTTTTGGTTTTAGTTTTGGATCTCGATGTCATTTTTGCTCTTTTGGTTAAGCTCCTAGATTTCTATGGTTTATCCCAATTCTTTAAATTTTATGGGTTTTGTATATTCATGCACTAAATTTCACGCATTTACTTAAATCAGTGAATAGAGTATGAGTATCAATTTTATCCCACCCTTCATTTTGGCTCTCTTATCACTCCTACATTATGGTGTGGATATTCTTCTCATTTAAGTTTTGCCCCTAATCTCAATTTACTCCCCTTGGATTCAATTTTAAAAATTATTTATTTTCGTACTGATAACTATCATCTTTAAAGTTATCACCAGTATTATACATGTTAAGCTATAATGATTCCTAAACCCAAACTCATAATTTAATCATTAATTTTCACAATCTGTAAGTATAATTTACCTAATTTCAATGTGACTAATAATAATAATGAAACTTGTTAATTAATTAATTATTCAGTTCCTTAAAATTTCTTATTTTTGACATTACATGGAATGGGCTCCTCCTAGTCTGATGTAGAGGTTTTGAGAATTTTGTTTATCTTTAACCCCTAACATGTTGTTGGATGTGGTGACTTGTAGGAAAAAATTTGATAGTCATTCTCTCCAATTTTTGGAGCTTCTCAAGAAAGATAAAGATATTGTCTTTTGACACCATTATGATGTAATAATTGGGGTATGCCTCTTTTACTGATATATAATATAGGACTTCGGTCCCGGGTAAGACTGGAGGTTTTCTTTCCTCGTTCTTTCCTACCAGTGCTTGTTAGAATGGGTGACTGCTTGTATTTCTAGTTTTAATTTAATAAAGTTAATCATGGCTCTAGTCGTTTATCGATTTTTTTTATTAAAAAAAAAAAATTCTACTCGTAGCTTGAAAACACAAACCATCCAAATTTCTGGAAAGATCTTCCAAAGATGAGATGCAAGAATGCAAATGTCCACAAGGAGTTCCTCAAAGATGCAATGCAAGATGGAAGCTAAGGTAGAATGAGGATGCAAAATGCAACTATGCTAAGCACTATGCAAGTGTTACAAATCTCATAATTATGCTATGTGATTTAAACTATTGCAAAGAAACTACATTAAATGCAACTATGCTAAAATGATACATGCAAAAATGCCATGGATGAGAGAATGTAGACAAGACATAGAAATTCTCCACAAGCAAGAAGTCTTCAATCCTACAACATAATGGTAGCAAAAGAGTGGATGTAAGAATGAAACAAGAAGCAAGAAGTTCTCCACAAGCAATAAGGTCTTCAAATCCTGCAACATAATATTAGCCAAAAATGAGATCCCTTAAGAGAGGAAGAGCCTCCATTTTAAAAGAAAATGGACGGTTGAGATCAAATTCAGGGGACTCCTAATCAAGGGTGGAGATTCATGCAATGATGAGTGGATGGATCCATTTTTATTATTTAATTCAAAATGGAGGAGCATTTTTGAATTTTAAAATGAGCACTTTGAATATTAAAATGAGCACTTTGAATATTAAAATATTTAAGTGAGCATTTTGAATATTAAAATGAGCACTTTGATTTTAAAAATGTATTATGAATCCACTTTGAATATAAAATGAATATATGACTTCCACTTTGAATAAAATATTAATCTCCACCCACCATAAATAAGATATTCATTTCCTTAAACCCACCATGAATAAAATATTCATTTCCTTGAACCCACTATGAATAAAATATTCATTTTCTTGAACCCACTATGAATAAAATATTCATAATGGAATAAAGGTCCCATTTTGAATATAAAATTCATTTTTGGAGATAAATGTCAATTTTCAATTTATTTCAAATGAATATTCATGTGTATTTTTCAAATGGGTTGTGATAGTTGATTTGAATTAATTGATTATATTCATTTTAATTCTCATCATGATGTAAAATTCTCCTTTTAGGATTGTGACCAATTTTGAGTGACTACATTTGCCACTCTTTGACTAATGTGTGATCAATATGGGAACACATGCAGTCAAATAATAGAAAAAGATAAGAATTTCTCATCTAATATGTGATCAATATGGGAACACATCAAATGAAGAAGCTATCATAGAAAATAGATAGATAGCCCTAACTTCAAAGAATGAAGCCATTCTCTAAATAATCATAATGAGATTAACGTGCAACTATGCTAAAATGCTATATGCTAAAATGCCATGGATGAGAAAATATAGATAAGAAATCAAAGTTCTCCATAAGCATAAGTCTTCAATCCTACAGCATAACGGTAGCAAAAGAGTGGATGTAAGAATGAGACAAGAAGCAAGAAGGTCTTCAAATCCTACAACATAATATTAGCCAAAATGAGATCTTGCTTCCCTCTTGGAATGCCTCCTATTTATAGATTTTTTTCAAAGAGTTTGGGGTAGAGTTTAGGATTTACCATGGTGAAATTTAAAAGTCATTTGTATGAGACACACTTTCAATAGAATATTCATGGTGGGGAATCCATTAGATTTTATAATTCAAAGTGGGGATCCCACTTTGAATAAAATAGTCATAGTGGAGATCCCAATATGACTATTCAAAATATCAAATTCATAGTGGAGAGTCCATTAGATTTTATAATTCAAAGTGGGGATCCCACTTTGAATAAAAAAGTCATAGTGGAGATCCCATTATGATTATTTATAATATCAAATTCATAGTGGAGAGCCCATTAGAGTTTTATAATTCAAAGTGAGAATCCCACTTTGAATAAAATAGTCATAGTGGAGATCCCATTAGGGATTTTATAATTCAAAGTGGGCATCCCAATTTGAATAAAATAGTTGTAGCGGAGATCCCATTAGGGATTTTATAATTCAAAGTGGGGATCCCACTATGAATAAAATAGTCATAGTGGAGATCCCATTTTGGATTTTATAATTCAAAGTGGTGATCTTGCTATGAATAAACAATGATATCTTGGATCCCACTATGAATAGAATATTCATTTATGGACAAAGGGCCCCCTTATCAATATAAATTTGATTTCAAGGATAATGACTCATTTCCTTTTATTTAGAAATTAATAATCAGGTGTCATTTGTGAATGGGTTCAATTTAATTGATTTGTTTGATTTATTTGAACCTATTCCTTAGAATGTAATTTTGCATTTAGAGATGTGACCAATTTTGCATTATTACATTTGCCCCTCTTTGAGTAATGCGTGATCTATCTAGGAACACATTATGTCAAAGAAAACAAAAGCCAAGTAGGAAGCAATAGATAGAGATATTTGATTCCAAAGAACGAAATATGGAAATAGATAGAAAATCTTGAATGTACAGTCTGATAGAGATAGTACTAAAAACTTAGGAAAGAGATGATGTCAGCACTCAAGAAGAATGCTAACACCAAACAAAGGAGATAGATCAAGAGAAAATGAAAAGATTAGACATCTGCTCCTAAGAAATAGATAGTTGTATTAAGCGATGATAGAGTATTTCTGCCCCCTTTGGGATCGAAATTGAAATGAGGTAAGGGAAATGCAAAAATGAGCTAGATATGAGTAAATCGAGATATAGCAATGTCTAGGATGCCAAATAGATGATTAGAACCAAAGAGTGACCATAGGGAAATGATAGAATGCCCTAGTTTGACTAGAGTTGACCATGAAGGATACATCATAAAAATTAGGTCAAATCGAGTAGAAAGATGAGTTTAGACATGAAAAAGGTGAATTTGAGTAGATATGAAGTGTGAAAATGATAAATACATGAAGAAATGAAGATGCCCTAGCAATGATTTAGAGATGGGACCAAAGAAGATCAGTTAACTGCTTAGAAGAAGATAAAAAATTTTAATGCAATTTTGACTATCAAGATGAACTCAAATTTTAATTTTGATCCTGAAAATGGATCCAGAACATCGAAATTAGCTAGGGGTCAAAAGGTTACATAGATGTGATGATAGGCTAGCAAAGAGACGAAGTAGAAGATCAAGAAGATGAAAAGACATGATCAAGAAGAAAGCAAGAAAGATATGAAAATAGTTAGCCGATATGTTCGTGAAAAGATGAAGAGGGTTCTCCCCATATGCAAGAATGCAAGATTATGCTAAAGAATGAACCTAAAATGCAAAGTGGTTCACCAAAAAGAAATGCATAACATTTAGACTCTAATTTCATCATTGAGAATTTATTAGGGACATCATGAGATCATACAACCATCACTAGTATAACTATGAGGATATGAATATGATCGATATCAGATAGGTATGTGGAAATCCAATCTAAGCATCAGAGACATAAGTCATGATGTATGTGTGATTAGATTCCGTAAGTTTGGTATAGCAAGATTAGACCTATATCAAGGCATAAGCACCAGGATAACCCCCAAGTGCGGTCTTGTTAAAATAGTCAAGGATAATATTTTTGTAAGTCAAAGTGTCAAATAAGACAAGCATGAATTGTCAAAAATACCTTTAGACAAACAAAGTATATTCACAAGCAGAAATCAAGAAAACATGCCCCATGCCCCCAGTCTTCTAGTGAAAAAAACATTGATTGAACCAATTCACAAGTTTGCAAGATTATCAATAGTCTCGAGAATTTGAGTGAACTAAATAGAGCTTGTGAATTATTACAGTCATGGCCAGTGCTCAAGATAAAGCACAATAAGAACTAGAGATGGTAGACACTAGAAAGGGAGGATGGATTGATGACGAAAGTGATAGCTTGGTCAAAGGAGATAGAGAAGATAAAAGTGCAGGTGATTGGAACCAAGAGGAGCATCTTCTCATTGAAGTGTTTGTAGATTCAATCCAAATTGTCTGGAGAAAGTCAAGTGGAGCTACTAGTCCAGGGTCCAATGGAGGACAATGAAGGGGACCCTATCTTGCTTTAATTTTTTGCAGAGAGTGTGACGCAACTCGCGGAGTAGGAGAAACCGACAAAGGAAATAAGATCACCAAGTATGGAAAGACTTAGCAAGACTAAGGATGTGCATATCAATTTCATAGATAGCCAAGCAGAGGAGAAAATGCTGATAGAGGAGCCTTCCCAAGATGTGGAGCAAGGACTAGTGATAAAGCCAATTTCATCACCGTGGAGGCAGGCAAAAAGCATCAGTGTTAAAAAATACTCTATCATCGCTTGCTACAACTATCTATTTCTTAGGAGTAGATGTTTGATATTTTCATTTGTTCTTGATCTATTTGCTTTGCTTGGCGTTAACATTCTTATTGAGTGTTGACATCATCTATTTCATAAGTGTTCAGTACTACCGCTATCAAACTATACATTCAAGATTTGCTATCTGTTTTCGCATTTCGTTCTTTGGAATTAGTTATCTCTATCTATTATTGCCTACCTAGCTTTTGTTTTCTTTGACATAATCTATTCCCAAATAGATCACGCATTACTCAAAGAGGGGAAAATGTAATAATGCAAAATTGGTCACATCTCTAAATGAAGAATTACATTCTAAGGAATAGGTTCAAACAAATCAAACAAATCAATTAAATTGAACCCATTCACAAATGACACATGAATATTAATTTTTGAATAAAAGGAAATGAGTCATTATCCTTGAAATCAAATTTATATTGATAAGGGGCCCTCTATCCATAAATGAATATTCTATTCATAGTGGGATCTAGGATATCATTGTTTATTTATAGTGGGATCACCACTTTGAATTATAAAATCCCTATGGGATCTCCACTATGACTATTTTATTCAAAGTGGGATCCCCACTTTGAATTATAAAATCCCTAATGAGATCTCCACTATGACTATTTTATTCAAAGTAGGATCCCCACTTTGAATTATAAAATCCCTAATGAGATCTCCACTATGACTATTTTATTCAAAGTGGGATTCCCACTTTGAACTATAAAACTCTAATGGGCTCTCCACTATGAATTTGATATTTTGAATAATCATAATGGGATCTCTACTATGACTTTTTTATTCAAGGTGGGATCCCCACTTTGAATAATAAAATCTAATAGACTCTCCGCTATGAATTTGATATTCTGAATAATCATAATGGGATCTCTACTATGACCATATTATTCAAAGTGGGATCCCCACTTTGAATTATAAAATCTAATGGATTCCCCACTATGAATATTCTATTCAAAATGTGTCTCATACAAATGATTTTTAATTCATCTAAATTTCACCATGGTAAATCCTAAACTCTACCCTAAACTCTTTGAAAAAAATCTATAAATAGGAGGCATTCCAAGAGGGAAAAGATTTGATTTTGGCTAATATTATGTTGCAGGATTTGAGGACCTTCTTGCTTGTGGAGAACTTCTTGCTTCTTGTTTCATTCTTACATCCACTCGTTTGCTATTGTTATGCTACAGGATTGAAGACTTATGCTTGTGGAGAACTTCTATTTCTTGTCTACATTCTCTCATCTATGGCATTTTAGCATATAGCATTTTAGCATAGTTGCATGTTAATGTAGTCTTTTTGCAATAGCTTAAATTACATAGCATAATAGTGGGATTTGTAACACTTGCATATTGCTTAGCATAGTTACATTTTGCATCCTCATTCTAGCTTAGCTTCCATTTTGCATTGCATCATTGAGTAACTCCCTGTGGACATTTGCATTCTTACATCTTGTCTTTGGAACCTCTCATTGCATGGTTTACTAGTAAGAAGTGTATTTATAGGGCTCAGCTAAGAGCCTTCTTATGCTTGAAATATACTCTCATATACTCTCTTGCACTTCTTGGATAAGGAGCTCTAAGCTAGCATCCAAGCATTCCCAACTCATGGAATCGTTTAGATAGAAGGGTTTACAGTGTGACACTTTCCTAGTGTACATTTTTAGAATCATGTAAACCTCTAATGAAAGTAACAATAAGACTTAACAATATACATCGAATCCAAGATCAAAATATAGCTCAAGTATAAGCATATTGACAAAAATAGTTGTTCTTTAGTATGATGAAAATATACACTAAATATACACATCAAAATTAGTGTACATTTGTATCTCTACATAGGCATATATACTAAACATTATGACTTTGAATTATATACTTGCTTTAATGTATGGAGAGCCACTTAGAGGAAATTAATAAGATGCCATAATGATCTTCCAATATTAGTAGGATAGTCAATATGACACATTTTTAGGTCATATATATTAGTAGGATATATATTGGAAGATAGTCAATATATAGGATATTCCATGGATGATTTAGGGAAATATAGACTAAGAAAGTAAGTGTAAGATTGGTATATTTTCATAGATGCTAGTATATCAAAGTATACTAATAGATATGATAAAACCCTTTATAGCATAAGGAATGGTTGTTCTTTAGTTGGACAAGAGAGTGTGGGCGCTAAAAATGTACACTAAGAAAGTGTCCCACTCTAAACCTTTTTATCCAAGGAATTTCATGAGTTTAGAATGCTTGGATGTCGTCTTAGAGCTCCCTATCCACGAAGTGCAAGAGAGTGTATATCAAGTACAAGGGCTCTCAATTGAGCCTAGGAATACTCTTCTTTCTAGTAAACCATGCAATAGGAGGTTCCAAAGACAAGATGCAAGAATGCAAATTTCCACAAGGAGTCCTCAAGGATGCAATGCAAATGGAGATTAAACTAGAATGAGAGTGCAAAAATGCACTATGCTAAGCAATATGAAAGTGTTACAAATTCCACTATTATGCTATGTGATTTAAGCTATTGCAAAGAAAATACATTAACATGCAACTATGCGAAAATGCTATTTGCTAAAATGCCATGGATGAGAGAATGTAGACAAGAAATAGAAGTTATCCACAAGCATAAGTCTTCAATACTGCAGCATAACAGTAGCAAAAGAGTGCATGTAAGAACGAGACAAGAAGCAATAAGTTCTCCACAAGCAAGAAGGTCTTCAAAACCTACAACATAATGTTAGCCAAAATGAGATCTTCCTTCCCTCTTGGAATGCCTCCTATTTATAGATTTTTTTCAAAGATTTTGGGGTAGAGTTTAGGATTTACCATGGTGAATTTTAGATGAATTAAAAATAATTTGTATTAGACACACTTTGAATAGAATATTCATAGTGGGGAATCCATTAGATTTTATAATTCAAAGTGGGGATCCCACTTTTAATAAAATAGTCATAGTGGAGATCCCATTATGACTATTCAAAATATCAAATTCATAGTGGAGAGTCCATTAGATTTTATAATTCAAAGTGGGGATCCCACTTTGAATAAATAAGTCATAGTGGAGATCCCATTATGATTATTTAGAATATCAAATTCACAGTGGAGAGCCCATTAGAGTTTTATAATTCAAAGTGGGAATCCCACTTTGAATAAAATAGGCATAGTGGAGATCCCATTAGGGATTTATAATTCAAAGTGGGGATCCCACTTTGAATAAAATAGTCATAGTGGAGATCACATTAGGGATTTTATAATTCAAAGTGGTGATCCTACTATGAATAAACAATGATATCCTGGATCCCACTATGAATAGAATATTCATTTATGGACAGAGGGGCCCTTATCAATATAAATTTGATTTCAAGGATAATGACTCATTTCCTTTTATTCAAAAATTAATATTCATGTGTCATTTGTGAACAGATTCAATTTAATTGATTTGTTTGATTTGTTTGAACCTATTCCTTATAATGTAATTCTGCATTTAGAGATGTGACCAATTTTGCATTATTACACTAACCATGTTGGTAACTTGGCATTTTTGGTGCACTCAATTCCTAATTTTAAGGAGGGGATCCTTAATGATTGTTCCATCATTTCTCTCCATACTGCTAATTTGGGAAACACCTGGGCCAGATTTGAACTTCTTTGTCTAAGGATTGGTCTGTTGGCCTTTAGGTTTTCATTTTGTGTTAATACCAATATGTCTTGGATACTCTTTAGATATATTGAGTATTTTAGATTGTAAACATATATGTTTGTTATAATCGTAATTTGGTTATTTCCACTTTGTTATGGAATTAGATTTATTAGCTTTTTCACCTCATTGGAGTTTTTGTAATTGACATCTATTCCTATAAATTCTCCAATTGCAGATCCTATTTGTTTTAAAGCATAAAAATTCAAAAGCTTGATTGAAATTTCATTAATTTTGATCTAGGTAGGTTTTGAAATGCTATCAAAATATTTTTTGGTTACATTTGGACTCCATCTAAAAAATTTTACAATATAACCTTTGTAAAAGCAGAGATCACCAAACAATAGACAATTCTTAACATAACTTGATTTGTAGTGTAAATAGATCAAATTATTGGAGATGGTAGCAATAATTACCTGTTCCCTGTGAAACTCTTCAATCCATTTTTGTAGATTAATATTTTTGGTTTTTGGCCCATTCTAGAGTGGGAAAACCCCAAGATTTTCACATTTTGCCCATTGATTCTCCAAGTGTGTGTTGCTGATTATAATGGTTTTGTGTTGAAATTGCTTTTGGTTGATGGATTTTGGATTTTGGGCGCGTTCATGGTTTTTTGTTGGTAGAGGTAGGCTAAGGCTTGGGCGAGATGAAGGAAATTTTGTGACTAGAGCATTCATTATCACACCCATTTTGGCATTTGGTGCTACTGGGATGGAGTTCACAACAAAGATCTTGTGGGGTTTAGTGATCTGCTGACGATTCCAACCTCTAGCTTCAGATTTTGGATGATTGTAAATTTTTTGTGAGAAGGATTTTTGAGATCCACTTTCTCCAATTGTTTTGCTTTCTTTCTTTTCACAGTAATCCATTGTCTTGTGTTATGGAGATCAACTTCCTTTGTATAGACGTGATTATTCGATGATTCATCTTTTGCTTTCTACGTATTTTTTGCTGGAAGTTATGCATACCTTTAAGGGCGTGATGGTGATTCTAGTTGTATGTCGACTGAGTTTTTGAACATGCATGTTTTATTTGCCTTGGGAATTTCTCTCTGAGATCCAAATCTATTGCATGTGCAAGGATTGAAAAATTGTTTTTGGTTGTTAGGGTTGTCGCATATTTGGTTTTTGTGAAGTAGCTCTTTTCGTTCTTCCTTGAGGGCATCGAATCTAAATTCGCAATCTACTTTTTTGGGAGAAAGTTCGCATGCAGTACCATTTTTTCCCTCCACATAAATATTAAAGGATCCCAACCATGATTTTAGTTTTTTTTTTGCTTTCATTTTTTTCCTTATTAATTTTTTATAATATAATTTTTATGTGAAGATTTTTTAGATGACTAGTTGTTCATATATGATAAATTAAATATAAATAAATATCTTTTTTATTCCATTTCAATTTTAAATTTATTTTAAAGCTTATAGGTTTTATTTGGGAACTTTGTACTTGGAAATAACTTTTCCTTACCGAAAAATTGTAGTTTTTTTCCTTGTTGAGCTAAAATTTGATTTTTTGTTTCTAAAATTTATTTAGTATTTAGAACTTTTAACTAGTTTAGTTTTTAGTTTATATATATATTGCTATTATCTTTATCAGTGGTAGTTTTTTTTCATTTTATTTTCTTATTAATTTTTCATAATATACTTTTTATGATTAAATGAAGTATAAATAGATAATTTTTTTGGTAAATTTTATATATATATATATTTTTTATTTTATTTTATTTAAATAAAAATTAATTATAATTTTTTTTCTATTAGATATAAGAGTATTAGGAAATACAAAGCAACCAAAGTACCACCACGAAAATCAACAAGGAGGCCAAGCCTCACTAAGGAAGAAAAAAATCAGTTGAACAACATAATAAAAAGAGGAGAAGAAGGACTATCTAACTAAGAACATCATAGTATTTGACCACCCAAGTAGTCCAACCTAAGGGACCCTCCATCCAAACGACACTTGTACGTTCTTGAATATGCATCAGCCTAGATAAATCTTCTTTCCTAGCATTCACTTTCTTATTGATTTCTTTGTTTAGCTTAATGCAAGCATGCTCAAAAGCCTACAAATCATCCAGGGTTCTACGCCATTGGTATCCATGCTTCAACTCATAGTAGAAAAAAGCAGCATGCCCATCATGAAGGAACCTTCTCATCTTGTCCCGCTCGATCAACATAGTAGCCTGCACCTACAAAGAAATTTTAAAATAAGTGAGTTTTCAAAAAAACTCAGTAAGATCTCTCAGCTTACCTTGGTACCTTTCCTCATTCCTACACTTCCAGATTTGCCACAGAATGTTAGATGATAATATATTCCAAAATAAATTGGTATCTTTAGGAAGGCCGACACAACAACGATCTAGATGCATCCCAAGAAAATATCTTAACATAAATGTTGCAAACAAAATAAATCTCGCAAGTTGGCTCGCAGGAATCACATCCAAATGTTGACACTTGGTATACATTGGGTAACTTGGCGAATGAAGAGTCACTTGGCATACACTGGGTAACTCGACGAATGAAGACTCACTTGGCATACACCGGATAACTCAATGAATGAAGAGTTGCTTGGCATACACTGGGTAACTTAGTTAATGAAGAGTCATTTGGCATACACTGGGTAACTCAGTTAATGAAGAGTCACTTGGCGTACACTGGTTAATTCGGTTAATGAAGAGTCACTTGGCATACACTAGGTAACTTGGCGAATGAAGAATTACTTGGCATACACTGGGTAACTCGGTTAATGAAGAGTCACTTGGCATACACTGGGTAACTCAGTTAATGAAGATTCACTTGGCGTACACTGGGTAACTCGGTTAATGAAGAGTCACTTGGCGTACACTTGGTAACTTGGCGAATGAAGAATCACTTGGCATACACTGGGTAACTTGGAGAATGAAGAGTCACTTAGCATACACTGGGTAACTGAGTTAATGAAGAGTCACTTGGTGTGCACTGGGTAACTTGGTTAATGAAGAGTCACTTGGCAAACACTGGGTAACTTGGTGAATGAAGAGTCACTTGGCGTACACTAGGTAACTTGGTGAATGAAGAGTCACTTGGCATACACTAGGTAACTTGGTGAATGAAGAGTCCCTTGGTGTACATTGGGTAACGTGGTGAATGAAGAGTCACTTGGCGTACACTGGAGCTACAAAAACTTGGCATCAACATGCAAAATGAACAAAATGTGCAGAATAACAAGGCAACCTAGGATGCTCCTGCATCAGACAATCGGGGTTGAAAGAAATGATTCTCTTGAATCATTGAGACATCACAATCTGAGCAGAATCCAACTCAGATTAGAAATCCATGAAGCATCTTCAATAGGCCTGTTCTTCCACTTTACCAAATATTCATAGTAATCTTTTCCTCTTGTGCTCCTGCCAACTCTCTGATCCAATATCTATTCAACTTCTTCAATTGGCTTCTTAGGATAATCTTCTAATACAACAACTTCATCATCTAATTCATGATACTTATAGAAATTAGCAATATTGAATATATGAGATATATCCATGTCATTAGGTAACTCAACTTCATAAGCATTACCACTGTCAAACTTCTTCAAGATCTTACAAGGTCCAAATTTCTTCATCTTCAACTTACTGTATGTTCTAACTGGAATTCTTCCTTTCTTTAGATGAACCATCACCTCATAACCAACTTGGAAATCACGGTGTCTTCTAGACTGATTAGCATCCTCCTTATACTTCTGATTACTTTGTTCCAACCTCAACTTCACTTCCTTATGCAAAGACTCCATAAAATTAGCAAATTCTTCTCCTACAACACTTTTTTTTCCTTCACCAGCAACATCTCTCAAATTTGATATACCTCTAGGATGCATTGCAGTAGCAATCTCAAAAGGTGTCTTCCCTGTACTCCTATTCACAGAATTATTATACGCAAATTTAGCTTGTGCTAATACCATCTCCCAATTACTTGGCTTATTCCCAACTAAACATCTCAGCAAATTTCCCAAGCTTCTATTCACAACCTCTATCTATGGATGGAATGTAGAACTAAAATTTATCTTAGTACCCATCTTCTTCCACAAAATATTCAAAAAATAACAAACAAACTTACTATCTCTATTTGAAATAATACTTCTTGGTAATCCATGCAATCTCACAATCTCTTTAAAGAAAAGTTCAGCAACATGCCCAGCATCTGATGTCTTCTTACATGGTATGAAATGAGTCATCTTAGAAAAATTTTCCACTACAACAAATATAGAATCATACTCCTTCACTATCATAGGCAATCCAAGAACAAAATCCATACTGATGTCAATCCAAGGTTTCTCAGGAATATTAGTAAGTGTATACAAACCAGTATTTTGACTCACTCCCTTTGCAACTTGACAAACTCCACAACTCTTTACAAATTTATGAGCATCCTTATACATTTGTGGCCAATAATATTTCTCTTTTAGCAAACTCAATGTCTTATCAATTCCAAAATGTCCAGTTAATCCACCACTATGCTTTTCCTTAATCAGATTCAACCTCATAGGACTTCTAGGAATACACAACTGAATACCTTTGAACAACATACCTTCTTGAATGAAATATTCATCATACTTACTTATGTGGTCTGTCAGATTTGGTGCTCTGCACTCTCTCTACACCTCAGAAGAATCAGGATCAACATCATACAATTCTTTCATTTCATCAAAACCAAGAACTTCAACCTTCATTTCAGTCAAAAGAATGTCTTCTACTCAATGCATCAACAACTCTGTTAGTAACTCCACTCTTATGCTTGATCACAAATGTAAAAATTTGCAAGTACTCAACTCACTTCATATATCTTTGATTCAATTTATGTTGACTTCCCAAGTATTGTAAAGCTTTATGATCAGTATACAACACAAACTCTTTAGGAATCAAATAGTGTCTCCACTTCTTCAAAGTTTGAACAATAGCATAAAATTCTTGATCATACATAGAATAATTCCTTTTAGCATCATTCAACTTTTCACTAAAGAAAGCAACAATCTTACCTTCTTGACTTAATACTGTACACTTGATTTGTGTCACACTCTAAACCATTCTATCCAAACGATTCCATGAGTTGGAATGCTTAGATGCTGGCTTAGAGCTCCCTATCCACGGAGTGCAAGGAGTTAGTATTTCAGCACGAAGGCTCTCAGCCAAGCCTTAGAAATGTACTTCTTGCTAGTAAACCATGCAATGGGAGGTTCTTTGAGACAAGAGCAAGAGTGCAAATATCTTCAAGGAATCCCTCAAGAATGCAATGCAAGTGTGGAAACTAAGCTAATATGGTAATGCAAAATGCAGCTATGCTAAGCATGTATGAGATTGTTACAAAACCAAATATTTAAACTATGTGAGATTATTGCAAGAAATCAAAGTTAAACTAAAATGCAACTATGCTAAGAATGCCATATGATCTTATGCTAATATGATGGAATGAGAGAATGAGACAAGAAATGAGAAGTTCTCCACAAAGCTCCCAAGAAACCTGTTAGAAAACCTACAGCATGACAATATTCAAATGAGGATGGATCCTTTGAGGGGGAAAGCTCTCTCCCTTTTAAAGATGTACGAACAGTGGAGATCAAGATGAAGATGGTGGATGATCAATGGTGGAATTCAAAAATAGGTGTGATCCATGTGCACACACAAGTCAACCAATAGAATATAAGTTGACTTGTCATATAAGACAAAAGTCTCACAAGCCTTTTCTTTTAATTGTAAAATAGAAAAATGATTTTATGTGTGCACTTTAAGTGGGTTAGAAGAATGGGGTGTTTTATTTAATTAAAAGGGGACATGTTCTTTTAATCAAATAATGAACTTAGGATAGCATAGTCAGACTATAGGTTATAAATAAATAAATTGATTATTAGCAATTTGGTCTAGATAAATGATTAAATTAATTTAGCCAAAATGCTGAGAAGGGGGCTAATAGTCTAGATGACCATTTTTAGGTGATTACATTTGCCCCTCTTTGACTAATGCGTGATTGATCTGGGAACACATTATGTCAAAGAAAATCAAAGCCAAGTAGGCGATGATAGATATAGATATATGATTCCAAAGAATGAAATGCAGAAATAGATAGCAAGTCCTAAATGCACAGCCTGATAGCGGTAGTACTGAGCATTAGGAAGATGATGTTAGGATCTGAAAAGAATTCTAACACCTAGCAAAGTGAATAGATCGAGAGCAAGTGATAAGGTCAAACAAATGGTCCTAAGAAATAGATAGCTGTAACAATCAGCAATAGAGTATTTCTGCTCCCTCGGGATCAAAATTGAAATGAGGTAAGAGGAAGCAGAAAGTAGCTAGACATGAGAAAATCGAGATATAGCAATGTCTGATATGATAGATAAATGATTCAGAACCCAAGAATGACTATAAGAAATTGATAAAATGCCCCAGTTTGACTAGAGTTGACCTTGAAGGATATAGCATTAAAAAAATAGGTCAAATCTAGTAGAGAGATGATTTAGATGTGAAAAGGTAAATAGAAGGAGATATGATGCATAGAAATGATGAAGTCATGAAGAAATGAAGATGCCCCAGCGATGATTCAAAGATTAGACCTCAAATGGTCAGCTAACTGCTCAGAAGAAGGTAAAATTTTAAAATGTGATTTTGACCATTAAGATGAACTTGGATTTTGATTTCAATCTCGAAAATGGATCCAGGACGTTGAAATTAGCTAGGGGTGCAATTTTTGCGCAATTTCGAGGAGTTTTTAAAATTAGGTCAAAATAAGGTTGGAGGCTATAAAAGGGGTCCAATTGTCATTTTCACTATTCATTTGTCTTTTTGTGATTTGAGAGATTTTGTGTGGTCCACATAGCATCATGGCTCAGGCAAATATTCCTCTTCATTGACACCATTTTGAGCGCAGCCGGTTGCACAACCAGCCAGAGCGATATGGGGCGTCGGTAAGTGACTATCTTTTTGTTGCTTTTTCGAGCTTTTTGTGAGTTTTTCGCACGTTTTAAAGTTTTTTGAAAAAAAAAGTTGCACGATACTTTTAAAGTATCGCACCGGCTAAGAAATATTGTCGCGCGACACTTTTTCCTAAAAATAGTGTCGCACCATTCAGGAAAATGTGTCACGTGAGCTATACCCATATGTCACACGACACGGTGCGAAATGTCACACGAAGGAAAAACATCGCACTCATGTTTAAAAAAGTGTTGCGTGACACTGTTTCAAAAAATGTGTCGCACTCTTTCTATAAAAAAATGTCGCACAACTAGTTTTGTTTTTTTTCTAAATGCATTTTTTTTCGTCATGTGACTATTACTGATGATTGCTTGTTTTACCTAGACAGGAGGTATTCCCGACATTACATATTAGAGCTCCCAGGGTGGTTGGATTGTGCGTTGTGTAGCATTTGAGCGATGAGGAGCAGACTGCACTAGTGGCTATGGGCTTGCGCTAGGTTGTACGGATGCCCCATATTCGGGCAAACCACGGTTTGTTGTCTGCGTTGGCAGAGAGGTGGCATAGCGAGCATAAAACCTTTCACTTATCGACCGGCGAGGCGTCGATTACCTTGGAGGATGTATATCGCATTCTGCGAGTGCCATGCTACAGCGAGCCAGTAAGTTACTTGGTTAGTAGTTTGTTGATTTAGCCATTTCAATGTTGGATGCCAGGTGTAATGATGTTAAGTTTTGGTGATAGCATAGGTGTACTATGATACGACCCCGACAAAGGGGCGAGCGCGAGTGCAGGAGCTTTTCCAGGATGTGACCATTCTGGATCATCACCTGAGTTGGGAGAGATTGATGACTGAGTATGGATATGATTATCCTTTGCCCAGCTTGTTATGCTCTTTGGTAGCCCAGGCCCTGGTGACAGACCGAGGCCAAAAGGGCTTTCCACTAGGATGGGGTCGACTGGTATATGATCTAATCTCCCAACCACGTAGGATGGCATGGGGGCCTGTGATACTGGCAGAGATGTACCACGAGCTTCATGAGATAGTATACCATGAGGGTGGGTCATGGGCATGCGGAGTAGTGTTAGCACAGATCTAGGCTTGGGAGCACATTGTTGTGATCCGACCACGGGTGCAATCACGAGAGCGCAACCAACCGTACATTTTTTGCTATAGAGGTTTCATCCCACAGAGGCATAGTGGAGATGTGACCTATTACCGATGCCTATTTGATGAGCTGACAACATTCACATGGCGACCATACCGGGAGTGTCAGCGGTGGTCAGATTCATGGGAGTTAGACTACATGCGGTATAGCAGACCGCTGGTGGGTCGGAGGACAGACATTGTGGAGCGGTTTGTGATCAGTCACGTATGGTGGCAGTTTGCAGAGTGACAGGTGGTGTCAGTGGAGACCACTACCTATGCTCGGATGTGCATAGATGAGGGATTAGGATGGCTGCCGATGTTGGACTATCAGACAGCAGTTTGGGATACCGCAGCACTAGTGGCGACTCCCTAGGATTATCGCCTAGATGTGGCAGATGCAGGGGCTGATCCGGGGTATCTTTATGAGATGCAGAGACACCCATTCCCCCGGTTCACACATCCAAATGCAGCACCTACAGGAGTGGGAGGTGGAGGTGGCAGAGGAGGAGGAGGCAGAGGGAGAGGGAGAGGGGGTAGGCAGATGGAGGGGGAGAGTTCCTAAGCAGGACAGAGGAGGATGCGAGCGCAGGTGATGCAGGTGGCAGAGGAGTCCTCAAAGTCTGATGGTGATGATGGTGGAGAGGAGGAGGTGTCCTTGAGGAGACGGCGAGCGATGAGGGTAGAGGCACTTGCAGAGCATCCAATAGGAGGAGAGGAGCAGGGTGCGAGGATCCGTGCCTTGGAGGTAGAGCTTCAGGCAGCTTGGGTGACCATTGCAGTACAGGATCAGCAGCTGATGGATGAGCGAGCACGAGCAGATGAGCTGCACTGAGAGCAGGATACTATGAGGCGAGAGGCAACGCATCATGGTGCCCGAGCTGCATACTATTATGCTACCTATAGGAGTGTGGTACCACCAGGACAGGGTCTTTCTGATTATTTGGAGCGAGCGGGCATGTAGTGCAGGCACCAGATAGGAGACAAGCTCCTCCACTAGGGTCAACACCAGCCGCAGAGGGTGGCAGTCGGACATGACATTGTGTTTTGATTTGCACCTTATGTATTTTTGAGACATATATCCAGATTTTGGATCTCACATTTGTATATGTACCATGACACATTTGATATATATATGAGATACTGGGTTTATCGATATTCTTGTGTACTTGTCTCAAAATGTATGTTTCAGCTTTCATGTGATGTTTCAATTTTTGTTTTCAGCTCGTGTATGTGTATATGCTTATGTGTATTGTTTTTGGTCTCTCATATGGGTGGTATAGATTTAAATGTTTTTGTGAAAATGTGACACTTGGATAGATCGTATGTGATGATTTTTGGATTAAACCCTTGTGATGATAGGTTGGCAAAGAAATGTAGCGAAAGATTAAGAAGGTGAAAAGACAAGTAGAAGTGAAAGATAAAAGCAGCTAACTGATATGTCCATGAAAAAAAAGAAGAGAGAGAGCTCTTCCCACATGTAGGAATGTGAAACTAGAAAAAATGACATGAACCTAAAATGCAAGCTACTACGCAAAGTGGTTTACCAGTAAGAAACTCATAACATTTAGACTCTTAATTTCATCATTGAGCATTTATTAGGGACATCATGAGATCACACAACCATCACTAGTATAACTATGAGGATATGAATATGATCAATATTAGATAGGTATGTGGAAATCCAATCTAAGCATCATAGACATGTAAGTCAAGATAACTACGCGACTAGATTCCCTAAGTTTAATTTAGCAAGATTACACCTGTATTAAGGCATAAGCGCCAGGATAAACCCTGAGTGCAGTCTTGCAAAATAGTCAAGGATGATAAATTTATAAGTCAAAGTGTTGAATAGGACAAGCACGAATGCTTACAACACTATAGACAAACAAAGTATACCCACAAGCAGAAATCAAGAAGACATGCCCCATGCCTCCAGTCTTCTAGTCAATGACATCCTCGAAAGACTATTAGGGAGGGAACACATGACAAAGAAATCATCACAGATAGCACACAAAGTAGATAAAGATCAGCATAGCTCAGTCGTTTAAGTGTTAAAGTGCGTGTGTGTAAGTCACTTGGCCATTTCTTCCAGACTTGATTCTGATAGTGAGAAATATCGCGACATCGGAGACCACAGGTAAACTATCTGTAAAGTGTTGAAAAACACTTGATGTCAAAGTGGGTGGGGGTAGTGTTGAGAAACACTATTTTGTGAGTTGTCAAAGAAACCCTAATGCACAAGAATACCTCAATAGGCTATGTAGCTATGCCCCTAAGACAAGGACAAGAAACAATTCCAAGCTAGGAAATGTGTAGTGAAGTAGATGATTGAGTTTGATAGACATAGGTGCAAGGGTTTCAAGTAGCACCTGTTTCCAAGTTTTCACCACTTGACAGATTTTTTATTTTTTTTATTTTTTTAAAATTTATTTTTTTTATTTTTTTTGGTGATACATCAAAGCACCTATTGCTAGGTTTTCACTAAGATGATCATTTTTTTAGGACATTTTCTAATTTTTAGGAATTTTTTTAGGATCATAGATATATACAAGATAGCTGAGCAACAAGCCTCTAAGTATAGAACTTCTTCAAGTGTAGGATGTTGATAGGCTCTGCAAGTTCTTCACCCTCTGATGTAGACAACTGGTAAGCACCAGACCCAAATGCTACTATGATAATGTAAGGACCCAACCAGTTAGGTTCAAATTTCCCTTTCTGTTCTCCATGTTGCTAATTTTTTGGATTCTCCCTAAGCACGAGTTCGCCAACCTGGAACTCACGAGGGTGAACCTTCTTGTTATATTGTGTAGACATGCGCTTCTAATAAGCTCTCATGTGATCAAAAGCAGCCTTGCGATGTTCATCCAGAGTCTCTAATTCCTGTACTCGCATAGCTCTATGATCTTCATCGGTTATTAACCCATGTAAGGAGACGCGTAAAGAAGGTATCTCGACTTCTAATGGGAGAATAGCCTCAGAGCCATAGACTAGAGAAAAGGGTGTAGCCCCTGTAGGAGTACGAATAGAGGTTCTATAGGCCTAAAGTGTCAGATTTATTTGCAAGTGCCAATCTTTCCCAGACTTGTGAACTGTGCGGTGTAGGATTTTCAGTAGTGTTTTATTAGAGGCCTCAGCTTGGCCATTCCCTTGGGGATAGTAAATGGAGGACCAGTGTTGCTTAATTCAAAACTTTTTGCACAGCTGTTTTAAGTCCTTATTCTTGAACTGCTCTCCATTATTCGTAATAATAGAGGATGGGATACCATATTGGCAAATGATGTGATTCAGTATAAACAGGGCAACATGTTTGCCTATAGCAGCAGATAATGGCACAGCTTCAACCCATTTAGCGAAATACTCTGTTGTTGTGATGATGAATTTATGATCGCTGGATGAGCTTGGATGAATCTTTCCTACCAAGTCAAAGGCCCATTGTTGAAATGGCCAATATGTCACAGAAGGGATTAACTCTCGCCCGGGAGCATGTATCAAGTTGCCATGGAGCTGACATTTCTAACAGGACTTTGCATAGCGCACAATGTCGGCTTGCATGGTGGGCTAGTAATAACCCGTCCTAAGCAGTTTTTGGGCAAGTGCAAGGCCATTAGAATGTGCCACACAAATGCCATCGTGGACTTCAGCAAGTGCCTTCTCAGACTCTTCTAGCTCTAAACACCTAAGCAACGTTCCGTCTAGACCCTTCCTATACAAGTCACCAGAGACCAAAGTGTAGTGTGAGGCATTACGAAGGAGCTGGCATTTTTGGTTGTGCGTGAGAATTTCAGGAATAACCTGATCATGTAGGTAGGAGAAAATAGCCGCATAGCGGGAGGAATCGTGACCCACAATAGTGTAGATCACCTGGTTATCTGAGGAATCATAGGCTGGATGACGCGATTCTTCCACCAGGAACTCAAATCGCGATTCATGTTCTTGTAATTGGAGGATAGATGCTAAGGTGGCCATAGCATCAATAGCCTTGTTTTTTGCTCTAAGAATATGTTGGAATGTTACAAAGGTAAAATAATTCCTTAGAGCATCTATCAACTTTTTATAAGGGATCAACTTGTCATCCTTTGTTTGATATTCTTTATTCACTTGGTTCACAACCAGTTGAGAATCCCCATAGATGTGTAGCTCAGTTATTCGCCATTCAAGGGCCATTTTGATCCCATTTGTTAATGCTTCATACTCTGCAATATTGTTTGTACATGGGAACAATAATTTGTAGGACTTTGGGATCGTATAACCATGAGGGGAAACAAACAACACCCCTGCTCTACTCCATTCTGTGTATGGGATCCATCAAAAAACATCTTCCATGTTTTGTCAGTAATGTTCATGATCAAGGCATCTGGAAACTCAATTTGCATAGGTGCTACATCTTCAAGTGGGAAGTCAGCCAACTGGTCAGTTATGGCTTGTCCTTTGATTGCCTTGCGTTCAACATACTGAATGTCAAATTCTGAAAGAATCATCATCCATTTAGCAAGGCGACCAGTAAGTGCAACTTTACTTAATAAATATTTCAAAGGGTCTATCTTGGCAATCAAGTGAACTGTATGGGCCAACATATAATGCTGAAGTTTTTGGGAGGCAAAAACTACAGCAAGGCATGCCTTCTCTACACTTGTATAATTTAGTTCATAAGCCACCAAAGTTCGACTGATATAGTATATGGCTCTTTCTTTACCCGTCTCATCACTTTGGGCTAAGAGTGCTCCTAGAGAAGAATCTGTAGCTGAAACATACAGAATCAAAGGTTTTCCTAGAATGGGTGGCATCAAAATTGGCGGTTTTGCCAAGTAGCCTTTGATTTGATCTAAGCTTTGTTGACAGTCACTGTTCCAAATATGGGTAGATCCTTTATGTAGATTTTTATTGAAAGGTTGAGCCTTATCAGCTAATTGAGAGATAAATCTTCTTATGGATTGTAGCCATCCTTGCAGACCTCTAAGTTGACTGATAGTCTTTGGTGGAGGCATATCCATGATAGCTTGGACCTTTTCAAGGTCAACCTCAATGCCTTTTGCTAAAATGATATAACCTAGCAATTTTCCAGAAGTGACACCAAAGGCACATTTTTTTGGATTTAGCCTAAGTTGGAATTGTTCCATACGATCCAATATCAAACTAAGGTCTTGGAGATGTGTGTCTCATTTCTTTGATTTTGCCAATGTGTCATCAACATAGTCTTCCATATTTTTATGCATCATATCATGAAAGAGGGTTGTCATTGCTCTTTGATATGTGGCGCCAGCATTTTTGAGCCCAAAAGGCATGACATTCCAGCAAAAGGTACCCCATGCACATGTAAAAGCTGTCTTTTCTTGGTCTGCTGGAGCTATCTTTATTTGGTTATACCCAGAAAATACATCCATGAGCGAGTACATCTCATAACCTACAGTCATGTCCACTATCATATCGATGTTTGGTAGTGGAAAGTCATCCTTGGGGCATGCTTTATTGAGATCTCTAAAATCAGTACAAACTCGTATGGATTTTTCATGCTTGGAGACAAGTACAATGTTGGAAATCCACTCGGCATAATCAATGGCCCTACTGAAGTTTGCATTCAGTAGTTTTTCTAACTCTGTCTTGACCAGTAGGGCCACATGTGGATGCATTTTTCTCAACTTTTGTTTGACAGGCTTGACATCTGGTGAGATTGATAAGTGATGCATGATGAGATTTGTATCAAGCCTCGGCATATCAGATTATGTCCATGCGAAGTTGACCTTCTTGTCTCGAAAGAATTGAGCAAACTGTGTCTTTTCTTTGTCTATCGAAGATTGAGCTACATGAATAATTTGAGGACATTCTTCTGTTCCCAAGTTGATAGGTTGTGTAGGTCCAACGAGAACCGAAGATCTATCCTGGAAATAGCTTGGCAGACTACCAAGTACCTCATCCACAGGTGCCTCAGAGAGGTTTTCACCATTAGATACGCCTTTATTTTTACTTTTTGGAGGATCAGACACCGCCACAATGTGGTTTTCACCATCTAATCGCTTATTTTTCCTTTTAATTTTTTGACTGAGGTACTTGATATCTGATTCCGTCATGTTAACTGTGGGTTCACTGGTGGAAGAAATGACAAGTTCAATTGCGTTCAGATAACAAGCGATCTCATAGTCATTTTGGAAAGATTGTATTTCAGGTCTTTGATTTTGGATAGACCAATCTATGAGATCTCGGTGAATTAACGAGAGTGAGGGAGAAGTTTCAATGTGATTAATATGGAAGGAGTCATCTCTGGTGACCTATGAAGTTGAGCCTATAGAAAATGTCGCAAAGGAGTCCAGCTCAGGAATAGTCCTGGAGGAACTAGCGTGGTCCATTGAGACATGTTGTGAGTCAAACTTTGACCCCATACTAGACCGTTCGACTACATCGGGTTGGGTTGCATAGGCATGAATGAAATCCACCCCTAGCTCATAAGATGCATCAGAGAGACTTTCCCACTCATATTCATGAGAATCTGTACTTTGACCCCTAGCTATGAGATGAGCAATATTCTGCCTAATTCGTCCTCTATTTATGTCCTCAGAAGTAGACCCTTCTTGTTCCTGTTGTTGGGAGGTAGAAGTTTCTTCATCATTAGCAGTCACTATTTCTTCTCCCCAAAGGAGGGAAGTGAGGGGAACAAAGTCTTCGTCTTGTGCAGTAGTAGCAATTAAGGGAGAGTCATCATCCTCTGATTCACTAGACATGAGCAATCTTCGATCATAGGTTGGTATATTATTGTTTAGCCCAAAGCCTAGACCAGCAGTGTCTCGAGCATCATGACCTTGAGTGTGACTTAAAGGTTCAACTAGAGTGTTCTTACAACCAGTTAAGGACCCGTGGCCTTGGTAGCCCATTTTTGTCAAAAATTTATAGCCCTTTCCATATTTTTTGGGAGAAATAGGGGTAGTCATTGTAACCTCCTCGTCTTCCTCTTCTCTATAGATCCAATCCCTAATGGCTTGTTCTTCCTTCTCTGCTTCTAGTGGTATGGAAGATTGCATAAAAGCGCCAAAAAGTGTCATAGCAGAAGCAGAAGACTTCTTTGCAATAGTTGGTTTCCCATAGGACCGAGGGAAAATTGGTAAGGCAACAATAGAGTCCAAAGTGTACTCGCCCATACCAAGGCTCATCATTTTCAGTTTTTGTTCACATTCTGTGAAAGATGGTGCTAGCTCATGAGAAGAGCGATTATGCGGGACTAGCGTTTCAGCAACAGATAATGTGTTGATAGACATAGAGTTGTCGCTGAGGACAACTACTTCAGTACCATTAAAAGGGAACTTAATGCACTGATGGCATGTAGAGGGTACTTCTTGCATATCGTGAATCCATGGCCGTCCCAACAACAAGTTGTATGCAAGTGGTATGTCTAAAACTTGGAAAATGACATTCTTCTCAACTAGACCAACTTTGATTGGAAGTACAATTAGACCTTTAGAAGGCCTTTCAACCTCATCATAGGCCTTTATAGTGATGTTGTGCTTAGGATCGATGGCAAATTCGGACATGCCCAATTGTTGGATTACATTAAACAAAATGATATTTAACCCTGCACCATTTTCTATCAGGACTCGACGGACGCGGGTACGAAAGATTTGAACTTCGACATGAAGAGCAAGATTATGGGAATGATTGAGAGCTCGATCATCTTCTTCAGAAAAGGTGAGATAGTGAGGTGAGGAGATGTGGTTCACCATAGCTTGGAATTGTTTCACATCAATATCGGTGGGAACATTGGCAGAACATAAAGCTTTCTCACAGATATCCCTATGCAAAGGAGATAACTCTAGCAATTTGAAAATGGAGATTTGTGCTTGTGTGCGTTGTAGTTGGCTAACAAGATCATATTTGGAGATCTTGGGAGTAATTGGTTGCTTAAACGATGAAGCATTTTTAGGATCATTAGCAAATTTTAGGACAACCTTAGATTGCCCCCTAGTGACAGCGTTAAGTGGTTCACCCTAAGAAGATGAAGACTCAGTCACTCGGAGTACCACCTTGGGTCTAGTATCAGTATAATCTTGAGGAGTGGATCGTGTCCTTAAGACCACTCTTGGTCATTCATCTTCAGCATCATAATTTGTCCAGTTGTCATTGTTGGAGCTTGCCATACATATGTATTCAACGGGCTCAAGCATGCTTATAACATTATCAGTGTTAGCGTAAGCATAACTGATCTTGGCGTCATGATTCTTTTTGGCAGCTACCCTTGAGGTCTCACCCTTTTCATATTCAGGTAATGGTTTTTGGAAAGCCTTATGATCAGTATTCTTAACAAGGCCATATGTAACAACTTTGCCAGCTTCGATGAGGTCTTGAATTACATCTTTGAGTTTGAAGTAATTCTCTGTGTTATGTCCCTTACTTCGGTGATAGCTGCAAGTATGATCTTCTCTCCACCATGTAGGTCTAACGGGTGGATCGTAAGGACATGAGTTGTCTGGCAAGGTAACCAATTTGTTTGCAATTAAGGTTTTTAAAACCACTTCATAAGGTTCGACCATAGGTGTGTAAACACGTCGCTTCTTTGCAAATTTAGAGCCTTTGTCAAAGGTTTGTGGTTTTGAACCTTCTTGTTGCTTTGCTGCATAGATGGCATTGGAAAGGTTAAATGCAGGTTCCTTAGTCTTAGGAGTGTCCACTACTCCGTCATTGACAACATACTTGTTTTTGTTCCAAGGTTTGCCTTTGTCTTTACTGTTTCCATTGTTAACTCTATCCTTGTTTATGGCAATATCACCTCTTTTGATAGCAACATCCTCAATGCGATATGCACTTTCTACCATGGCGTTGAAGGATGTAAATAACTGTTTTCTTAGATCAAATTATAATTCGAGTACAAGCGTATTGACAAAAATGTCAATTTTTTCAGCCTCAGGCACTTGCTGAGGATACCGAGAGTATAAAGATCTCCATCGTTGGAGGTATATTGCAAAAGATTCTCCTAGTTTTGTTTGATGTTGCATAAGTCTAGCACAGTCATAGGATGTTGAATGTTGTATGAATATTGCTGGATGAAGCGTTGCACAAGTTCGTCAAATGTTTTAAGAGGAGGACTCAATTTTGTGAACCATTCCATAACTTGTCCTCTTAGACTTCTAGGAAACAAATGCATAAGAAAGGTGTCTTCATGCATAAAGTCCATGCTAATAGCATAGAGATGTCTCACATGGTCGTGAGGGTCACCATTTCCATCGTATTTGTCATACTTAGGAACCTCTATATCCTTAGGAAATGGCAGCATGTATAGACTCCTATCAAATTGAAGAGCGCAAATTGATTCAACAAATGATGTCTTAGGTGGCTCTTTTGAAGTTTGTAGTTGTGCAAATTGTTTCCTTAGTTCCTGTATTTCTTCCCTTAAGATTTTAGCCTCAGTGGGCTCTCGTTTTGGAATAATATGTTCGACTTTAAAACCTCGAGGGAGTCTCCATCCCCTAGCTATCATGTATTGGAAGTATTGGTCTCCATTTTCCTCTAAAGCTCTGAGCATTAGTTTTTGGGCAAAGCCATCTTGTTGAAATTTGATCACGTCTTCGCTAGTTACTTCTTCATCACTATCATGATGAGATGGTTTAGGTGAAGGACATGCGCCAGTGGCAGCTCTAGGAGTCCTTGGAGGCGTGTGATTACCATCATTGTTCTCAAAAGGATTTCGAGGACAAGTTCCTTTATATCCTTCATAGCGTGCCTGATTGTCAGTTTCAGCTTGTTGATTTTCTCTCTCCATAGTGTATATAGCCTCCAAAGTTTTTTGGGTTTCATGTGCTTGTTCTTCTAATTGACGTTTAATTTCATCAGGGTGCACCATAGTGACTATACCACTCGTATCCTCGGGTGTCTCAAAGGGTGTACCAAATGGATTTTCAAAACTATAAAGTGGGTTGTGCCGAACGTTAGCTGTTTGTGTTTGAGCAAATTCGAGATTCTTATCACAAGGTTGTTTGCGAGGATGTTTGGGCGATGTTTCCAATTGCTTGAAAATGAAAGGCGTGTGGCTACCGTTACCAACTTGATATCTAGTTGTGACCGACATGTAAAGAGTTTTCTTTGTTTAGTAGGACAAGAAAATGAGCCAAATTTGAAGCTTTTACGATCAGGACTAGTCACTTGTCAAAATGTGATAGATGGCTTGTCAAACAGTGCTCAAGATCTTACAGCACAGGTGACTTGAGCCGAGTGGACGAGCGAGAAGCTCAATAGCGGATAGCTAGAATAAAATAATAGCTGAATTTTGACAAGCGATTCATCAAGACGTTTCAAGACTTACATTCAACGGACTAAACCCATCTTTTCAACCTAGGACGAATTCTTCACACACTGATATGTAGCCAGGATCAAGGGTAACCAGCGTGACGCTCCTTAGACCAAACAAATCCAATGACAAACTTTGTTTTTAACCCAAAATGACTCTAGGCGATACTTTCTCAAAAGGAGGGCGACATAAGTTCAACAAACAGTGTCGCGCGATAGAATTTCAGGAACAATGTGACACAATTTTCTTAAGCGACAGATATTTGAGCCGAGTGCGATATAATCTTGCACACAGTGCGACAGAATTTACCAAGACATGCGACATAATTTTAAAAAAAAATATGTCGCGCGATATTTCTTCTGAAAGCGTGTGACAGAGTGTCAGTTTTGTGCAAAAAAAGTCAATTTTTTGGTTTGAAGTTCGTTTCAATTTGTCAATCAGACAGTCATTTTAATCAGACAGCATTTCATTCCAGTTTGTATCAGTAAACATCAAGGTTTGCAAATAGTAAGTGTTGTAACATGTCTCAAAACAATTGATCAAGGGTAAAAACAACCTTGTCAATAAGCATTTGGGATATCAGAACGGCCTTCCTAACAACTTTTTATCGGAATGTTTATGTTGCAAGAACGTTAACACTGGTCAAAACATCGAAAACAATAGCCAAGCAATCTACCTTAGAGTCAAGGTTCATTACTCAACAACTTGGCCCACGCTTGATGCTCCTTCGCCTCACACTAAGTGGTTTCCCACAAGAGATATTGGCTTTGTCATAGAAGTGCCATAAGCACAACCAAGGGAACACATATGGTGAGTGTAAATCTTGGGGTGATCCGAGTAGTCCACTAGGATCGATCCTTGCACCAAGAAGTTGAGCAGCTAAAAAGGGTAGTTACTAACTTAAAGTTTTTAGATCGGGCTTCCATTCATAGTGTTCCTCTTACTTCCAATTATGGGACACCTCACCTTGCGATGAGTAACCGATCTCGCGATCACAAGAGTACCTTAAACATTCTTGCCTAGTGATCTCCCTATGGTCGAAATCCCATAAGCGATCACACTAGGCGAAGACAAACACTACGTCTACCAAAGTTTTGTGTCCTTGGTAGCCTTGAGTTTATAGTGGGTTGGAAGAGCCAGGTAATTTGCTTGTCCCCACTTGGGTCGTTCCTCTTAGGTTGTCCGAGAGCAGGCCCTCTAAAGGATTCTAACTACACAAAGTGGATCAACTTTTGGAAGTCAAGATTTCTGGTTCACCACAAGGGTGAAGAGCATACTCTCCTATTCCAATCGTTTTCTCCCAAACACGCCAAGAAGATTCAATTACCCCTTACTTTTGAAACCAAATGGCAAGTCAAGATTTCTGATTCACCACAAGGGTGAAGAGCATACTCTCCTATTACCAAAAGACTCCAATCACAAGTTTTATGTGCCTATAAAAAATGAACAATTATTCAATGCCGCACATGGAAACAAAAAATCAAGCAAGTTTGGGTTTTTATGCTTTGGGCAGCCCTGCAAACAATGTTAGTAGCCCTTGCGCATTTGAAGCTTTGACATGCGTTCTTTTGTATGCAAGGTTTCAATTTTTTTCTTCACAAAGAGGGTAACCTGCAATCACAACTCGTTAGCCCACAAGTTAGCATGAAATAATCAAAAAAATCGTGAATTAAACCTTTGTAAAACAACCTAGAAATCTTCTTAAAAATGACAGTCAGCTAGCTAAGAAGAAATTTGATCAAATCCCTCAAGGAACAAGCAAAAAAATATCAGGCGATACTTTTTGCTGAACAAATGTCGCGCGATACTTCACAGTACACAAAGGCGACAATTTTTCTTCAGCCGTGCAACAGATTTTAGCACAGAGGGCAACAATATGCAGGCTACAAGTGTGACACTATTTCCAAAAAAAGTGTCACATGACAGTACTGTGAACTATCGCGCGATACTGGAAAAATGTCGCCCAACACTGCGACTGTAAAAAAAAGAAAAAATGCAGAGCAGCAAGGGAAATGCAAGCGAAAATAAGAAAATGTAGGGCAAAATGTACAGTCCTGCCCCACGGTGGGCGCCAAAAATGTACACTTGATTTGTGTCACACTCTAAACCATTCTATCTAAACGATTCCATAAGTTGGAATGCTTAGATGCCGGCTTAGAGCTCCCTATCCACGGAGTGCAAGGAGTTAGTATTTCAGCATGAAGGCTCTCAGCCAAGCCTTAGAAATGTACTTCTTGCTAGTAAACCATGCAATGAGAGGTTCTTTGAGACAAGAGCAAGAGTGCAAATATCTTCAAGGAATCCCTCAAGAATGCAATGCAAGTATGGAAACTAAGCTAAGATGATAATGCAAAATGCAGCTATGCTAAGCATGTATGAGATTGTTACAAAACCAAATATTTAAACTATGTGAGATTATTACAAGAAATCAAAGTTAAACTAAAATGCAACTATGCTAAGAATGCCATATGATCTTATGCTAATATGATGGAATGAGAGAATGAGACAAGAAATGAGAAGTTCTCCACAAAGCTCCCAAGAAACCTGTTAGAAAACCTACAGCATGACAATATTCAAATGATGATGGATCTTTTGAGGGGGAAAAATCTCTCCCTTTTAAAGATGTACGGACGGTGGAGATCAAGATGAAGATGGTGGATGATCAACGGTGAAATTCAAAAATAGGTGTGATCCATGTGCACACACAAGTCAACCAATAGAATATAAGTTGACTTTTCATATAAGACAAAAGTCTCACAAGCCTTTTATTTTAATTGTAAAATAGAAAAAGGACTTTATGTGTGCACTTTAAGTGGGTTAGAAGAATGGGGTGTTTTATTTAATTAAAAGGGGACATGTTCTTTTAATCAAATAATGAACTTAGGATAGCATAGTCAGACTATAGGTTATAAATAAATAAATTGATTATTAGCAATTTGGTCTAGATAAATGATTAAATTAATTCAGCCAAAATGCTAAGAAGGGGGCTAATAGTCTAGATGACCATTTTTAGGTGATTACAAATACAACTCCTATTGCATTACCACTTGCATCACATTCAACTTGAAATACTTTGTTGAAATCAGGTAAAGCCAATATAGGTAATTCAACAACCTTTTGTTTCAAAGTCTCAAAACTCTTATCAGCTCCATGTGTCCACTTGAATTCCTTTTTATCTCCCCTCATTGTTTCAGTCATAGCATTACAAACAACACTAAAATTCTTTATACACTTTTTGTAAAAACTAGCCAAACCATGAAATAATCTTACCTCACCTACATTCTTAGGTGTAGGCCATTCCAAAATTGCTTTAACCTTCTCAGGATCCAACTTCAATCCATCAGCTGAAATCACAAATTCCAAATACACAATCTCCTCTTGCATAAAAGAACACTTCTTCAAATTAATCAACAACTTTTCCTCTTTCAACCTCTGCAATACTTGTCTAATATGCTCAAGATATTCTTCCTTAGTCTTGCTAAATATCAGAATATCATCCAAATAAACAATCACAAACTTACCCAAGAATCTTTTCAGAACTTCATTCATTAACCTCATGAAAGTACTAGGTGCATTAGTCAAACCAAAAGGCGTAACCAACCATTCATACAAACCATCTTTTGTCTTGAAAGTAGTCTTCCATTCATCATCTTCTTTGATTCTGATTTGATGATAGCCACTCTTCAAATCAATCTTGGTAAACTACTTTGCTCCACTGAAACAATCCATTATGTCATCCATCCTCAACATAGGAAACCTATATTTCATTGTTATCTTGTTAATGGCTTTGGAATCAATACACATTCTCCATTCTCCATTCTTTTTGGGTGCTAATACAATAGGTACAACACATGGACTCAAACTTTCTCTGATCAAACCTTTTTGCAACAACTCATGCACTTGTCTATTAAGTTCCTCATTCTCTACAGGTGTCAATCTATATGGTGCTTTGTTTGGCAAACTAGCTCCAGGAATCAGATCCATACAGTGACTTATACTTCTTACTAGAGGTAAACCATCAAGATTATCATCAGCAATAATTTCTTTATACTCATTCAACAATTTGGTAATTTCTCCTGGCACTCAGCTATCACTATCTATTGCCACTCGGTCATTACTAGCTTCTGCTACTCGACCATTACTACCAACACTCGGTCCTCTAGGAACTATGGCAAAATAGACTTGATTCCTTTTCATTTCCTTTTCAAATTGTTTTCCACTAACCATGCAATTTTTTACAGCAGTACAATTAACCTCATCTGGACTTTCAATCAAAGGCAGCAATGTTTATTTTTTTCCCATTTACCCAAAGAGTATATTGATTCAATCTTCCATCATATATATCATATCTATCATATTTCCAAGGTCTACCCAACAAAATATGACAACAATCCATGGGCATAATATCACACAAAACTTCATCAAAGTAATGTCCAATTTTGAACTTCACAAGGCATTACTCACTTACCAATATATTATGCTCATCTTTGATCCATGAAACATGATAAGGTTTGGGATGTTTTAGTCTCTGCAACTGTAACTTTGTAACTAGCTCTTCTGATGCCAGATTTGTAGAACTTTCACTGTCAACGATCACATTGCAGCATTTTCCAACCATCTTACATCTTGTCTTGAAAAGACTTCTCCTTAAAATAGGTTCCTCATCACTTCCCTTATTACATAAGGTTCTTCTCACCATTAGATTTTCTCAAGCCTCAGGTCCACTTGGTGAACATCTAAAACAATTACCACGAAATCCACCTCTATAATAGGAATTACCTCTTCCTCAATAAGAATTACCACTTTTCCATTCGGTCTTGCCTTTGTCATCATTCTTCCATTTAGATTTGCCTTTGTCCTGCATAGAACTATTAGATCTACCACTTTCTCCATAAGATCTACCTCTGCCTCTCTGGAATCTACCACCTCTACCTCTTTGTCTTTATTCATGCTTCTTTGTCAAGATCTTCTCAACTTTCAAGGCATATTGATATGCTTCTTCTACACTTTCCAACTTCACAAAACTTATTTCATCCTGAATTTCAGATCTCAACCCATTAATGTACCTTGCAATTTTCTCAACATCATCATCCACATGTCCAGATCTGATGTCCAATCTATATAATTCCTCGGTATATTCTTTCACAATCATGTCCTTTTGTTTCAAATTTTACATTTGCCTCAACAAGCTAACTTGGTAATCAACAGGAAGGAATTTGTTTATGCTCAAAGAGATCTATGAACTGTTTAATACCTTTTTAAGCCCACAATATAGCATTGGGCAAGGGCCAAAGGTTTACCATTTAGGTGAAAATTCCACCAAATGGATCTTTCACCATGGAGTTGATTATTACAATGAAAATCCTTGTTAGTAATGAATTTCCTAACATGGTCCCAAGCCTTTCAAATAGATCTAAAAACCACGGAACCTTGGACCATGACAGGATAATTACCAATAATGAGGTCACAAAAGGGGAGATTAGTCCAAGATTTGGCTTTCTTAGGCACACCCCTCTCAATTTTTTTTCTAACAAACACTTTCCAAGGATAGTCACCCTCCATGGATTGAAAAATCCCTTTGGTAGACATGGCAATAACCTGAATTCTTAAATCCTTTAGCCCAAGTCCCCCAAGGGCCTTGTCAGTGTGGCACCAAGCCCACTTAATAGAATGAATTTTATTATTACTCTTGCCATCAAACCAAAGAAATTTTCTCATGGAATTTTGAATTTTAGCAATTTGATAATTGTTAAAAAATCAGGCAGAGGAGTAGTAAATGGTGTAAGAGGATAACATCTTCTAGCAAACTTGAATTTTGCCTATCAGAGATAACTTCCTATTATACCATTTGTTAAGCTTCTTATCAATCTTCTCTTTAACCCATGACCGCATGTCTTTGAGTATAGGTTCCACCGAGAAAGGGATACCAATATATCTAGTGATCTTATTGGGGCCTATCCATTGAAAATTGTATTGAGAAAACCAATCCGAGGGCTACACATCCCACCCCAAACAAACTAATTTGGCTTGAGATATCTTAGCCCTAGATATAGAACAAGAAAACTTGAGTTTATATTGTAAAGCCTTAAAATTACTTTCTAAAAGCTCAAAGAACAACACGGTATCATTTGCAAACTGGCAATTGATGAGCTCTTCATCATTAGGAAAATAGATACCTCTGACCTCAGGAGATAAAGAATTATCTCTGAGAATATAAAAAAGAGCCTCTGAAGTAATCACAAAAAGAGAAGGTGCCAGAGGGCACCCTTGTCTAATGGATCTCCCTCGAGAAAAAGGAGCAGAGAGAACACCGTTAACTTCAACCTGAGCAGAGGCATCGCTAAGAAGCACCTGCACAGTATTACAAAAGAAGGGAGGGAAATTGAAGGCCTCTAACATCATAAGAATAAACCTCCATTCAACCCTGTCATAAGCCTTCTCAAAATCCAAAAGAAGCATGGCAGAGTTTTGGTGTGAGCATTTAGACCACTCTATGGCTTCCCAACTAGTTATGAGATTCTCGAGAATATATCTACCCTTGATGAAACCAATTTGGGTAGAGTTAACAAATTTAGGAAGAATATTGACTAACCTAAGAGCCATAATTTTAGCCAAAATCTTATATGACACATTAAGAAGGGTAATCGACCTCCAATTCCTAATGAGGGTTTTATCTCCGTCCTTAGGGAGGAGCTTAATGATCCGCCTATTAACATCCTATCCCAAGGAGCCAATAGATAAAGCTTCAAAGTATAAGCCATGGAGGTCCTTACATATCCAACTGATATTGGATTTATAGAACTCAACAAGAAAACCATCAGGACTCAGGGCTTTATCATTATTGAGAGCCTTGATAGCTCCCTCAATCTCCTCAATAGAGATATCTTTAGCAAGCACAACAATATCATTCAAGTCCAACTTTTTAGGAATACACATTTTGCATTTATTTCTTAAAGACTCAGCCTTAGAGGAGTCCTTTGAAGTAAAAAGAGTCTTGTAATAATCAACAAAAGCCTGAATAATAACCCGAGGGTCTAAAATGTCTTGATTATCAATCGAGAGTCTATCAATGGACTCTTTAATATGTTTATGTTTAAGAAGATTGAAGAAAAATTTCTAGCCCCTATCCCCATGTTGGAGCCAGTGGGCTCTAGATCTGATCTTGGCTCCACGAATCCTAACTTGCTGATGCTTCCTAAGAACATTTTTGGCAGCCATGACCCGGGAGAGAAGATCCATATTGGAGGAATATCTTTGGATGTTGTTCTCTGCTATTTGCAATTCAAAAGATAATTGTTTTTCAAACAAACCTGTAATCCTTAGCCTTTTTTTCACCAATGGTTTGAAGAAAAATCTTCCATGAAGAAAGGTTAGTTTTCCATCTATCAAGATGGGACTGGTGCTGAAGGTTAATTTTATTGATACCTCTAATAATCTGCACATCAGCAAGAACATCCTCATCCATGAGGAGGTTGGTGTTAAGGATGAATTTACTGCTCCTAGACTTGTGCTGAAAGGGGACTACTGTTAAAATTAACCTTAGTCAAAATAGGGTGATGGTCAGATAGAGTGGTGGAATAAACTGAACAATAAATCCAAAGATGTCAGGAGGAAAAGAGAAAAAATAATTATTCGCATAAAATTTGTCAAGCCTGGAATAAATCCTAGCATTGCCCTACTGAAAGTTGCACCAGGTGTGCCATAATCTAGGGTTGATTTTCATGTTACCAGCAATAGGATAAGAAAGATAGTTAGAATTTAAAAATCTATTCCAATAAATTTTTTCATTATCCTTCCAATAAAAGGGAATGCCCCTTGACTTGTCATCTTGAGATTCAATCATGTTGAAATCTCCACCGAAGAGCCAAGACATATCTGGGAGGTCTATAAGCCATTTCCAGAGCTTAATTCTTTCCTTAGGGTCATTTGAAGCATAAATAGCACAGACCCCGAAGGTCCTGTCATCATATTGCAAAGTAACCCACATTGCTCTTTGACAAGGAGAACATCCATTATTAGTAATACGTTTTTCCCATTTATTACTAATAAGCAGGGAAATTCCTCCTCTACCTCTCTCATGGTTAGTGCAAAACTTAATAGCATCTTTCCAAATAAAATTGAGATTGGAATCCAAAGTGAATCCCACAGACTTAACTTCCTGCATCATAAAGAAGTATATAGAATGCAAAGACTTTAACAATCGCTTGATAACAAATTTTCTATTAGGGGCCTCTAAACCCCTCACATTCCAAGATAGGCAATTCATTGAGATAAAATGTTAGAGGTGGAGCACGCAACACCCTCTTGATCAGCTAGGGCCAAAAAATTATTTGAGGAATCCCCTGGTTTAGGCACAGATAGCTTATTTTTTGAGCCAGGTGGTCTTTCTCTTCGCTTGGCAGCAGGAGAGTAGGTGTTAACATCGTCTTCGATATCTGCTAAAGAATCCACATCCATGCACTGCCCATGATTAGACTTCGGGGGAATGGGGGTAGCCAAAATAATTTCAAATTCATAATCCTCCCAAATCTCTTGGAAGATTTTTTCGGGGAATTTTCGAGAGGACTCACTAGCTTGGGGCTTACAATTGATATCAACATTTTGACTGATAATATTCGCATTAGTCAAAGCAGGACCAGTTAACAATTTAACATGATGATTATTACTATTGTTGGGGCAAAAAGTTTTAGGCACGAAGGAACTATTTCCCCTTCTTCTTTTTTTCTTATCCCAAACAACTGGAAAAACAATCATTTGTATTAAGATCAATAGCTAAATCAAGATTGGGGAGCATCTGAAGACCTCCAGATGTAGGAGTGGTATCACACAAAATGTTATTAGGCTGAACTGTAATAGTAGAGAGAGGGTTAGGTACAATTTTAGTTGAAACATTCTCAGGCCAAACAATGTTAGGAACAACATTAGTCGAAACATTAGTGGGGTTAGGGGTTTTGGTGGGAGATGACGGGGATGAAGAAGAAGCAGGGGTTGAACGACAAAGAGCATTCTCAAGCGGAGGATTATTGGTGATGGGAAGATTAACCATATTTTTAGTTGGATCATTGGAGGGATTAGGTTTTTTCCTAATGACTGGACAATCCTTACGGAGGTGGCCTTCTTTGCGGTAGAGAAAACAAGCGTTCAACCCCCCTAAAACCTCTATAGGACAGATAAAAGCATCATTAAGGATGTTAATTGAAATATCGGTAGGAAGGTCCTTACCAAGCAAGAGAGAGATA
The DNA here is from genome assembly GCA_028749045.1 of Cupressus sempervirens. Lineage (NCBI taxonomy): Eukaryota > Viridiplantae > Streptophyta > Pinopsida > Cupressales > Cupressaceae > Cupressus > Cupressus sempervirens. The sequence continues at coordinate 384,433,163 of CM053788.1, read as the reverse complement.
AGAAGTCTAACATCCATATGTGGGATGAGTCTCACAGTTTCATCCATTCGAATAATTTTACCAATAGGCTCAAGCAAATGTGGCAAAAAATGCCACAAAAAAGGGGGAATGTTTTTGACCAGTATCCATCTTGGAGCTGAAAGTGTGAGAACCTCCTCATGGACGACCTCTAGTGACCAAGCAATAACTCTAAACGATGTTGAACCCACATTCCAATATTTTTTTTAAAGAACCTCTGTTTGAGCATCATGATTCACAAAGAAAATCACATATAAACCCTTTTGTATTTGCCTACAGAATGAAATATGCAACCCAAGTTTGTTATTCTAGTAATAATGGAACCAGTCATCCATAAATTTCCTTGGCAGACATTTATCAATTTCAACAGCTGAGAAAAAAATTGCAGTATCTCTTAATCTATCTTTTTCCTTAACAATTTCTTCCAACATTTCAGGATTAGGAACAATGGCAAAAGGACTCAGAGAAGCCGAAGGGGTCTTACTGGATTCAGAGACATCATTGTTACCTACGCTTGCAAATTCAAACCTTGCTCTATCGTTAATGACTGATGATCGACCCACAGCCTCAGAAAAAGACTTAGGTTGATCGCTGCTATGGGAGACTAGGTTACTAATGCCATTACCTGGAGCAGATTTAGCCGTTGTCGAAAAAGTATTACTTGGTACTTGCTTGGCAGTCTTTCCATTACTCACCTCAAACATCTTAAAGTCTTTAATGCTGTATGTAGAAAGGGATACACCTGGATCAAGGAGTTGCATGGGAGAGCTGCACTGTCCCCCGCCATCAGTATTGGCATTGCCAAAGGTCGACACCTTGACAAAGCCCTAGGCGCAGATCCAAATAAAAATCAAATGCGGATCGAAAGGAGCAAATCCGATCATAAAGCTTCACACAAAATAAAAACCCTAGTTTTCAATCACTGCCAAGGATTCAAAAATCGCTCATTGTTGCTGGCTGAATAATTTGCATTCACTGTCTGATTAATATGCATTCACTGATCAAATTCCACTCACTGCTACCTGACTAAATCAAATTCATTGAACTCAAATTCTGCTCATTACCACCGAATTCGCAATGTCTGATCAAATTCGCATTGCTAGATCTGCAGAGTGTTAAGCCGTCCAAATTTGCAAAGCGTTAAGCTGTCCAAATTCACAGCTCAGAGCGTTAAGCAGAGCGTTTCTGATTCATTTTGTAGAGCAGAGCCGTACCCTTTTCATTTTTGGATGTTTCGATACTTTTAATATATGATTGCTGTCAAAATTAATTATAATTTAATATACTCATAGTAGATTATATTTAAAAATAATTTTATTATTAAACTATATTTTATTATAAATTTAAAAAATAATTTTATTGTTAGCATCTACACAATTTTGTGTTTGCAACAATGAACTAATATGTGTTTAATAATAAAATTATTTTTTAAATATAATTTAATATGAATAAGTTAAATTATAAATAATTTTTAAATTTAAGTAAAATAAAATTAAAAAATATATTTTAAATAGATTAAAAAATATATTTTTAAAATATATTTAATTTATCTATATGAATAAAATAATCATGTAAAATCTTATTCGCTAGCCAAGAGCCTATAAGACAATGGTAACTTGTGAGCCTCTCATCGGGGAGGTCTTGGATTTGAATACACTTGAGTTAACATATAATAATAATAATAATTAATCTCAACAAATAATAATAATTAATCTAAGCTTCAACCCATTACCTATAGAAAAAATGATCATGTAAAAAAATCTCCATACAAAAATCTATTATAAAAAATTAATACAAAAATAGAATTGAAAAAATTATTAAAATTATTTAGAAAAATAGAACAAAAATCAAATGCGGATCGAAAGGAGTAGATCCGATTAGAAAGCTTCGCACAAAATAAAAACCCTAGTTTTCAATCACTGCCAAGGATTCAAAAATTGCTTATTGTTGCTAACTGAATAATTCGCATTCACTGTCGGATTAATATGCATTCACTGATCAAATTTCGCTCATTGCTACCTGACTAAATCAAATTCGTTGTTCAAATTCTGCTCATTACCACCGAATTCGCAATGTCTGATCAAATTTGCATTGCTAGATCCACAGAGCGTTAAGCTATCTAAATTCGCAGAGCATTAAGCTATCCAAATTCGCAGCTCAGAGCATTAAGCAGAGCGTTTCTGATTCATTTCGCAAAGTAGAGTCGTACCCTTTTTATTTTTGTATGTTCCGATACTTTTAATATATGATTGCTATCAAAATTAATTATAATTTAATATACTCATAGTAGATTATATTTAAAAATAATTTTATTATTAAACTATATTTTATTATAAATTTAAAAAATAATTTTATTGTTAGCATTTGCACAATTTTGTGCTTGCAGCAATGAACTAATATGTGTTTAATAATAAACTTATTTTTTAAATATAATTTAATATGAATAAGTTAAATTATAATTAATTTTTAAATTTAAGTAAAATAAAATTAAAAAATATATTTTAAATAGATTAAAATATATATTTAATTTATCTATACGAATAAAATAATCATGTAAAATCTTATTCGTTAGGCAAGAGCCTATAAGACAATAACTTGTGAGCCTCTCATCGGGGAGGTCTTGGATTTGAATACACTCGAGTTAACATATAATAAAAATTAATCTCAACAAATAATAATAATAAATCTAAGCTTCAACCCATTACCTATAGAAAAAATGATCATGTAAAAAAATCTCCACACAAAAATCTATTATAAAAAATTAAAACAAAAATAGAATTGAAAAAATTAGAGAAAAAATTAATAAAATTATTTATAAAAATAATCAAAATAAATAGGGAAAAAAGAGAGAGAGTGAAAAGTGGAGTGAGAGCAACCATAACAACTAATTAAGCTAAATAAATAGTGAAACAACTAATTAACCTTAAAAAATAGAGGAAAAAAACCAAGAATTAAAAGTGGAGTTCAACTTTTAGTTATTGAATATTTAGGTTTGATATTGATATTCCTTAACTACAAGTAGCCTCAAATTTGACGGTCACCCCTAGGTGTCATATGTTTTTATTAATGACGGGTAATTTATTAGTTCCTGCTTAGGAAAGAAACTATAACATTCAATACATTTCTACTTTTTAATTTGTTTGTCCAATTAGAACACTTTATTATTGGATTACTTTTTGAACTATAAAGTTCTCATTACTTTTTGAACTATAAAGTTCTCATATTTATTATATTAAATTAACACAATATATTTATTGACAATTTGAGTGGTTGTTTTGTACTACAGTAGGGAGTGCAACTTTTTCCTTTATTTGTTTGTCCAATCAAAATAATTTATTCAATTACTTTTTGAAACTATAAAGTTTTAATCTATATTATATTTGAAATAATTCATAAAAATATATTTATTGACAAATTGACTTGTTATTTTGTAGGGCTTTTAATTATTTATACACAAAATGCAACAAATTATTTTAGAAACTTATATACATTTTACTATTGCATAAACTTCATATTATTTTCATCTATTTGGAAGAACTAGACGCTTTGTGTCCTTGTTTGAGTACCTTTCATTTTACCTTTTAAGAAAAGAAATGATTGTCAATTATTTTTAGTTTAAAAATAGTTTAACAAATCTTTTAAAATTTAAATATTTTATAAATCAGAAAATAATAAATATGAATTAGTAACTTATATAAAGTCTTTATGAACTTATGGTTTTAAATTAGTCATATTTAAAAAGTCTAATTTAAAACTTCAAATTAATATAAATATAAAAATAAAAATATTACATACTAATATTGTAAATGACTAAATTTTTTTTCATTCTATCATATTTTAACAAGAATTTAAATTATTATATGTGTATAATAATCAAAATAGAAACATAGGAACAATTTTATTTTATATAAACATATAGTGTGAACACAAAATAAGATAGATTTATGATACATATATTATTATACATATTATAAAATTACATTTTGTATATTTTAAAGTAAAATCTTGAGTTGCCTATAATTAATATGTACATTTTAGTAAATAATTTAAATGTAATACTTACTATTTTCTAGAAATTAGCTATTAATTCATAACTCAAACAAACTTTTAGCATGTCTTATATGATAAACTGATATATTTCTAAAAATCTTTACACAATTGAATCCAAAAATATATCAGTTTATTTGCTATGGATTGTGGAAATTTAATCTCTTTAAATGTCTTATATGGTCTAAATGTGCTAAAAATGGCCAATATGTGAGACTTCCTACATAACCTTGACATATTCGAATCAAATCTTAATATTCAATTAACCTTAACCATCTACCAATAATGAAATTAGACCATTGATCATCTAGATGGAAACTTTATAAACAAGGGGCGCATGCGCCAAAGTTTCTGCCTTCATGTTTTTATGGTTGACTGAAGTAGCTTTTGCAATGATCTCTATCTTGTCAGCGCCTTTGTGTTTTACTGATGGAAACTTATGGATTAAGATCAGTTTTTTGTGTTTAGTGAGGAACTAATGGAAAATGTTGAAGTGTCTTTTAAAATGAAAACGTTCATAACATTTTTCTGTATATATACAACTAATCTAGTATTGATATCAAGGATGCCTATGGCCCATGGGATATAATGTTATATGGAGAGAGAGCTAAAAAGAGAGAATGACATGTTAGTAAAAGTAGAATAATAGAGAGAGTTGAAAAGAATTTGAAAAATATTAATAATTTTATTATTTTAGGAAATATATAAATAACAATAAAAATTATATTATGCGAATGAACTACTCATTTCTACCAATTTAATTATAAGTTGAAATATTTAATTTAAAAATAAATAAATTGTTGATTATTTAAATCAAAGTACCAAAATATGTAATAAGTTTGAAAGGTAGTATTAACGACATTAAAAAAAATTGAGCAAAATTGTAAAGTAGTAGAAGATAATAAATATGTTTAAAATAAAAAATATATTTAACTCTATATTTGATTAAAATATCTATATTTGAATAACATTTTACAAATTACAAAATAAACATCTATGTAAAACTAGTAATAAATATATTTAAAATAAGAAATATATAACATTAAAGTCTATATTTGAACTTGGTAAAAAAAATAGATAGGAATAATTAATATTGATTTAGACATATTTGTGAAGTGGAAGATAAAAATGATTGTTTTTTTATAAAGTTTATGCAGTTGTCACAAATGTGGAAAAGATAAAGTTGCAATTAATGCATTCATTAATAGAGGTGTTAGAATAATGATTGTTTTTTTTTAAAGTTTAGCTACTTGTCACAAATGTGGAAAAAATAAAGTTGCAATTAATGCATGTGGAAAAGATTTAATGCATTCATTAATAGAGGTGTTAGAATAATGATTATTTAAAAAATTTTTTTTTCCACTTGTCACAAATGTGGAAAAGACAAAGTTGCAATTAATGCATTTAGAGGTGTTTGAAAAAATATTTGTATTTTAGTTGAATAAAATTGAATTTTTTCCTTGTTTTTTCCATCATGAACCAATACAATATTTTTTCAATTCCAAAAAAATGCAAATTTATATAGCTTTTGCAAACATTAATATATCTTGAAATTTTTAAATTATGTAATTAATATGGAACCTCATGATTCCATTAGTTTCATGCCAAAGAAGGAACTAATAATAGGTCTCTCCTCTCATTAAAAAAATCCTTTTCTTATGATTAAGATTCATCAACTACATAACTCCATCTCTAACTACATCATTTTAAAATAGAACAAGAGTTCAATTTAAATATCCACAAAACTAAACATAATGAATAAAATAAAACCATAAATTAAAAAGATATACAAATCCTTTATTTATCTTAGATATTAGCTATTAAATTATTATTTAATATTAATTTAAAATTATCAATTTAGTAATTTATAAATTTGTACAAATTAATAAATTACAATATTTAACCATTCTGTCGGCTACATAGCCAATTCAAAACTTCAAGAGCCTCGTCTAAAAACGAGGTAGGTGCTCTGATTAAACCATCTTTGTTGGAGAATGCATAGAGGTCAAAGAAGTCATATATGTGGGAGGGCTAAAGCCAATGAATTGTGCTAAAACACAATAATAATCCAAATAAGCAAAGAAGAAGAGTTCCTCTAAAACTCCTCCCCTACCTTGGATCCCAACCCTTTCTAGCCCTCTTAAGAAGGAAGAAAAAGGCCAAAACCCCAGACCATCAGTACGTGGCCGCCACACTCGTGATGGGTCCCATCTGAGATTTGTGGAGGATCTTTATTTTTATTATTAAATGTTAATGTATCTTTTAATGGACGCCGAAATTGGAGAACTTTGCATTTCCAGGAAATTCGGAAGCTCAAGCGGGAAACTAAATTCATGGAACGGAGAGGGGCGTTAGCAATTGGATTATTACTGTAATATCAACGGTATAATTTCTTCTTCCGCATCTCTCTGCCTGCATTTCGCGGAAAATCTGCTCGATCGGGGTTTTCTGCAGTCGGTAAGTTTCTATATTTTTCTTGTATAACTACCAATCATTTTTTAACTCAAAGTTGATGCTATAATTTTAATGACTGAATGGCTGTTTCAGCTTTCTTTTCTATTCTTGGTTTCCTTTTGAACTTGCCTTGCATGGTTAGCAGTAAGGGATGCATTGTGCGTCCGTTACGGGCATTTCTGTTCGATTACGGCCTTTCGTGTCTGCGGAGTTGCCAGGAACGCAATGCTAGCTAGTGCAGCCTAGGTAGGGCAAATCAAAGCCCAGGCAGAGAAGATTCTGCACGGTAGATAATCCATAATGGCTTCAATGCTAACTGTTGCTATGTTAAAATTCAAGTGTAGCCTGTGTAATTTGTGAAAAATATGCTTCCTGGAATGTTTGGATGGAGGAGGCTCATGCACCCAATTGATGTCTTTCTTGGACGCTTTGCCTTTACTTGTCAGAGTACATTGGAGACATATCTGAAAATGGTCTTTTAGTGTTGGGTATAGGCGAACCCCTTTCTTATTGGCTGGTGAGACTAGAATTTCAGTAATATTTTTCACATTGTCTTCTTATATTAAAAAGATTGATGGTGGTCACAGAATCGAGCGTTGCTCGTTTTGAATAGGACCCCTTTTTGTTGGCTAGAGAGACTTGAAGTCCAGAAATGTTTGTCGCAGTGGAGATTACCAACCGAACGATCTAGGTTTCCCAGAGGATTGAATTTGGGCTGACGGTCATACACCCACCATTACTTCTATACGACAACACCCCTGACTCATAAAGCGATTGTCATTTGCACACACTTGATGTTAGGGTTTCGTCAAATGCTTTCTCTTCAGCGGGCATGGCGGTTAAGATGTTGCTTTTATGGAGGGCGTACAAGTACCATTCCTATGTACCTGCGCACTTCCAAGCACAACGAGGTGTGAGGTGGTCTCATATGCTATAAACTAACTTGCAAGCCAAGCAAAATCAGGTGCTTATGGTACTGAGCATGATATCAGTGCATTTGAAACATAGAGTTTAATGATGTTTCTTTACAAACTTGTAGTAATTGACTTTATGGGGCATTCCCCATCTCTAGTCACGGAGCTTGTTTGCATATTTGTGTGAAGTGAGTTCATTGTATTTGAATTTTTAGAAACCCCTCTTGAAATATTTATGGCAAATGCTTCACTGAATCACTAACGTTTTCTTCCGGTAAGTTTGCTAGGTTTGAAGGGCATCCATTTACCAAATGCACTCCCACATGTTGTCATAGTAAGATTAACTTTTAAATTTAATGTGTGGCTTATAATGGGGTCCCATGGGGTATCCTCAAGGATCTATTTTCAAGGGCAGGTGTAATATGAAGGAAAATGAAAAAAAATGTTAAGGATTACGTGGAATCTTTTCCTAAATAATAACAGCCCTTATTTTTTGGGATTGTAGATTGGACTAGGTTGTAAAGGTGGGGGTTAGAATTCACTTTAGTTGTTTAAGATTTGTTTCGCCACTTATCAATTTTAAAGTAGCAGGGGTAATATGAAGGAAAATGAAAAATGCAAAGGATTACTTGGAATCTTTTCCTAAATAATAATAACCCTTATTTTTTTGGGATTGTAGATTTGACTGGGTGGTAAAGTTGGGGGTTAGAAATCACTTTACTGGTTTAGGATTTGATTTGCGATTTGTCAATCACATGAAGTTTTCCAAATTTCACTAATTTTTTTAGTTTGCTATTTAATATTCATTTATTTTGTTGAATTGAATATTCTAAACAATAAAAATCACAAGACCATTAGTTTTTGTAAATTTTAGAGCTTAAACTTTTAAGCATAAATTGCACTGCAAAACTAATGAGACTACCCATATTATAATAATCCTGAAAGATTTCAGTAGCACCCACAGAATTTTTTTAGGAAGCCCTCCTCATTGTGATCCCTGCCTAAAAAGCATTTTTGTGCCACTAGTACACGACATGGTTAAACCAGAAAGTGCCAAAATTTTGCTATCATTTTGTGATTATGCCAATATTAGTAGAATAGTTTAGTGGAGACACATTTGCTTTTGTGGTCAGTGTGATCCAAAGCATGAAGACAATAGTTTTTGTTGTGATAGAACATTAAGTGCTATGTATAACCTAATGTTTATATCTTATGTTATGTGCTCAGGTTAGTCTCTAGTTAATATTAAATTATGGGTTGCTGGTGTGGGTGCATTAGGATTCATGGGTGATCATATGTTACCAAAAGCCAGAATACATTATGTGTTCCGTAAATAATCAACTTTATTTGGTCTAGGTTGTTTTGTCCAATACACAGATTGAGAAGGCTGCAACAAGCTTACAGAAGGTTTGTACAATCATGTAGTGGGCTTTTATGGGTTGCTACGGGCTTTAGGCCATCAATGAGCTGCTTTAGGCATTATTTAGATTACTGCAGGTCTTCTACAGTGCACTACAGATTTATTGGAGGCTGCTGTAGGTGATGGAGAGTGCGACAAGCATAATGTAAATTGCTGTAGGTGTTGGAGACTGTGACAAGCATATAGGAAATTGCTGTAGGTGTTGGAAAGTGTGACAAGCATACAGGAAATTGCTGTAGGTGTTTGAGAGTGAGACAAGCATATTGGAAGTTGGTGTAGGCATGTTGGTACTGCTACAGGTCATGTGATAACATGACACATGGATCCGGAGATAAGTTATAGGCGGGGTGCATTTCATGTGAGTAGTTTCTCGTGTTGTTGATTATCAATGACAATGGATGATTATTCAAAGGGCACTTAGTGTTAAGGAAATGTAAGATTATCCAAGGGAAAGTCAAGGTTCTCTAGATTCTTTCATAATATTAGTGTCTTACACAAAGCCATCCTAGAAAGAATAGTACAATTTTTTTGAATAAAATAACAAGAGAGTAAGAAGTCTGTTCATTGCATTGGATTGAATATGATGAGAGTTAGATCAATATATTTTTTATTTAGCCATTTAACTTTGTTTTATGTTTTGTTTTGCCTTGTTTGCTATTTGTTCCTACTTTTGTTGAAGGCAAGCTTCCCCAATCTTAAAAGAGATTTAAAGAATCAAGGAAAAAAACCGTACTGTATGCACTTTAGAAGAGGGAGAGGGATCAATGAGAAGATCTTTTTGGATCAAAGAGTAAAATGAAAGATGATGGTGGTTATGGAGAATTGCCAAGGAATCTTGGAGTTCAACAAAAGTAAAAGTGGAAGTGGTAGTCAAAGCTATAGTTGGGAAAGATGAAGACTATTTGGGGAAGTGGACACAACATCGCGTAAGTGGAGTGAGTGGGGAGTTATTACCAAAAACCTACCACTTTCAAATGAAGTAGAGGAAGATCTTGTCGACCAAGAGAACAATTCCTCCCTCCAATTAGTGTTAGATGAAGAAGACTCTCAAACAGAGTTCACAAAACATAGCTAGTCAATATTGTTGGAACTTAATGAAGAAAGTGAAGGAACCTCGAGAATGAGGTTGTTTTGATTTTGCAAACAATCTACACCTCAATGAGAGATTTTTGCAAAGGAATTGAGTGGGCCTATGCCAAAGACCCTAGAAAGGAGGGAGTTCAGACATTATGTAATCAAGGTAATAAGGTACAAGGGATGCTAATTGTGGATATGTAGAATGCTCATACATGATCGAGAGTGTAAGGGAAGCACTGAAATGTAGGTGAGAGTGAAGCAATCCAACCAGGTCTTGTATATGCCATACATGCATGTCTAGAGCAATGGTGACCCTCCGAGTCTTGATAATGATAGGCAAAAGCTCCAAAATTTCACGAGGAATGGATTAAAGAGTTTGGCATGACATTGTCATATATGTGAAACTCTATGGTTGACAAGTAATCAAATTGATAAGGATTATTAGCTAAGGTCATTGAGAAATAGCCATCAATTGGTACTTGGAACTAGAAGATGAACACAAAAAATCTTGGGACCAAAATGAATTTGATCTTTTGATAAACGATAATGAAATTGTGGTAGTAATATATAACACCAAGCAAGGGAAATAGGAAAAGGTTCTTGCTTGTAATATTAGGCCCAAGGAACTATTGGGCAAGAAGTGTTAGTTCCTCAACATTTTTATTCCCTTGTCGAGAAAGAAAATGAAAATAGTACCCTTGCCCCCCGTACATCAATGTCTACAATCATTTGTAATGAATTTTTAAAGTGTAAGCAACATGTGAGGAAAGAAGAAATCAAATGGTGATGAAAGTACAAGACATTATAGCAGTGATACTGAGTTAAAGATAGTTAAGCCCTCAGATAGGATATAATGTATGCATGATGGAGTCGAAGGAGGAGAAGAGCATCAAGAAAATTAAGAAATGTAGTGCGCATCAATTGTATGGTAGAAGGTATTAGAGTAATTTAAATATTTTTAGTCTCTCGCTATATCTAGCTAGTTCTAGTTAATGGTTTACACTTTCTTTTTTATTTTATCATTAAATTCTATTTTTAGAGGTTATCTTTTTTAAGACAGCTTTGCTTTTTTGTTTATGCTATTATTAACATCTGTAAACTCTATTTAAGAGCTCATTGCTAATATAATTATCATCCCATTTTTAATTATTTCATGGAATCATAGTAGTAAGGGTTTTTGGGCAAAATTTCTCTATGCGGTGAAAATAAAATTTAACTTTTTATCATATTTGCAGCCCGTATAAAATTTTTAATTAGGATTTTATTGTAAAATCAGTGGGAAAAAATTCATATCTTGTTTTTCGTGATTTTCTGTAGACCATGACCTCTTTGTGCATCCGTGAAAGTCAATGTCGTAAAACAATAGCACCTCAAAACAAAATAAGGAAGTTGAGTGTGATCAACAATTGTCTACATTGACTTTGGCGCCTCTTGACATTTCACACATTGTCGAGATTGGTTTACATAGTTCACACCTTTCTCTGATTCGATTGTTTTTAGAGGAGGAGAGGAGTATACATTTGTCGGTAAAGGAAATGTATAGGTCTCACTTTGTGGGAGGGTTTTGACATTTCTCTATACCTGGCATGAAGCTAAATCTCTTGTTAGTAAATAAGATTATACATAATACTCCTCGGATGTTGTTTTCAGTGCATTCAACTGTATTATTGTTGACAATGAGTTTCATACTACAATTGTAATTGGTCTTTAGGATCATGGTCTATATAGACTCAATAATATAGGTGATTCTCTCAAGTAGGCCATGATAGCTGAAAATTCTTTTATTAGCAATCTTTGGCATCAACATAGGCATATGAATATCTATTATCTCTCTCAGATTGATAGTCTTGTTGATGGCTTACTTGTGATTTAGACATAGGATCATGGAGTGTGTGGACCATGTTAGGTTGGGAAGCAACATCAAACCTTTTTTTCTGATGCTGATACTTGGAGGGCATCCAAGCACTTGCAATTGGTCAATGCAAATGTTTGCAAGCCTATGAATACCACATCAGTCATAAGTTGTAGGTATTTTCTTCCCCTTGTTGACGATTGTAGTAGGAAGATGTGGGTGTATTTTCTTTAGCATAAATTTGAGGTCTTCAGTATATTTCAGAAGTTCAAGGCCTTAGTGGAAAATGAGTTTGGGGGTCAATTATCACTCTTAGGTTCAACAATGGTGGACAGTTTGGTTTGTTTAAGATCTCCAACTTTTTTGCGTCACATGGGATTAAACATTAACTTACTACACCTTACACACCCTACGTTGGAACGATGTTGTTGAGTTCAAGAGTTTGACAGTCACTAGGAAGCAACATCAGACTTTGTTTTCAGATGTTGATGCTTGGAGGGCATCCTAGCCCTTGCAGTTGGTACACACAAATGTTTGTAGGCCAATGAGTATGCCATCGGTAATAAGTTGTAGGTATTTTCTTCTCCTTGTTGATGATTCCAATAGGAAGATTTGGGTGTATTTTCTTTGGCATAAATTTGAGTGCTTCAATTTATTTCAAAAGTTAAAGGCCTTAGGGGAAAAAAAGTTTGGGAGTTAGATTATCACTCTTAGGTCCAACAATGGTGACCAATTTTGTTTGTCCGAACTCTTCGACTTTCGCGCGTCACACGGGATTAAACATCAACTTATCACACCTTACACCCCACATTAGAATGATGTTGTTGAGTGCAAGAATTTTATGATCACTGAGATGGCACGATCGATGTTGGAGCATCGCAGTGTTCCAAAGAAGTTTTGGGTAGAAGTAATCTTTATTGCTATTTATCTTTTGAATGAGTCTCCTACACAAGTCACTAAGAAGATCATTCCAAAGGAAGCTTGATTTGGGTTGATGCCTAAAATTGGTTATTTGAAGGTTTTTGGATCTACAACACATGTTTGGATTCTAGATGCCAAGCACACCAAATTGGATTCCTAAACTCAGAGATTGATGTTCACAGAATACATTGATTACATAAGGCTAATCTATTGATTGATGTTGATACAAATTGTCTCATATTTAGTTGAGATGTGGTGTTTGATGAAGTCTGAGGTCTGTTTCAGCTTTCTCCTCACGATCAATGTCCACAAGCTCTAGAGATGGATGTGTTGGTCCCAACCGATACTAAGAGGGGGGGGTGAATTAGTACGGACACTCCAATCGGTTTGTTGAAGTACCGTTTTAACAAAACTATACAATAACCACATAACAACACTAAATGCAGTAAGATAAAAGCATGTAAACTTACACACAAAAGCATTCATCAAGTGACACATATTTATATGTGGAAACCCTCGATGAAAGGATGAAAACTTAAGGTGGGAGTATTTTACCCACTAGCGCTTATAATGCATGTGAAGGGTTGCTTGATCAAGAGCTACAACTGTTTTTTTTAGAAACACATCTTGTTAGGAATGTATATAACTTGCTAGGTTACAAGAGCCTATGAAAGCTTACCTGGTTAGAGGATTTACAAATCTTTTTTGAGAGATACCTTGTTAGAGGATTTACAAAAGCTTACTAATGAAGCTTGCCTTGTTAAGAGCTACAATTAAATGCAATGGTGAGAAAACAATCTAATGTATGTTCTAAAGATAGCATTGTCTTGCCTTGTAGACCTCTATTGTGTATCCTCGAAGATGCTCCGATCTTCTTGTTTCCTCTGCTTCTTCCATGAGTTCCTCAATCTCAGTTTTGTCTTTGGTTGTTCGGAACAACCTATTCGTTGCAACACTTCCTTTTGCAACTGTGTTCTTCATGAGCTTCTACTTTGAACAACTCTCAGTTCTTCCTTGGTAATCTCTCGATTTCAACAACTATATCAGCTACAACAATTTCACAAAGTGAAGTTTGAGTGCCTTTATGCACTCTCCAATGTGAGGGCATAGTTACCCATGACAAGAATCCTGCTCGATTGCAAATTCAAATTTGAATTCTATGTCCGAGCTATTCACGCAAAACTTGTGACCCTTACTCATAGGGTCTATAGACTGGTAGCCCGAATCTGTAAAATTTATCTAGCCATTGATAAGTTTGTATTGATTTGAACAAATTTGGCTAGTCCATGAAATTTAGGTCCATCTAGATTTGGTCAAAAAGTAAATCCAATCTTTTTATATTTTCTTATTATTTATACAATCATTTTTCATTGGCATTCTAGAAGACTGCTCGTTCCCAGATGCAAAGTCCATTCCTTTTTTGGAGATCTAAATAGGAAGCGAAACCTTCATAGCCATATACCAAGTCTAGTGATTTGTATGCAGTATGTTTGATCATTAAGATGCATGAGTTCTAGGAAGTTTACTTACTTGTTTTCTGCATGTTTTATTAATAGGATGTGTTATATTTAGACTTGCAAATATGTTCTGCAAATTTGCTATTTCCAAATTGTTGTTTCCCAATTTTCACCTTTATATTTTCTTTTATAAGTTATATAAGCATACATTAATGAGATATTTGCATACTTTTTGGTTTTGAAATTGTTAAATACCGAATGAATAGAAAAAGAATCTGGGATGAATATTGCATTAACAAAGAACACTTAAATAGAGTTTATGGATGCTAAGTATAGCATAGTCTAAAAGTGGACAAAAATTGTAAAAACTTAAAAGAAAGCCTAAATGACCATTAAATAAGATTCCATATAAGATTGATATGATCATTTTAGTTACTGTTTAACAAAAGACCATAAAGAGGGTCAAAGGGATTGCTAGAATACAACAAGAGGAGCTAACCAACAAAGGGAACAATAATAGTGCCCGGGGAAAAGTAAAGCAAAACACAAACAAGAGATGGGAGTGGAAACCAACAAAGCTAGTCACGCCCTACCATAGAGAAGTAATCCTGAACTGAAGGATATGATCTAGATGAGTGGGAGCTCTCTATCATCTCTGAGAGTCACTGGAAGCAGAGACTTGCTGCCACATGTAGCTTTTGCGAGGTCTTATAGACCTATCGTGCCTTGAAGTAGGGTGACCAAGCGACTGCTTGGTACCCTGAGCTGAAGAGACCAACAAGGAGAAGGTGATAAGTTGATCCGTGTTTTGTCTCAAGAGGGACTAAATGTGTAAGGTGTGGTCCAAAAGCCTTGTGGTCACCTGAAGATAAAGGGCCAGTCACTATTGATCGATGAACCTGAAGAAGGTTGAAAGAGATCAACACTCTTTGAATAGATGGTAGAACCTCTCTTTGATCTCGTAGTAAATGAGGCAATAGAAAATAAAGTTAGCCTTAGCCTCCCCCTTGTCACAAAGTTGGCAAATCTAGTCCTCTATCAATTTGATGATTTGTCTCAATATGAAATTGATGAGGGCCCACTCGAAAAAAGCCCAAGGAGATGTGGAGTGTGTGCGTCCAAAGGCAAGTGAAGTATGAATGATGCATAAAAAAGCCCCATCACGTACATCAATAAACTACTTTCCGTAGATAAGATAAAGATAAGATAAATGTATTAATGTCCAACAAGAGACCACGAAAAGGCTCTAAGGGATTGAAAGCGTACAATCAAGGAAGATAACAACAACAAGATCACCAAACGGTGCTTGAAGTCCATAATAGAAGGGTAAGGCCTAAGACAACCAAGAATCCTAGTGCATCCCTGAGTACTCTTGGAGTGGTGACACCATTGTGTAAGATTGTTGCAAGGTCTCACGGATTTGGAATGACCGATGGTAGAAGTGTCAATCATACACTTCACACCTTGAGTAAGAGGTAGGGCGAGAAGACGACAGTGATAAGCTGATATGAAGATTGGCTCCTGCAGAGTATGGTCATGGAGTTGCATAGTCTCTCGAAGGTAAAGCGCGAGACATCTCTGGTCCATATAATAGAAGAAGGTGGAGAGAGACGGACAATCTCTAAATAAATAGTAATATCTCCCTCTAATCTGATAGTAGGTGGGGCATTGGAAAATGAAGTGGGTCTCTGTCTCAACTTTCACCAAGGGACATTGTCAACAAATTTGGTCCTCCCTATTAATGTAGTAATATGGATCTGTCAAGTGAGAATTGGAAGGGGGGAAGTTGTTAATCTCAATCCCAATTGAGCCCAACAAAGTAGTGGCTGCTAGTGGCAGAGTCAGTGTTGCCTATGGCGATAAAAAAGGAATAGGCCAGATAAGAATAATAGTGCCGACTAGCCGTGGAGTTTGCAAAACCTTGGAGACAGTGAAGAAACCAAACCAAATCAAAGATAGCCCCTAGCCTAAATGGGTGGGCCCCAAACTCAACACGAATAATGTTGTGTGGAGTGGATTGATGCCATCTGATAATCCACCGGAGGAAAAGCGTCTGAACCTGCTCAATCGAGGTCCAATCTGAATTGAGGATGGGAGTGCCCCACTCCACATAGCCATAGAGAACAGACGGTCTGACTAAGGAGTCCAGAAGGGACAACTTAGACCTAGTGTCTTGAAAATGATGTCTGAAGCAACGTCTCTCCAACATGGCAAGGGACCACATCCCTTTACCGATTCTAGGCTAAATGGTTGGTCTCAAGCTGAAGTGAGGTCCAGAGTACTTAACCCTGAGGTAAGTATAAGAGGAAGCAATATCAACCTCTTGACCTTAAAAGTAAAAATGCATATGCAAAGTCTTGAAGCAGTTGAGACCATGACCCAAGTCTTGCTCAGATTCACAAGTTAGCGTAAGTCGTAGAAGAAGTCAAGACCATCTAGAAGCCTTTGAAGACCCTCCAAAAAAGAGGCCATAAGAATCCACATCATTAGCAAAAAGGATGGAGATGATGACTTGATGTTAGTAGCATACATCACCAAGGAGCAAAGAGTCTCAGAGAAAACCCTCGAGCTTATTGATATAGATGCCATATAAGGTGGGCGACAGAGGGCAACCTCGCTTCACACCAATGGTGCTTTGACTAGGATTAGAGAAATCCTCTGGAGACTTGAATCTGCCCTCAATAGTCTCATAGAGCCTCATAATAGCTATCAATAACATCTTAGAAATCCCAAGATCTCTAAGTCTTTGGAAGAGTGCTACCTGCGGGATGAAATTGAAGGTCTTACGAAAGTCCCACAAAATAGTAGTAGACTTTTGTCGAATGGTGCCCAGCCTCCTCAATAATAGCACACAGGATCAAAATATGGTCTACGGTCTGATAATTTGTGTAAAACCCAACTTGGCTCTTGGCTTGACAAAGTTTCTTGTCAAGTACTTCTAATAAGATAGAGTTTAATGTTGTGGCTTGAAGTTTGGGAAAGGTGTATCCAATCATGATGATCCTTTAGTTGCAAGGGTCAGAAGTCATTCTGAACTTATGTATTGGATCAATCATGTGCCTTAACCAAGACTTGAGGAAACCAGTGCACACCACTCTGTTAAAGAGCGTGGAAAGGAAAAAGCTCAATACTAGGATGCCTAGCGTGAAGAGCTCTCTGCCTGGAAACCTTCCTCATTCAGTGCCCTACTGCATCTCATGACTTCACAAATGATGGAGGTGGTGAAAATGTGGCAATGAGAAACGGGGGTGAAGTGAATAGATGGTTGGCTAGGAATATCGTAAAGTGCAGAGGTATGGGAGGTGAAGAAGTGAAGGCCAAGGGTGGAGGTCTGGAAGGGATGGCAGGAGAACAAAGTGTGCTTGAAAAGCTTGGGATTGCAAATAAGCGAGTTGCAAAGGATTCCCACTAGGAAACAATGAACAACTGTTTCTTATGGAAAAGAAAGCGGTGGTAAGAGAGACAAACAAATGTAGGAGGGGGAGCAAGCAACGAAGGCCGAGTGTAAAGAACGGTGAAAGTTCTTACAATCATCATCATACCACTTGTTCATAGGGTAGGTAGTACGACGTTTGGGGTTGCGGGAGGAAGGAGCAATGTGGTGCAAGATCGAGAGGAGTGTTGACTCAGATTGTTGTGGTTGATAAGACGAACATGGAAGAAACATGGCTACAGTTCGTGAAGCGGGCAGGGGGAAGGAGACGCCTGAGATGGAGGGTGAAGAGGTCCTGGTTACTCTCGAGGAAGAGAGAGGGTGTTGGTGGGATTGGGGTGGCGCACAACGGGCAGGGGGTAGACAAAAGGGTATGGAGAGTGGGGGGGAATGAATCATGAGGCTGAGGAGGGCATGATAGGTCAACAGGAGGCAAGAGGTAGTGAAACTGCGGACAAAGGGAAAGGAGGCACAGGTAGTCGCGTATAGCCCACCATGCTAGCAACACCATAGTGAGGCCAACAAGTAAAGAACTCAGAGCTAGAGAAGCACCAGATGCCTCTCAGAATCACGAGCCTAGAAGAGTCACAAAGCTAAAGTAGGTGGCAACCACAACTAGAGAGAGGCTCCCGACAATCCTTCGAGGTATGTTGTCGACCCATACTGGTAGGATCAATCTCTAAAATAAAGGTAAGGTTGGTTCCA
The DNA here is from genome assembly GCA_028749045.1 of Cupressus sempervirens. NCBI lineage: Eukaryota > Viridiplantae > Streptophyta > Pinopsida > Cupressales > Cupressaceae > Cupressus > Cupressus sempervirens. The sequence continues at coordinate 384,414,865 of CM053788.1, read as the reverse complement.
CAATCATAAAGAGGGGTCTGAAGGTCCATAGTACACACATTAAAGTCCCAAAGATAATGATACGCTCCATGGTTGCAAACTTGGAGATGCACTTGTGCATATCCGTAAAGGGGTCCCTATCTTTAGTGCTGTGAATGGCATACAATGAAGAGATCGCTGGAAAGTAACAGTCAACCGCATAGATATCATTGTGATGGCGACTTGTATGACCAATGCTAACCCACATGAATCTAGCATAGATGTTAGAGTGAACAACCAAGATAGAATTGAAAAGATCGTCTCTGGCTACGCAAGCAATGCCACCAGAATTGCGAAATCCCTCAGAAGTGCAGACCTCATCCCTACAAATAAATAAGCATTGGTAGCCGACATATCCAGGAAGAGGACGGGCAAGGCTCTCATGAGTCTCAATAACTACGAGAATGTCTACAAACCCCATTGCATCTTGAAGAAGGCGAGGAAGGTACCAAAAAGAGTCCTTCCCATTCCAACAGTTAACAAGAAGAGAGCAAGAGGAGGGCTCACCCTTGCGTAATTGCAGCCAAGACCGTCCGTCATTTGGCCATGGGGGCTGACCTTGGTTCCCAACCTTTGGGGGGAGTTACAAATCGCTGCCCACTTGCTGCTGTGCCAAGCCTGCACAACTAGGCCCTTGGCTCGTTTCCACTTTGTCACTTATGATCTCGTGAGATCCTTATCAAGGAAAATCCTAGTTGGAAGAGTAAATAGCATCCTCTTCACCCTAAGAGCTCGTAGCCTGCTAGATAGAGAGAAGAATCTAAGGTAGAGATAATTATTTGGACCAAGCCAACATTTATCCAATGTAATATTGGGGATACCAAATTGGTCACAAAGGAAGGATTAATCGGCTGAGGGGTTAACCGAGGAGGTGGGAAGGCCCCTGACTCGCAAATTGAGTTCATGAGCAAGCCTCACCCGTTCATCATTAATCTTTCCTTGATTCAACTTCTTGACACCCAGGAGAGGCGCAACCCCAATATTGTTGCATAAAGAGGCCCAGGTTTAACTTTTTCCTCAGTTTCGGTCAACAAGGAGGAATGATGAGCCAAAATTTCATTTTGGTTATCCTTAATGGTGTCTAATTCTCCCAGCTGCTCGATGATTGAGCTTAAGTCAAACTTGAAACCCGTAGTTTTAGTGGTAAATGTGGTAGAGAAGCTACAAAGAAGAGCTTGATTTGTATTTGTCTGCAATTTGAGTGTTGAGATCATCTTTGTGAGAGTTGTCAAAAGTGTCCGACACCTAGTTTTCAAATTCAAGCTTAATCAAACATTCAACCAACATCTGATAAGTCAAGGAAAGAGGAGGTTGAGAAGGGGGAGCCTTAACAGACAATGACATGCTGGGTGAAGTAGAGCTTCTACCATAGATCTGAAAAAAGAGTATGGAAGAAGTAGTTGTAGGGAGAAAGCAATGTTTTTCAGCAATTGTAGGGAGCAACCAATGTGGTTCAGCCATTGCAAATCACAAACACGCACCCATTCTTTTGAGGAACAACGCTTAGGAATAACTTGCAAGAAAGAACCAATGCATAGGAAAACTGGAGGAAAACAACGATCATCAAGTGTGTTGGAAAAAGAAGTCAAATGTCTGTCCGTTTGAAACCTTAATGGCAGCCAGAGATGGCGTAAGTCTCATGCAAATCATATGCAGGAAAATCGCTTAGAAAGTTTGAGGAAAATCATGTGCAAGGAAAACCTAAGACAAATCCATAATCGTGTGCACGAAAAACGTTGTTAGTGAAATCATGTTGCAGGGAATTTTGTCATAGGAGACAAATCATCTCGGGAGAAGAAGATTCATTGCTTGAGGTTTGAGTAGAGAAAGCTTTAAACACAAGTGTAGAAAAGCTTTTCACCATGGGAGCAAAGATTTCAGCAAACTTTTTTCTCATCATTTGCATGTTCATTAGCTGGTCATCGCGAGAGCAAAAAATTCCATTCACAGGAGCAAAGATTTACATACTCGAGATTAATGAATTTCATTCGTGACTGCACAAAATTCCATTCGTGGGAGCAAACATTTTCATACATGGGATCCTTGAGTTTCATTTGTGGTTGCAAAAAATTTTAATTGCGGTACCAGAAAATTTGATTCGCAGCACCAAAAAACTTTGAAAATTTCATTCTTGCCACCAAAAAATATATTAGCGGCAATAGAAAACTCGAAAGAATTCATTGCAGCTGAAAAATGGTGGAAACACAAGCTATGGAGCTTTTCCAACAATTGGAACCAATACTGTACAAAGCGGAGAAAGAAGAATAAGAAGAGAAGAAGAAATCCCAGAGTTGATTTGATGGTGCCAAATGTCCTCATGATTTCTCCTCCACTTGTAGCAAGAAAACCTCCTCATTCTTTCTCCCAACTCAAGAATCAAGATCTCATCATTTGGCTGCAACAAACTTGAGAAAATATCTCTCAAAATGAGGAGAAAACCCTCCTGGAAAAAAGACCAAACTGGTGCTAAAAACCTAGCTAAACAACCCCTCCAAATGGCTCTAATGGCAAAGTTACACTATTGGCATATACTCTCTACCAAGTTTGGAGAAAACCCATTTCGTTGTTTGCCCAAAAACTGTATGTAGTTGTTAAGAGAAAGCCATGAAAGATATGCCTCCTTAACCAAAAAAAAACCTCTTGCTGTGCAAAATACTTACCAGTAAAAACCCCTCCTTTGCTAGAAGAAGGTCATACTTATTGATACAAGGCCATCCTTCGCAACTGTAAAAGACCATCCTTGGCTGAAGCCCACCAAAGGGGTTGATTTTAGTCGTATACATATATTGCCTGTTAATGTCCATCTTGACGTGCCCATTCAATTATTGATGGGACGAGAGGAGATGAGCGTGGGAATCTAAGGAACACTAGAAATGAATAAGGTGATCTATCTTGATCCCCATAGACCTTAGTAAATAAGACACCTAGGCATACCAACATTGGGCTTGACGAGTGGAGTTGGCACCTGTAATTTCTTTTGAGGAGATAGGCCAATTAAGAGCACCCGAGCTTCCCCTTAGTCAAATCCTCAAAGCATCAAAGACGATAAAGGAACCAAACTAGGTCGAAAATGGCCCCAAGTTTGAGAGAATGTGCCCCAAACTCAACCAAAATGATATTTTGAGGGTTAGACTGGTGACATATGATGATATGCCTAAGAAGAAGGGTCTAAAGCCCAATCCGACTCCAAAAGAGGCCAAAATGATATTTTGAGGGGTAAATGTGTGACATCTGATGATATGCCTAAGAAGAAGGGTCGGATGCCCGATCTGACTCCAATAGAGAAGGCCCCTAGATCACACAATCGTAAAGCATTTTTGGTTTGATCAAGGTGTCCAAGATGGCCATCTTGGTTTTGGTGTCTTGGAAGTGATGGCGAAAGCACTGTCTCTCAACCAAAGCAAAGGAAGCATACCCTTCCCTAGTCAATGAGAGGTTGCATGGCAAGTCTCATGTTGAAACAAGGACGAGAAAACTTGACTCCTAGATATGTGTAGGAAGAAGACATCTTGACCTCTACGCCCTAGAAAAAGAAGTGGAGGTGAGCCATCACCTGAGTCTTACCCAAGTTAACCGCTAGTTGTTGCAAGTCACAAAACAAAGACAAGCCATTTAGAAGCTGTTGGGGACCCTTTGAAGAGGAGGTTAAGAGAGTCACATCATCCGCAAAGAGTGGAATGGAGATCAAGGTCCGATGAAAGAGGCAACCATTATAGAGCAACTGTTGTGAAGGGAAGTCTCTAACTAGTCAATGCATATGTCAAATAAAGTAGGGGAGAGGGGCCAACCCTACTTCACCCTGATGGTGCTTTGTATGGGGTCTGAAAAGTCTTGTAGAGTCTTGAATCTGCCCACAATGCTCTCATACAGCCTCATAATGGCCATCATGAGCTAAATTTAGCAAGAACCTAGGACACTAAAAATAATCAAATGCCCTCCGCTAATGGTCATTCTATTAACTACCTTGCAAAAGATAATGCATGTCTTGTAGCACAAATATTTTGGAACATTTTGCTGCTATTGAGACCCTTCTAGGATCTGCAAAATGTCAATGATCAAGAGTAGTCAAGAAAATAGAAAAGGTGGTCCCCTTCTTTAAAATGGTTTCGAACAAGAGAATATTGCCTATCACGAACTCTTCCATTGATCCTCTTGGAATTTGTAAAATTGCTAACCAAAAATCAGCACAAATAACATTCAAGCTGATTTGGGTGATTGAGCTCCCCTTTTTTGTGGACATAGACACACTAAGAACAACCGCCAAACTCTCCAAACAATTGCAGATGAGCAGATGTAACAAAACTCGCTGCAAACTACCATATGATTTGAAGAGGACAAAACATCATTTTTACAAAAATAAAATAAAATCCTGAAGTAGTTCCACACAAATTTGCAAATTATAAAAACCAAAAAAAATTTTTGGGGCTGAAAATTAACGAAAACTAAACATGATTTTTGAGATGAAAAATTAATTAAAACTAGACATATTTTTGAGGTGAAAAACAATTAAAACTAAACATGATTTTGAGGTGAAAAATCAGTCTAAACCAAATAGAAGCAGAGATATAGATCAAAGAATACAAAACTTTGCTTTTGAGGAAAATTGGTAGAACCCAACTGAATTTTAAAGGAAAACATTATGAAAACCCACCAAATAAGTTTGGAGGAAAATTTATTAAAATCCTCCTTTAACATGAGCTGATTAGAATGCATAAGAGGCAACCTCATCTGAATACGGAGAAGTTGGGGTGTTCTGCCAATACCGTTCTTGTGAAATCTGCACGACTGCCCACCTTTTAATCTTTCTTCATGTGTCCAAACTTTTGACCATAATTGCATTGAACACTATTCCTATATAAAGATGTTGGAGGTTCATTTGATCATTTTTGTTGTGAGAACTGAGAGGTACATGTGTTCTTATTTGAGACTTGCACTGGAAAAGCTGCCTGTTTAGAAGAGAAGTTGGCATGACTACCAAACTATTGCTTCTATCTTGATTTAAAAAATTGTTGTAGAGATCAAAGAATATTGGGGCAGCACTAGTAGAATTGATATTGAGTGTCATTATAAAGTGCTCGTAGGATTAGGGTAGGCTTTTCAACATGCTCATGACTATTTCTTCTCCCTTTATCTTGTGGCCAATAGCCTTTGACAGGTTACATAGATCCTTAATTTTTAGCATATGTGCTTGGAGAGATGTATTCTCATCCATCATGATAGAAAACAACCAATTCTTCAGAAAGTGTGACTCTTGTTGAATGTCTCAAAGATCCTTCAAGATGTCCCAGATTTCATTAGTTGTTTTACCAAAAGTGATGCAGGATCATCTTGGGTGTAAGAGCAATCTTGCATCACCCAAAAATATTTCTTTTTCGTTTATTGAATAAAGGTTGTCTCAGTGCAGAGGAGTTGTCTGTGAAGGTTTGCTACTGAGTAAGTTAGTCTTACGAGCTCAAAATGTCCTAATTTTAGAGGTGGATGTTCATCTTGGATATATCAGCCTGCTAGTTGAGGCTCAGTGCCATATCATGAGTATTTGTGAATTAATTGCAGATTTTTGGTGTGCAATTTTGGTATAAAAACTTTAGGCTCAGCGTTTAAGGCCTTAGAGGCCCTAGATCGGCTCCAAAATGGGGTCTATTGGAGCTTGCGCGAGGCGGGCCGTTCCTATTCAAAAGCTGAGGATTTAGAAAAGTGGTTATAATAGCCAATTAGAGCAACAATTTGAAAGTTATGGCCTTTCAAAGTTTGGCCAACCAAAATTTCCAAAATAAGTGTCAAAGGTGTATTAGGTCAACTCTATGTGTAATTTTAGGGTGGGTTGGTCTAAAAGGTTAGGGTTTGATGTCTAGAAACTTATCGGGCGGTGTAAAAATGCTTATATAAGGAATGCCTGCACATTGTCTAGGACAACTGTGGGTTAGATTTTGTAGCTTTGTGTTGCAAATTATTGTAAGGAAGGTGCGTCCATGTAGATTTGCATATTGTAATTCAAAATTTTGTAATTTTACATTTGCGGCGATAATAAGAAGCCCATATTTTGTTCTTGCCAGTTGCTGTTATTTCTTTCTTTTTGTTATGTGTTTGTGGCATTGAGGGGAGCACCCTCCATCAAGTGGTATCAGAGCAAGAGTTCCTGACTATGTAAACAAATTGCCGACTGTGAGATAGTTGCACTAGGACCGTGGTTTGGGTTGAGGGTGTAGAAAGGTTGCCAAATGTGAGGCAGTTTGCACTAGGGTTTTATCAGAAACACGAAAATGCCTCCACAAAGAGAGCGCGGTGGAAGAGCTACATGTGTTATGCTTGAGGCTTTTAGTGTTATGCCCAAATTTTCTTGAACAAGACACACATTTACACACACATACACACATACAATAATAATATTCAATTTTATTTCTTGGAAACAATTTAAGAAATATTTAAAACAAAATATATTCATAGTATTAAGAAGTCCTTTCAAATATTGCAATCATATTTGGATCTTTACACCAATTTACAAATTACATGAAGATCTACTCCTGATCTTTTACAATACATAACTTTTACAAATGTTCATAATAATTCATCTTCAAAACTTCAACAGAAAGTGAAAATCTTCCAGGCTTTTCTTCTACACATCCATTTAGAATACTTGTACAAAACAACCCTGTAAACCATGGAGAGCTCACCTCCCAGTGTAGGTCTCTAAGAGACCACCCATCAAGCTTGGAGAACCAAGACCAACCGGGTAACAATCAAGTATACGCATATAAATTAACAATATAGGATACAACATTTAACACCCTTTTTGAGCTTACACAATAGGTTACTAGAGGAACCAATAGAATGGGTGAAGGTGTGCTTAAAATCCCGACCAACCGGGTAACAATCAAGTATACTCATATAAATCAACAATATAGGATACAACATTTAACACCCTTTTTGAGCTTACACAATAGGTTACTAGAGGAACCAATAGAATGGGTGAAGGTGTGCTTAAAATCCCGAGGAGAAGCCAAATGCAGAAAACCAAATTTGCCTTACAAGGCATAAAAAATAAATACCAACTCTGACAAACTTTCTCCCCTTATCACCCCCAAAGTGCATAACAAAGTACTAGCACATGCAGCCCATACTACATGCTTATCCCTCTTCCTTCTAGGGAAGAGACTTTGCACTTAGGGGATAGGCCCAACTAATCCCTTCACCCGAAGGCCACTTCTTCCCTCCCAAGGGTGAGTGATGTCCTTCCACACCCATAACATCATACTCTCAAAAATCAAATAAAAATAAGGCAATAGAAATTCATCCACACCCAGCAATACAACAGGGACAATAAACAACACACATGCCTTTGTAGAAAAATTTACACATTTTATATTCAGAAAAATAATCCAACACAATTTCCAAAGCATGGCAAAAGCTCCAACCTTTCTCCAAGCTATGGTAAATGACCCGATTTGAGAAGGGCCCTCTATTCTTCCTTAATCTAATCTCCAAAACCGAAAATCTCTAAAAACTAGAGAGTGGGTGAATGCTCAACCTATTTTCCAATTTCCCTCTAAAAGAAGAACTTTCCTAATTTTTCTCCATCATAAAAGAGAACAAACACTTCAACTCCACTTAAGTTTCCCTATTTGGTTGGAATTATCAACTCATTGGAGATAAGGTAGGAATTTTGGGTAAGACTTCTTCCATTTTCGCAATACTTAAGAAATGAGATTTTACAAGTGTTAGAAAAGAGATTTTAACTCTAGTAAAGCGAAAATTAAAGCCCTAACATATAGTACCAAAATGTAGGTAACTTAATTTCACTAAAAGAACACTCTAAGACTCAAACAAAGCCCTCTAAAGTCACCCTAAACTTGAAATCCGAAATTTAATTTAATTAAAACCTTTATAAGATATTTTATGCAAGGGGATGAAAACTTAAACATTTCTAACTGGTTAGGAGTAAGGTTGGGTGTCTTTTGCCAATGACTCAACCTGACTTGCTACTAAACACATAACGACGCAAGTGTCAAGTGACACTATAAATATACATTTAATATTATGAGTGGCAAATCAATTTTCACATAAAGGAATCTAATCTAAAACATCCATTTACATTACGATCACAAAGTAAAATACTTAACAACGAGGTTAAGATCTCTTCATTAGATCTAACCTTGGCAATCTCAATCAATACAAAGGTATAGTCTTGGTTCTCCGTTTTACCATGGATATTTCCTGCACACTCAAACCACATATCAGTAGTCCAAGATAAATAAAACATATGGATATATAAATCCTCAATCAATTCTATATTCATAATTGAATCAAAACATAAGGCATTTCTCAATTGAATAACATTTTTTTCCATTTCTAACCATTGTGCATATGTGTGTGTCTTGTTCAAGATAATTTGGGCATGACATTTAGAGTCCTCCATAGACAAATGCAAGCATTGGCAGAACAAATGCGCAAAGGGATAAATCTTGCCGTAAGAGATCGAGGATGAAGGCAAAGAAGAAGAAAATGTTGAAGAAGAGACTGTTCTAAACCTCGAGGAAGGAAAACTTTTTAGGGCCATCTCCACGATTGGAAAAAAACCTAAGTTTAAGGTTCCCACATTTTTGGGAAATTTTAACCAAGAGGAGTTGATCGATTGGATCAATGAATTAGAGGAATACTTCGGGTATAAAGATATTGAGGATCCTGATAGGGTCAATTTGTAAAGGTCAAACTGAAGGGTCACGCGAAGTTCTGGTGGTAGAAGATTCAATTGGAGCAAAATAGAAGAGGAAAGGATAAAATCATCAAATGGGATTAGATGATAGCTAGATTAAAGCGACAATTCATTTCCGTGGATTATGAGCTTGGTCACTTAAAGAAAATGTAAGGTTGAAGCAAGCGGGAAGATCTTTTTAGGAGTATATTGAGGAGTTCTATCAAGTTCTCATTAGAACCGACCATGCGGACGCTGATAAGAAGAAGGTTGCTTGTTATCTTAATGAGTTAAGACCAAGCATTGAGGAGGAGCTGAGTCTAGTTCGAATGACCAGTATTGAGGAGGTGTACTAGGTTGCCCTAACAGTTGAGAAGCCAAGAAAAAAGTTTGATAACAAACATAGTGGTAGAGGTTGTGATGGAAGATCTGGCAGTCGATCTTATGGAGGCCAAAATGACAATCAAAAGAACAAGGATGAGGCGAGCAAGAGCCATCAGAACCAGAGGGGTAACAATTTTAGTCGTTTCCATGATCAAAATAATAGAGATTAGAGAGGAATAGGAAGAGGGCAAGGATCTGGAAGAGGATGTTTTCATGGAAAATGTTTTAACTGCGGAGGTGAAGGGTATAGAGCATTTGAATGTTCCTTGCACCAAGGAAGGATAGATTGGAGAACAGATGGCCAGACCAGAGTTGCGCATGTTGATGAAGATGCCAAGTCATCCCATTTTGAAGATGCTGAAAGAGGAGAAGTCCTAGTTAATAGAAGAATCTTGCTGAGTGGTGAAAATGAATTTGATCAAAGGAGTTTGTTTTGCACAAGGAGCAAATGTGATGATAACTACTATGATGTGATCATTGATGGTGGGAGCACTCACAATTTGGTGCCAGAAAAGATGGTCACGAAATTAAATCTCAAGAGGCAAAAACACTCGTGTCCATACTGTATTGCTTGGGTGCAAGATGACCACAAGGTCATGGTCAATGAGCGGTGCCTAGTGAAGATCAAGATTGGAAGCTACTAGGATGAGGTGCTTTGTGATATCATGCCTATGGACATATGTCATATGTTGCTGGGTAGACCTTGGCAGTTTAATAGGCATGCTGTACATGATGGGCATGCAAATACCTACACACTGACAAAGGATGGGGTGAAACATACGCTGAATCCATTCAAGGATACATATGAAAAGGTATGTAGTGCTGCTAGAGTATGTTTTGTTGATGGATAACAATTTCTTAAGGGTACGAGGTGTGAGCATGTGTTTTGTTGTAATTCCAAAAGATGGTAAAAAAGAAGTAGAGGAGGTGCCTGCAGAAATTGCAGATTTGTTGAAAGAGTTTCTAGACATTGTCTCAGATAATGTCCTTGATGGATTATCACCGGTAAGGAAGATCAATCACGAGATGGACTTGATTCCAGGAGCTAGTTTGCCAAACAAGGGAACACAGAGAATGCCACTAGTAGAAAGTGAGGAGTTGAACAGACAAGTGCATGAGTTATTGTATAAGGGGTTGATTTGAGAGAGCTTGAGTCCTTATGCTGTACCAATAGTATTAACACCAAAGAAGAATGGAGAATGGAGGATGTGCGTAGATTCATAGGCTATCAACAAGATCACACTCAAGTACAAGTTTTCATTACTGCGGATGGATGATATTATGGATTGTTTGAGTAGAGTTGTATTTTTCACAAAGATAGATTTGAAGAGTGGGTACCATCAGATTCGCATCAAAGGAGGAGATGAATGGAAAACTACCTTCAAGACAAGGGAAGGATCATATGAGTGGTTAGTCATGCCTTTTGGGCTAACCAATGCACCGAGCACTTTCATGAGGCTCATGAATGAGGTTTTGAAGGAGTTTCAGGGTAAGTTTGTCATTGTTTACCTAGATTGATATTTTGAACTTTAGTAATACATTGGAGGAGCATTTGATGCACATTCGTAAGGTGTTTGATAAGTTAAGGGAAGAAAAGCTATTGATAAATCTAAATAAGTGTAGTTTTGTGAAGGAGTTGGATCTGGGATTTGTAGCTTTAGTGGAAGGTCTGAAAATGGACCTTGAGAAAGTGAAGGCTATCCTTGAATGACCTACTCCAAGGAGTACGACTGAGGTAAGATCATTTCATAGACTGACTAGTTTTTATAGAAAGTTTATAAGAGGTTTTACTAATATTTGTGGACCCTTAACTGAAACAATGGAAGGGATAGGAAAGAGTTTAAGTGGATTGTAGGAGCAGATATGAGTTTTAATCTGTTGAAACAGAAAGTCATAGAGCAACATTTTATTAGCACTTCCATATTTTAATAAGGTGTTTCAAGTAGATTGTGATGCTAGACTCGCTAGTTTTTATAGAAAGTTTATAAGAGGTTTTACTAGGATTTGTGGACCCTTGATTGAAACAATGAGAAGGGATATGAAAGAGTTTAAGTGGACTATAGGAGCAGATACGATTTTTAATTTGTTGAAACAAAAAGTGACAGAGCAACATTTTATTAGCACTTCCATATTTTAATAAGGTGTTTCAAGTAGACTGTGATGCTAGTGGTATTGCATTAGGAGCTGTTTTGAGTGAAGAAGGTAGACCTATTGCTTATTTCAATGAGAAGTTGAATGATGCCAAAAGAAAATATTCTGTTTATGATCAGGAGTTTTACGCTATAGTTCAAGCATTGAAGAAGTGGAGATACTATCTTCTTCCTAAGGAGTTTGTTTTGTATATTGATCATCAAGCTTTGCAATATTTGAATAGTCAAGGCAAATTAAACCAAAGGCATTTGAAATGGGTTCAATTTATGCAAAGTTAGACATTTGTTTTGAAACACAGGATTGGGAAGTCTAATAGAGTTGCAGATGCTTTTAGTGGAAGACAACTTTTGCTGACAAGAATGCAGCTTTAGGTAGTTGGGTTCAAGGAACTCAAGAATTTGTATCGAGAGGATCGTGATTTTGGCGAAGCTTGGTAAGCTTGTGCAAAACTTGTTACACTTGACATGATGAAGTGGTTGGATTTCATAATCCAAGATGGTATGCTGTTGTACATTCCCAGGAGTTCTATGAGAGAGAATCTCATCAAAGAGAAACATAGTGGACGGTTGGCTGGACACTTTAGTAGAGATAAGACAATTGCTTTGGTTGCTGAGAATTATTACTGGCCATAGTTGCAGCGAGATGTGAAGAAGTTAGTGCGGAGTTGCAGAGTATGTCAGGTGGCAAAAGGAGTGAAGTAGAATACTGGGTTGTATCAACCATTACTTGTACTAGGGAAGCCATGGGAGGATGGCGGCATGGATTTTGTTCTTAGTTTACCAAGGACAGAACGAGGGCATGATTTCATATTTGCGGTGGTTGACAGATTTTCAAAGATGGCAGATTTCATTCCTTGCAAGAAAACTAGTGTTGCTATTCATGTGGCGGAGTTGTTTTTTAGAGAAGTGGTGAGACTACATGGTCTTCCAAAGAGCATAGTTTTAGATTGAGACACCAAGTTTGTTGGGAATTCCTGGTGTACATTGTGGAAGAAGTTGAAGACAGATTTGAAGTTCAGTGCATCACATCATCCACAAACTGACGGACAAACAAAGGTGGTGAATAGGAGTTTTGGAAACTTGTTGAGATGTTTGGTTGGAGATAAGCCAAAAGGTTGGGATTTGATTAGAGGTAGAATTTGCATACAATAATTTTGTCAACATGAGTACTAGTAAATCACCATTCTAGATTGTATATGGGAGCAGTCCCTAAAATGCTCCTGAATTGAGAGAGCTATATAAATGAGAGATAAGTAGTGTTGAAGTGGAAGATTTTGTTGAACATTTGAAGAACATCCATGAGGAGGTGAGGAAGCACATTATTAAAATGAATACATAGTATAAGGTTAAGGCAAATGTGAAAAGGAGGTATAAGGAATTTCAGATTGGAAATGAAGTCATGGTTCATTTGAAAAAAGAGCATTTTCTAGAGGGTACATATAATAAGCTGAAAATGAAGAAGTTTGGACCATGCAAGATAGTGAAAAAGCATGATTCTGGAGATGCCTATAAAGTAGAGTTGCCCGCCGAATTGAATATTTCACTAGTATTTAACATTTCAGATCTGATAGAGTGTCATGAAGGAGGTCATGGATATGAAGTTGCAAAAGCGTAGTGGAGTATTCCAATAGCTAGTTCGGCTATAAAGGAGATTGAGGAGATATTGAACAGTCATGTTGGCAAAAGTACAAGGAACAAAACTTAATGAAGAGTATTTGGTCAAATAGAAAGGGAGACCAGTAGAAGATTCATCATGGCTAGCAAGGGATGAGGTTAACCATCTTGGTTTTCCTCTCCATACTTGAGATGTGACAGGGTCACTTCTCAAATTACTTTGAGTGTCTAATGAAGAAGCATGCTGGGAGTAAGAGCAATCTTGTATCAGACAAAAATATTTCCATTTTGTTTCTTGAATAAGGGTTGTCTGAGTGCAGAGTTGTTTGTGAAGGCTTGCTACTAAGTCAGTTAGTCATACAAGTTCAAAATGTCCTAATTTTAGAGGTGGATGTTCATCTTGGAAATATCAACCTACCAGTCGAGGCTCAGTGCCATATCATGAGTATTCATGAAGTTATTGCCAATTTTTGGTGTGCAATTTTGGTATAAAAACTTGAGACTCAGCGTTGAAGGCCTTAAAAGCCTTGGATGGGCTCCAAAATGGGGTTGATTGGAGCTAGTGCGAATTGGGCTCTGTAGATCAAAAGTTGAGGATTCCGAAAGTGGTTATAATAGCCAATCAGAGCAACGGTTCAAAAATTATGGCCTTTTGAAGTTGGGCTGACCTAAATTTTCAAAGTAAGTGTCAAATGTGTATCGGGCTGATTCTATATGTAATTTTAGGGTTAGTCGGTCTCAAGGGTTAAGGTCTGATGTCTAGAAACATCTTGGGCAGTGTAAAAATGCCTATATAAGGAATGCCTGTACATTGTCTAGGACAGCTGTGGGTGAGAGTTCGCAGATCTGTGTTGCAAATTATTGTAAGGAAGGTGCTCATGGGGGTTTGCATATTGTATTTCACAATTCTGTAATTCCGCATTTGTGGTGATAATAAGAAGCCCATATTTTGTTCTCGTCAATTGTTGTCATTTCTTTGTTTCTGTAATGTGTTTGTGGTATTAAGGGGAGCACCCTTCATTAGGAAGACACTTGAGTGAGCTGGTCACTTGTAACTGAAATATTGAGCAGCATAATAGCTTTCGGATTGCATTCATTCCATTTATCCTTGATGATTTGTCCCCACTTAAGTAGGACATGTCTCCATACCCAAGATGATCTTATCAAGGCCAAAATATTCAAATGTAATCATTATGTGCTACTTCCAAGTGTTGTAGTTGCGGCCATTAAATCACTAATTCCCTTTCAATCAATGTAACTTGGGGAGGGGTTCCCCCCGACACCAACAAATCCCCAGTGCCTCTGAAATGGGGATGCACCAAGGACTTGGGGACAACGTTTTGGCGTCATTGCAGTGCCACCAAATCATCGCCATTTTGTTGAAATGCAAGGGCGTACTAGCATCCATGGAGGGAATAGGGGGACTTCCAAGGTCTCCCTACCATGACAAATAGATATAAGTGCATTCTAAAAAAACATCTTTAATTGGTTTAATGAGTTCTATTCCTGCCCCAGGGGAATTTGGGCCCCATCTCTTGTAGTTTGTACTCGTCCATTTTCTGGTTCGACTATTTAAAATCTTATTGTGCAATGTTCCATGGTCAATATTCGATGCAATGTTGAATTATTTAGTAATTCCAATTTATTATTTTAAAGTTATCAAAAAACAAATCCTCTTTTTCTAGATATCACAAAACTGTATTTTCAATAAACAATAGCAAACCCAGAACTGAAACCCCAAAAAATTTCGGATTAGGGTTTGTATGTAGAATGGAAAAGTCAAAAAATGTGGGTGAACACAAATCTGTGAAAACATTGCCCAGGAAAATCCTTAAAATAGGCAAAATTCCTGGTCTCCAGCGGTGATATTAGTTGCAGAAAATGCCAAAAAACAGACTGGGGTTTTGACCGGATGTGCAGAAAAACCCTAGCCGGTTTATAAATAGACTGCAGATAAAATAATAATTTCGAATTTCACCAACTATAGAGAAAATTAAAATTATTTTCTTCGTGTTGTGTTAACATGAATTATGGAAACAATAATCTCCCAGAAAATTTGCTCTGATACCATTAAATTGTTAAAAATCTTAAAATGAATGAACAAGAAAAAAACGGAATGAATATTGCATTAACAATAAACTCTTAAATAGAATTTACAGTATAGCAGTCTAAAAAGAGATTAAACTAAACAAAAAAACTAAAAAGAAAGGCTAAATGACCATTAAATAAGATTCTAGAAGAATGAGCTAAATTTAGCAAAAACCTAGTATACTAAAAATAATCTAACAGGTTCCAGATGCAAGCTTTAGCTTTAAATTTTCTATTGTAAGTTCCAAGTTCATCGTTTCTAGTATTCTTAGGATATAGTCACTCTTTCATCGTTTCTAGTATTCTCAGGATATAGTCACTCTTTCAGTCTGTTATTAGTAGTGATCAGTTACATGTACCTTCTTTCTGATATGACTGCAAGACCATATGCTGTCTTCTAGTACGTTGCTTAGATGAGCCAGCCTTATTATTGTATGGGGATTTCTCCTACTATTCTGTACACTCAACAAGGGAAAGGATCAATGTTTTGTATCATTAAAAAAACCATTATGTTGTATTACAGAACTATGAAATGCTGTGGTAGATGTCTAATATTTTGTCCTGTCACTCCATGCTCATTTTATCTTATCATTTGACTGACTAGTGTACTTAACAGTTAATATATGTTTCCTGTATTATAGCTATAATGCTAGATCAAGTGATGTATGGGGTCTTAAATTTTAATTTGGTATTTATGTATTACTGGCTATCTTAAAAACATACTAGTGGAGGAAATGATTTACATGATTCACTCTTGATGTAAAGTTTAACACAGCTTATTCGTAATTGACTTTTTTGTTTTGATGTTGAGGTTGATTTCAATTACATTTTTTATGTCAGTCTAAATTGTTTTCTTGTTTGTTTGTTAGGTTGTTTCAGTAGCAGTTCAAGCAACCAAGAACGTTAGTTATACTCTAATTTTGCTGATCTGAAAACAGATGAAAAACCTACAAATGTTGTAACTGGCTTTTTCTTTTAGCAAAGGCAGCCATGGTAAGGAAAGAACCCATATGATTTTGCGAGAACAATATTATGATATAACATCATTTAAATTGATAGAATAAGATTTAGTTCTTTTCCATACAAATTTTGGATCTATTCTAGTTTTGGATATTTTTATCACTGAAGATAGAATTCAAATATCCCTGAACATGGAAAGGGAAAATATTAATCACTACCATTGTCGTGCCAATGGTATATGATGTTTTCTAAAAAGTTATTATATAGCTTATACCTTTGCTTTTTTCTGGTGCTAATAACTTCATATATCTATGGTAGAGTGCTTATTGTTTTCTTATAGTATGGTTTAATAGTATTGAGTTTATAGCATATGTAATCAACTATCATTTATTAGGTTTGCAATTTAAACCATTAATGTAAAGTTATTGTGTTATTGGGAGGTGCAATATTTTATTTCACTTTTGTTGATTATTCATTATCTTGGTGGTGTGGTTATTAATGTTATAATGTTAAGATAATTTGGTGCAGGAGACTCTACTTTTTGAAACCTATGTATGGTTTTTATTTATTTATTTCATAAACCTTCTGAATTGTTCAATTTTATTGCCAAGTTGCATCTTCAGTTGCCAAACCTTTCCACTTGACGAGGTACTCCTCAGTATTCTTGTTCCTCAGTCTCTTTTCTCATTCATTAAGAACATCCTCAGGCTCGAAGATCAATTTACCTTAATTATGAATTGATGGCAATTGTGGGCATGTGATGGTATGTTACCCCAACACTTTTTTAAGGTGAGATTCGTGATAAACATTGTGGATTTTGTGATATGTGATCATGTCCATACAAAGCCTCTCCCACGCAGAATTGTGACCAAGAATCTGCAAAAGCATTTTAAATACTTAAAACACAGAGTGCAAAGGATACATAAATAGATACTTTTATATTATCTGATTGCTGTACAACTATAACTCCAAAAGCCTTAATAGACTGATAGGTGGCATTTCCCCTGATTTTTGAAAACCAGTTTGTCTTATATAATCTCAAGCTACTAAAATATCTGTTTTGTAGCCAGTACATAAGTGCAGTGCTCTGAAAACTTTAAGAATTGATGATGGCAGTGGCAATCAGGCAGATAATGAAATGATTCTAAGGGCATTATTGGTCACCAATATAATTGCTGAACAATACCAAATCAGTTGGATGCTTAAAATTTTTATGAGCACATTCAAGGAGCAAATCAATGACCCTGGAGCAGCCAGCACAGAAACCTAGAAAAGTTCTTCATTGAAGTTGAAACAGTCAAGTGAGTAAAGAAAAGACAGCCGTTCTCAGAATTGTTAGTCAATTGAGCAGACTCACAATGAATGGGAAGCAACCAAGATGCAATTGGAGTGGGATATCATCATGGCACAGATTAATAACTAATGCTAGTTTCTTAAAAGTATACTCAAACAATACCTGGCTACTCTTGAAAAATGTTTGTGTGAAGTTGAACAGTTGAATTTTCTCAGGATAGTGGGTTGGTTTCAGTTAACAATATTTATCAAATCCATTATTCAGGTGTGATCCACATTATCTTGATTTAAAAGACTTGGTTATTTAGAAGGGGAGCAGACAGAAAATTCATAAAAAATCTCTGACATAATTAGTTCCTGTTCTATAAGTATGTATATGGAATTACTAGTCCAACAAAAAACATTTATATGGAATGAATTATGCAAAATGTAGAATTTTATATATAATATAAGTATATGAAGAAAATGTACAAACAAACTTATAATATTCGAATGAAATATATAGATAAAGAACATACCGATCAAACAAGAAACTTGTATATGGAATTAACTATGCTAAATGTAGCATTTTATTATGATATATGTGCAATGTATATACAGAAAACTTAAAAACAGAACATACAATATAGCAATAGATGAAGTTCAAATGAAATATATGGAGGATGCTGGATGCACAAGAATCATAGTATATGCACAATATTTTGTGATCCCTCAGTATCCAACTTATTGAAAAGCGATGGCGAAGTCACAAAACAAAAATATACAGAAGAATCGAGGTGAAATATTAAAAAAACCTGGATAATCGACTCAGATTTTCCACTTTTTATGCCTGCTTGTGTCTGTGAACTTTTTGCTCTGCAAGTCTGCATTTATAAGAAACAATTGCCTGTCGCCTTTATTAGGAGTCACGTGTTTAAGGGTTCTCTCATCCATTTTTTTCCCTTTCAATAGTCCTCCTTTAGGAGATTTTTTTCCCGATTTAATCATGATTTTTTAATGATAAAATTATAGACATGTTGTTGACAGACTTTATGATTTATCCAATTTTTAGGGGGGGTAGGAATTGCGGGAATTCCCAATTCCTGAATACTTGGGTATAATCAAGACTTTTTCCTGATTTCTACTTCTATGGTATGAGCAAGTGGTGGAGTATCCTTGTTGGGTATGTATGTTCCTCCTTGTTTCTTTGACACACCAAACATTTTCTAACATGCTTCAACGTGTCTTCTTTAAGGCTTTTCCATGAGAACTTCACCATAATTTGTTTTTAAGTCTTGTATTACCCTTGATGTCCAGTTGATGAATTTTGATGTATATCTGGTCCTTACAGAGAATGAGATCATCTATAATTTGTTTTTTCTCATCTTGTATCTTCCTGTCTATTATATCACTGGAGAAGGAGTCCTTAGCACATTTTGTGAGTACAGATTTTCTCCATTCTGTGAATATTGTTATCATGGAGCCAAGAAGGGTTCTTTTTGACGAGGTATTGGTTATAATGTCGTTTTAGCCTTTCATGTATTCAATATTGAATTCGAATGCTTGCAAGTTATTCACCAAATTTTGCTGTCTACTGTTTAAGTCTTTTTTGTCTTCGGAAGAATATCGACTATTGTGGTCAGTCTTTACTATGAATTGCTTGCAATCAATTATTGTCTAAACTTTGCAAGGGAACACATAACTAGTAACATCTTACCGTTGATCGTGTTCTTCCTATGTCCTTGTGTTTTCTACTCTCAAAGGCTATGGAGTGTTTCCTTTGCATTAATAATGCTCCGATGCCTTCCCCTTAAGCATCACAATATAACTCAAAGGGTGAAGGGAAATCTGGTATTGCCAACATGGGGTAGGAACTCATCGTCTCTTTAAGTTTTTCAAAATTTATTTGTGATCCGCCATTCCATGTAAATGCTCCTTTCGTAGTTAATTCTATGAGTGGTGGGGTTAGCTTGGAGAATCCTTTTATGGTAATAGCTGCATAGTTCTGAGAACCCTCACAGTTATGTTCAGGTCTTGGGCTTTGGCCAACTTTGAGTCACCTCAATCTTTTCTTTGTCCACTCTTACTTCACGGGCACTAATTTTGTGCCCTAAGTACAAGATCTCTTCCATACCAAACTTGCATTTAGATAATTTAGCATTTAAGGAATGTTGCTCAAGCATCTCTGGTACTCCATCCACATGTTTTAGGTGTTCCTTCTAAGTTTTACTATAGATTAGAATCCCATTAAAAAATACCAATAAGAATTTCCTTAGTTGCCTCTTAAGTTATGGTTCATGCAAGATTGGAAAGTGTTTGGTGCATTGGTTAGCTTGTAAGACAAGAAATTCAAAATGACCATAGTGGCACCCTAAAGGCTATTTTTGGACATCCTTCTCCCTTACTCTGATTTGGTGATAACCCAATATTAGGATGATTTTAAAAAAGTAGATTGTTACATGTAGTTCGTGAATAATCTCATCAACTTGACGGTGGGACCTTTTTTATTTTTATTTTTATTTTTTTATTGATGTCCTATAATTGATGCACATACTCATTGTGCCATCTTTCTTTTTTAATGTACAATGGATAAGGTAAAGAGACTAGAAGTTAGTTAGATATACCTCATCATTAATAATTATTTTATGGCAGTGATTATCGGTTTTGCTCCCTCTTTAAGTTCAATAGTGTTCAAAATCTCTCTTTGGGGAAAGTCTTATATGCAGATCACTAAAAACCTTATTATGTTTGTATGATAAATGCTGCATTTCAATGTTAGTTCAATTGCCTTCAGATTGTTGACACTTGACATGGATTGAAGGCATGTCCTACATGGCAGAAATTGTGTAGTCGCACTGTCGTGAGACAATTTTTGATCAGAAGCTGGTCAGGGTCATGACACCAAATCCAACCAATCACACCAAACAAGAATACCAGTTACATTTGCACGTGAAAACAATACCAATCCACACCATATTTCACCTGTATGAAATATCAATTTGCAAATGTATGTTAGACAAATGGAGATTTGAATTACATTTGTACAACAAGTGCAATGGACTGTACAACCCCCTTCTAGGCATTCAGACATCAGATGTGCAATTAAAAATAGGTATAGCTGGTCTCTAGGGGTCAAAGTGGCTCCAGCCAGCAATGTAAACACTTTCAAAGTTTAGTGTGTGGGTTATGGAATGCGCACACCCTCCACATAGAGCAACACCAGCAAGTGATGTACTCCCCTCAATGTGCAATCTAATTTCTTTCTTTGACATGACCTACAAAGTAGGATAGATCAAAATGAAAAATAAACACTAACAGTAGTTCCACAAAATGCCAAAATGAATAGCGTAAATATGTACAAGTAGACATGATAACAAGTACAATATGGTAAATTAAATGCTACAGCTTAACCTTAGTTTGCATATTCAGACTTAGAGAGCACTTCACAGGCCCACAATTTTCAAGTGGGTAAACACTTGATAAATACTCGACAAAAACTTGGCAATTGAGAAAGAGCAAAAAACTAAAATCTCTTAAAGAAACACATTATTTGTAAAATTCAATTACAAAATGTATTAAATTCAAAATTGGCAACGAAAAAGAGAAATTACATGGTTTTATTGTAAAAGCATGTGAGGAACGTGTTTTAACTAATATGTTGCTAGTCTTGATATTTTTACCCTTTGTTTTTCTGCATCAAAATTGGGATAGTTAAACTTATAAAAACTTGCCCAGCAAAAAATTAGAGTATTTGGGAACTTTGAGAGCACTCACGGAGTTTGAAAAGTATGGGCTTAACAATGAGGAAAGCTCTTCAATCACCTCTTGAACTTGGCAAAAACTCTTCAGCTACTTCATGGTTTTACCTTAAACAACGAACTACATAACAAAATTCAAAGACATCCATGATTGCAATGCCCCATAACTGAAATATTAGTTTGTAGCAATGGTGATTCTTGAATGAAATCACAAAAGTAGAAATCCTGAGATGGTTTTGGACCTTGGAAGATTTGGAAGAGCTCTAGTTTCATTCCAGCATTTTTTTGAGGGTAATTCACAATAAAAACTATAATAATTCTTTCCAACATAGAAGATGTTTAAGAAAAAAAAACATTCCTCCCCACTTTTGCTACAATTAATCACCCTTTTAATTTTTTTTTCATTGAAGTTGTCAATTTATTAATATAACTTTCGAAACGTAAGTAAACATTCCATAATTTACTGTAGTTGTGGAAAGTATTGAAAGGACTTGGAAGTCATTACATTAGGATGATATAGAGATGCAATACAATGAGTAGAGCTAATTCGGAGTATAAAATAATTTATGATCTCTCCGAAAAGTTCAAATAACACCGCAAACGTTGAAAAACACTTCTAAAATTGTCAGTAAGCTCTACCCTACTGATTGAGGTCATTTCCATAAACTGAAGTAATGACTATATATCCTAGAGCAATCTAGGAAGAATGGAGCTCCCCAATACACCACAAAGTTTATGAGGAAAAGTCAAAAATGAAATCCTAATATAATAAAGGTGTTTATCTATCATTGCAATGAAGTAAGACATATGGAGTAATAGTCTACAAGCAACCAAATAAGCACAACCCCAATAGTATAAGAGGTAAGCCTTCATCCACGATAGGAACAGATTTAAGAGCCACAACTTTATGCTTCCGCGACTTAGTAAAGGCTTAATGCCTTGGATTGTGTTCTAGACTTGACAAATAGGGAACATGTGAAAGGAATTTTACAAACAAGACTCACTGTTGAGAATTGGCTTGCAGACCTCTATCCTTAACAAATAGTGAAACTTTTGTTTATACAAGGGATGGCAAAGAAAGCAAAGCAATTGACCTAATTGATGCCCTATTAGTTGCATCCTAATTGATGCCCTATTAGTTGCATTGGGTTACTGCTCAACAAAGCTTGAGAGTTTTCATTTGGAGATTCGGCTTTGCAACATATCTCTTATGCACATTGCCATTGGAGTCAATCAAAGTAATGATTACACGCTCTATATATCTAGAGAAGTGAGTGAGGTTTAAATGCATTGCCTATAGCTTGATTTCCAAAAGCTAATTGCAATTCCAAATTTGAATTCAGTTTTAAACTGGCGTGCACTCTAAAAGGAAATGTAAGTTGTTGTGTTGAGAAAATATTGGCCACCAAGTTGTCTTTATTTGCAACTGTATTTGGCTTCAAAAGATCCCAAGCCCTCAAGGTTAATTTTGTGGTTAGTGGGCACTGACATAACCTTTTCCCTTTATCGCCTTTTAGCTCTTGCTAGCTGTTGTTATGACAATACAAGAGCTAGTTGTGTTGATGTTTGGTAGCTTCAGCTGGATAAACCCATGCGACTAAACTGAAGATATATATATCTAGTAAAATAATTAATTTTTATATTAATTAAATACTAATGAATACACATGTCCCATGAAGGGACATGTCTCTACATGTTTCATTCACAATATAAATAAGAGAAATTGATTCTCTTGGAATACGCATGCCTTACATGCAATGCAAATGCATTTGTAGTGATCGGAAAATCTAACATGGTATTAGAGCTAGGTTGCAAATGTAAATGGAAAGAAGAATATGATGAGTGTCATGTTATTCAAGATGGATAGATCCAAATGAATTTTATTTCTCCATGAATTATCTTGGTCCATGCCTAAAATTATTCAAACTAGAGCCCTATACATAGCCCACATAGGATAGACTTTCTTTTACTTTTTGGCGTACTAGTCTATTGAGGGTTTGTATTTGACAAGATGTTATTCTGGAAACCATTTCTTGTAATATCGTGGCTTCCCATATTGATCGCAAATTCAGATGCAAGAAAATCTGGCTATTAGATATACTTACCACATGCTGGTTGATTGTATGACTTTGGCAATCAGACTCTATATATTTCTTATCTCCTTGCAAATAAAGCTATTGTATCTTACTAATAATCTGAAGCATTATGGTAATTGCAAGCTAAGTCATAGGGTTGACTGAATTTTCAGCTCCAGCTTCGAGATTCGGTGAACCCATAAAAAATGCAAAATTTGGCTCAAATTTGTCATAAATTCATACAAAAATAATTCATGCCCTTCGTCACCTAAAAATCAACCCTCTAAAGCTCAGCTAGGGAAAAACGATTATGCATTATTTCCTGGCATTTGCTGCTCAAATTTCATCAACTGAAGGTCAGACCTCCATGCTTCATTTTCGACTGTCTCCATGCTAACACTTCTTCATTTTGCTGCGTAGACAACCAACATTTTGCTCCAGCATGGTCGACTATCAATGACATACAAAATGTAAATGGCCTTGTAATCTTTTTTAGGTTTGGACTTTAATATTTACAGTTTGCATGTGGAATTGGTTTGAATATTTTACTATAAATGCAAAGTCCAAGTCCAATTACAACATACAGTTTGAAGTTTTTGATAACATTATTACAATAATAAAATATGATGTATTATCAGATTTTAATATTTGGTAAGATTAGAATAATACATATTAAATGTTATTTTTATTATTTTTTAATCAAAGAAAACATTAATAATAAATAACATAATAATAATAAATAAATGCATATACATGATAATAATAAATAGACTCATAAATATATAATAATAATAGATAAACTAATAAACATATAATAAGTAATAGTATATATTTAATTTTTTTTTGAAATCACATTGGTGAACTTAATTTCAATTTCTTTTTGATTTATTTGAATTGTGGAATTTCATCCGAACTTCATAGTTGTCGAACTTAAACTCAAACTCGAATCTTGTGACTTAGACTGCGAGCCCTTTATGACAAAGTATAATAACAAAAAGTGTACATGTTATCGAGTCTTTAGTGATCCACAGGTAATCATTAATGGAGTGCATAAAATGAGATGAGGCATAATCATAAAATGATAATACAAGAGCATTAGATTCTCCAAGCAAATGCATGACAAGTTGAAATGAAGTGATTGCAAGTCGCACACATTTGGAATGTGACTCAGATAGGGGCTATGCACAAAGGTAGCTGACAGGATGGTGCAATCATAATCAATTAAATATTGTTATTGACACGTTAGAAGCTTGGCAGAGGATGGTTGAATGTTAGTGATTAGAGGGTTCCTACGCTAAAGAACGGTAAGGGGAATAAGAAGAGACCTCATTCATATTAAAACGAGACTGTGGATGACGTAGGGAGATAAAAGAGAAAAAAAGTTCTAAAAGGAGAAGTGTTTACCCTCCATGTGCACCCTAAATGAGAAAATCGAACCACCCACATCCCATGTGGATTTGAAAGCATAACGGGGGAAGAAATATGAGTTTCAAATAAAGGAAAGACTACCAATGGCAAAACGGAATAGACATTGAGAGATTAAAAGCACATTGGACATTAAGAGGTTGAAGGATGTAAGACATCCATTTAGGCATAAGATACAGGCATAATCCTACGCAATAATGAAGGAAAAGTGCACATCAAATTAAAATGAGGCCAAGCAATGTAACAGGGTTCCAAAGTAATTCTAATCAGCACGCAAACAACATACATCGCAGTGGATCAGTCAAGATGTGTAGGTCAACTTGCACATGCAACAAGATGTGTAGGTCGACATGCACATGCAATCGACACTTTGATGAAAGATTGAGTAATCCGACAGTGATAAGTTTGAATTTGCCGAAAGGTCAAAAAGGAATATGTATCTGTGGACCCTAGACACCCATTAAGGGTGGGTGATTGAAGACATAAATTGCATAGAGTTAGAGATAGTTAGTAGTGGTAATAAAATAAAATAATGACCGATGTGGTGATGTGTAGCAAACACCATATGTGTATCATGCTAAATTCAAAATGCATGAGAAGAAGGAAAGAGTTTGAACAAAGACTTGGTGGGAGTGAAATCCAAGGCGGGTTAAAGGTAATTCATACACTAAACATATGGTTCACATTTTAGTGAGTATAAAAGGCATATTGAGTTCTATTTGTTTTCATTATTTTATGATATATATATATATATGTGTGTGTGTGTGTGTGTATATATATATATATATATATATATATATATATATATAGCACTGCCTCATTCAATCCACTATGAAATTAGCCACTTATCACTCATTAATGAACGATCTTTACTACACTACAATAATATAGAAGGGCCCTTAGAATAGTAGGGTCCCTACAATTCTATGGGCAAAACCCTACTCTACGCTTCATTTAGATATTCATGTGTAGACACCACTATCTATATAGATTCATATCGAAAGTTGGAGTGCTGTTGGGTGAACAATGGGTTCTCCATCTCTGCCTGCAGAGCTGCATCTAAAGCTATGGTTGGTTGCCCATTCAAATAGTAGGGGTGAAACTCTGCTTCTTATCAGGGTATACTTTAAGGAACCCCTCCTTTAGAAAAAGTGTAAAAAATTGGCGAAAGGTGTAAAACACCTGACAAAAAAATTTATTTTTTGTTGCGAAAAAAAAATAGTTTACAAAGAAAAAATAATAATCTCCATTGGCGAATCATTCATAGTCTCTCAAACAATGCGTAAAATTTGGGCGAATTGTGTTATTTTAAAACCACAAAAAAATTATACATTGGCGAACAAAAAATAATAATCACATTAAAATTTGAATTTTTTGGGCGAATCATTTCATTGTATTCAAGGTTAAAAAAAACATATGCAAAGTCGATGGCATCGGAGGTTCGCAAAGGGTTTCATCAGTTTGAACTTTTATGTTACGAAGTCGCGAAAAGGAGATCGCATGATCGGAGGTTTTAGTCAGCCAGTTAGTCTGTTGGTTGCGAGACCGCGAAATGTTAATTCAAGCAGTTTTCGCATGTTTGCAGCAGTTAAAGGGAGGACTTCCTGCAGTCGCGAAAAGGGAGATCGCATCATTGGAGGTTTTATGCAGGCAGTTAGTCTGTTGGTTGCGAGACCGCGAAATGTTAATTCAAGCAGTTTTCGCATGTTCGCAGCGGTTAAAGGCAAAGGACTTCTGGCAGTCGCGAAAAGGGAGATCGCATCATCAGAGGTTTTATGCAGGCAGTTAGTCTGTTGGTTGCGAGACCGCGAAATGTTAATTCAGGTAGTTTTCGCATGTTCGCAGTGGTGAAAGGGGAAAGATATGTCACCCTGCAAAGTCGAGAAAGGTTAAGATGAAGCAGTGTTCGCCACTTCGCACCCGTTAGAAGGAAATGGGTTTTCACAACTGCGACAACGCGATTTGAAATGTTTAAGTTCTGAAGCTACGACAGAAGGGGAATCTCATTAGAAGAGGATATAAGGCTTATCGCAGGGTCGCAAGGATAAAGCGAATATTTGATTTAACTGTTGTGATAGCCCGAGAAAAGAAAAAGAAGGGTTTCGTAGTTTCGTGAAAAGATTTCAAGGTTAAGTTGAACCGATTGCGACAGAGCGTAGAACGAAGGGTTTTGCAACTCATAAGATTGTGCAATGATAATGTATTTTTGAAGCTTGAAACTTCGAAAGTACAAAAGAACAGGTTTTCAAATCTATTATCTGATTCCGGACAGCTAATGAGTTGACATTCTAAGGCAAATGAAATAAAGGCAGTAGTTACTACTGGTAGTGATCGATAATAGATATCCATGCACGTGCAAGCTTTTAAACTTTAAAGCCATTAAAATTTAACAATTTAACGCCGTGGCACATCAGAAAGTTGCAGAAAACTAGAATTCTCAGGTATCTACAGCTAACAGAGCAAAAAGATTCAAGAATTTGCAGTAAGATCAGAATGGCAGAAGTAGAATCATCAGTAAAGAAGAGCACTGGAGAGGGCAGCAAGGTTTCATTGTCTGCCAAATTTGCAGAAGAATGGTTGAAGATTCTCCCTAAATCTTCCAATGCTCAAAGTGCTAGTGTCCACGCGTTTAGAGACGCTTACAGCTTCTGTAGAGATGCTCAAGTACCGTACACCAATGGAACTGAATTGTTCTTGTACTTTTACAAGAATAGGGTGCAGAAGGTTCCCGTCTCAAATCCATGGACGAGGAACCTGGGAAAGTTGATAATGCTGGAGGTATACGTGGATGTTGACCTTATCAAGGCACTGGTAAATGCATATAATCCAACCACTCGGTCCTTTCATAGAAAGGATATGAGCGTTCTCTGTACGTTAAGTAAGGATGCTTTTGTTGAAGCATTTGATTTGCAGGGTCCCATGTCAGTTCCTACTAACCTAGAAAAATTTGCAGCAGCATTTGAGAAACAGAGAGATTTCTATACAACACATGCAATGTTGCGACATATCCCGAGGGAAAATCAAAACAAGATGAAAGGAGAATTCCCGAAAATGGTTACTGATTTTATACCCTTGTCATATTTGTGTGCATACTTTCAGAAAACAGTTTTCGGATTGAACAAACTATTGGGAGTAGATGGATCCATGGATGCCTCCCCAGCATTGTATGTGATAGCTCTAGACATTCAGGACCCACATACTAATGTGGGTTATGATTTTGGAACATTCATTGCTGATAGTATTCATCAGCAGATGGTGACAGCTCAGCAAGGTGATCTTGACAATTTCAAATTTCTACATTACTCGGTGCTTATGCATCTCATCCTCTTCTACAACGTGGGCCATGTGGATTCCAATTTCATTGAAGGTTTGGACAATTTCGGAGAGGCATTGCCTGTTCAAAGATGGACAAGATTATGGCAGAGGTTCTACTCTTTTTCTAATTCCCTCTCTTTTTATAATGATTTTGTTGCAACTATTCATAGGATGTTAGGTTCAAAATTGGAAAGATTACTTAGGTTAATCAGGAAGATTGTTAGACCAACTTTGTGTTTTGATGATGAGGGACCAATTGATCATGATTGGGGCAGTGCCTTTTTGTTAGCAAACTGTACAGTGATTAGAATTTTTGGTTGTTCCCAACCCCCTCATTTCTTGCCAAGATATGTACCAGAGAGGGTGGGTGTAGTGGGAATTTTCTGGCAGTTGTTATCCATGAATAGAGAATATCTAGGGCCAACCATTAATAAGGGGTCTTTTGTGTGTAGAAATTTCAAAGTAGGGGATTTTGAAATTGGTAAAGAGGCCATTGAGGAAGTTGATGCCTTCCTAAGAGAGTTAAATTTCCCCACTGCCCCCACTAGGGTTTATGACCCATATAACATTGTTACAAGTGCTCTTAAACAAATGAGGGGTTATAATGTTGTCATTGGAAGGAAAATTTGGGAAGAGGATGTCATTAGGGATGTATTGTATGAAGATGTCTGTGCTGATAGGATGCGGAAGTGGAGAGAAATCCTCTCAGTAGAGGAAGAAATGAAGAAAGTAGATCCTAATTTCCAGGGCTTCTATTCTGATTTACCCTATTTTAAACAAATTGATAAGTGTATTGAGGAGTTTGATAACATTATGGCTCAAGTTCCTCAAAATGCTAGAGATAGGGTAAACCCTTCTTCTCCAGAGGCAGATGTTGTATTGGAAATTAGTAACGAAGAAGATCAGCCTGGCCCTTCAGACTAGGATAAAGGGGGCAAGAAGAAACAAAAAATGATTGAGGTTCCGGAAAAGGCTAGAGAGAAAGCCTTACAAGTGCTTCCAAAAGGAACTAGGTATTTTGATGATGCTAGAAAAAAGTTCTTAATTGATCAAGCTATTGAAGAGTAGAGGCGACCCAGTAGTTTAGAACTGCAGTCCATGAGGCTGGATGACAGAATTATACAGGCTCAAGAATTCATGAAGGATGATGATTTTATCAAGAGTGAAGAATTCAAAAGTTTTTTGTATAAACTCAAACAGAATGAACTTTCTTTGCATGTAAAACCTGGAGACACAGATGAAAAAGTGACTGAAATGGTGCAGAAGCTCCAAGCTTATGATCCTAACAGTGAAAGCCTCACTGTAGAGGAGGCTAGGGAATTGGTACAAAGGAGTGGTATGATAGTTTTCCCAGGATGGGATATTAGTTCATCATTCCTGCTTGATCAAATGAGGAGACAAGAAAAATCAATCTCTTATGAGGAGATTAATCCATTTGGTGAATTGTAGGGGGCAGGATTTAATATAGATACTAAGACAATGGCTATTTGGAGTGTAGCTCCAGAATCACAGAAGCCTACCCTGATGGAAATTAAAGAGACACCGGCAGGTAATGCAATTTTCTGGAATGCACATTCAACTTCTTAAGATCAAATTTACAACCTCCAAAACACTGCTGCTATGCTAGGCAAGAACAAGATTGATATTCTTCAAGAACAACTGGTGCAGACATATGAAAAGTACCTTGACGCTAGGAAGAAGTATGAAGAGGAAATGAGAAAAACATATGTTCTGCAACACGCTTTGGAGGAATCAAAAAAGGAGAATGAAGATTTGAAAAGAGAAGAAAGGTCACTAAGAGTAAGGGAGGTACAAGACCAGAATATTCAAACTGCCCAAATAGCAGAAGAACCACATCCAGTAACACATATGGATGTGGATGAGTTTGAGATTAGCAATGATGCAAAGATCAGGACAATGAAACAGTTTTTGATTCATAGAATCACTGCTTTAAAGAGAGCCTCTGTAAATGTACATAGTATGTACATTACTCTGCAGAGTAATGAATGCCAATGCTCTGAGGCTTTATCACTATTATCTCCATTGTTTGCCCAGTGGGGGCCATACATTCAATTCTTTGATAGGTTAGTTCCTTTACTCACACAGAAAAAGGAACTACCTAAGGAGATCATTGTTCCTATAAGGAAAATGATACATCAAGTTAAAGAATTGAATTCATTCTTCATTGGTAAGATCGAAGCAGTAAGGGGAAAATTGAAAAGCATAGCATTGGGTACCCCAGATTTCATTCCAACAATTTTGAACAATGAAGGGTATGTCAAATCTTGGCAAGAGTGGTCTGAATCTTTTGATCTAATATTAGACCATCCAAGATTTATAGCATTTTCAAGAGGTGAATCAAGTGATCAAGTTGTATATGATATGATTGATATGACATACAAAATTGAAGCAGATATGAACAAAATTACTGGAGAGGGTAAAGCCATCACAGATGCAAAATGGACTAAAAACATTAGTGAATTAGAGGCAGTTAGAAATACAACATGGCTTGTTGTGGATACAGATATTGCCATCTGGGAGTTTATAGCAGATATCAAAGCAATCCCTTCAGTAGAAGATGATTAGCACAAAAGATGGTGGCCCCGGGGAATCAATTGGAGGACAAGTGTTGCAGAAGAATATCAAAGAGAAGCTGTTCATCATAACAGATTACCTTACCTTTGCGGTACATCCGCTGTGGGTATTGCTGCAGTTAGAACAGGAAGACAGGCTTAATGATCACTTGCCACTTGTCACATTTTGCAATTGTTTCCCCTTTTTCTGTTAAAATATGTCACAAAAGGTTTCAACATTATAGCAGATATCAAAGCAATCCCTTCAGTAGAAGATGATTAGCACAAAAGATGGTGGCCTCGGGGAATCAATTGGAGGACAAGTGTTGCAGTAGAATATCAAAGAGAAGCTGTTCATCATAACAGATTACCTTACCTTTGCGGTACATCCGCTGTGGGTAATGCTGCAGTTAGAACTGGAAGACAGGCTTAATGATCACTTGCCACTTGTCACATTTTGTAATTGTTTCCCCTTTTTCTGTTAAAATATGTCACAAAAGGTTTCAACAAATTGTAATGATTATCTTAATTGTTGTTATCTTTTGTCTTTTGTAATGAATCATTATGTAACCTTTGTAAGCCTGAAGCTTGTTGCAACTCAAGTGATATAAATATGAGTTCCCAAGGCTTAGAAATGGTCCGATCTTTTGTTATTTTTCAAATTAAGACTTAAGTATAATTTGCTTTAAGAGTAGATATTGTTCCAACTCTATGTATTTCAATTTTCCATTATGCTTTGTAGTCAGTAGTTCTCTGTGATGTTATGGGCTTTGCACACATCTCTATTGTCTCTTTTTTTATTATCAAACAACTAAATCAAGAGAAAGATACAAAAATAACATTGTGTCAACAATATGAATAGAGTAACAAGTAACAAAAATCTTGAACTCAAATCAAGAGAAAGGTACAAAAATAACATTATGTCAACAATAGAGTAACAAAAATCTTGAACTCAATTTTTGTAAATTGTAATTGCAATATGACTGAATAATGAATATGGAAGAACTGAAGTAGACCTATAAATTCCTTAGAACTAAATGCTACATTACTAAATCACAATTCACTTCATTGACTCAGTCTTAAATATGAAACTGAAGTCTGACTAGTACTAATAGGTTCCTCTTCATTCTAAATTGGGTATTCAAAATCCATAAAATCTTCATCTTCATTTTGACTTTGAGACCTAAATTCATCATTTATGTTGGAGTCAGCAGTAGAAGTAGAACCACCATCTTTTAAAGTGTTGCAAAGGCCTCGTCTTTCACATGTGGAATTCCAAATGGCCAATGACCTATCATAAGGAAAATCTCTAACATTTTATTGAGTAACAAACAACCTCAAACAAGTTTCCAAATTTTTGTCTAGTTTGTTTCTGACATTTGATTTCAAAAACCCCAATGCACTGAAAGCTCTCTCATCTTCCACCGACCCTAATATCATTGTTTGACATAAATAAGCAAGTTTGAAATATTCTGATATTGAAGTACGTAATACTTCACTCCGACTTATCCTTTTCCAGAGCCTTGTTATTGCACCAGGATCGAATGGATTCTCAAAGTTTTCCATTTGGTTTTTCATACACAATGCAAAAAGTTTATATTGATTTTTAAGATTATTTGAATCTAAGATTCCTTGTATTAGTTGTCCATTGCAATCTGTATGCTTTGAAAACTGTGTTATCAATTCGTCAAATTTATTATGAAACAACTTTGCATCAGTTGGATTATGTCCAAAGTGTTTCCAAAATTGAGGAAACACACAACTCATGGCTTCAAGAATTTCTTCTCGAGGGAATCTTTCACGAATCTCACTTGAAAGTTGGTAGGAAATAGACTTCACATTTTCACTAACAGATTTAACAATCTTGTCAAAATCATCCTTTCTAACTGGTAGTACTCTGCCTCTCTTGGTTGTTTTAGATTGGTGCATTGGTATTTGAAATCCTTTCACAAACACACATAGCTCATTTTTCCCATTGAATTGTAAAAAATTCTCAGCATGATTCAAATCTGTAATTATCTCCCACCTTGAAAAAATTGGGCTATGACCTGAGAGATCTGAATACAAAGAATCCAGGGCCATGCATGTCATTTTACGTAAATCAGAATACTCATGAATATACATAGTTCTGTCTTGGGCTTTCTTAACAATTTTGTTCATTAAGTCCAGCATGGGGAGAAGATTGGCTAAAGTTAATAGGTTCTCTATATCACTTAACTTATTTAACAAATCAGGAGCTCTATCCACTGTAAGGCGTTGCTCATATAGAACTCCAATGAAGGATTGATATTCTGCTAGAACTCGTTCTGCTGGTCCATGCAAAGATATCCATCTGGTCTCAACATCCTTGAGAATCTTATTTCCTGCTGTTACTTCCTCAGAAAAAATCTTAAATTCTGTAAAGCGTTTAGGACTTCTGCAAAAGTACGAGTGGAGCTCACGGATTAGATCTTCAACTTTTGACACTGTAGGAAAAGTACTTACAATCTTATATGCTAAATTCATTCGGTGGGCCATGCAGTGTATGCCAAGCATATAAGGTGCAATACTAGTTTGTAATCTTGCACAAAGACCAGTCCTTTGCCCTTGCATTACTGC
Source organism: Cupressus sempervirens (assembly GCA_028749045.1). Taxonomy (NCBI): domain Eukaryota; kingdom Viridiplantae; phylum Streptophyta; class Pinopsida; order Cupressales; family Cupressaceae; genus Cupressus; species Cupressus sempervirens. The sequence goes on along the minus strand of CM053788.1, from coordinate 384,381,946 downwards.
AGCTCCATCAGCTCCGACACACACTAACTTCTTTGCAATTGTCAAGTCATCCATACCAGCAATTTCATTCAAAGCTTTCTTAACTTCTAAATATAAATTTTTTGCAGTTGAATTGGCCCTCATTTTACGAACACAAAGTAGATTAGCTTGACGGACATGATCTTTTACAGTATATACATGCATACAAACCCAAGCAGTGTTATCTACCGCAGTGACTTCATCTAAGGATAATGAAATGAACTTGGATTCTTTTACTCTCTCCTGTACATTTTGCTTTTCCACCTCAGCAAGACAGCTTGCCATTTCCCATCCAACGTATATTGACCAATGTGACATAGGATAGTGAGGAACTCTCAAAAAAGATAATAAATTACCATATTTTGAAAAGTCTCTCATAGGACACCCTCTGGATAGAATATGAAAAATAACACTCATCTGAACGGTCTTTGCCAAGTTTGCATCATTGGCTGCATGTTGAAGCCCATCCTTGATTGGATTGCCACTACTGCCACTACCAATTACCGCTATTTTCTTGAAATGCTCTTCATATTCTATGGCATACTTAACATGAAGGCATTCTTCCTTTGATTTCCATCTCACTGCCGCTACTTCCTTTCCATCTATGATTTGTTTTTCATAAACCTTACCAATATGTTTTTCTATAGTGTCGAGCTTTAATTGCAACTTTTTCTCTCTTTTAGTTTTCTAGGTACAAATCATACACTTGCATTCTGTTGGTGGTTCATCATTGTTTGTGACTGGTTCAATAAACCAGTACTTTGCTACCCAATCAACTTGGAAAGTCCTTTTCATTTCCCACTCCCACCCCATTTTTACATTCCTTTTTCTTTTCTTCCTATCAACATCAATATTATCTTCTGTTACAACATCTTCTGTTGTTCGAACATTGTTATCCTCGTTTGATGCATTTTGATTTAATTGAATAACAACCTGCTCTTCTAGTGGTGGTGAGGTATTGTGATTTCCTTCTGCACTTGTACTTGCCAAAGTTGGTAGGCCAGAAACATTGTCAATTCCAAAGAAAGCCTTTATGGTAGTATCTCTAAGTTTTTGGTATTTTGATGTAAGATTAATCCCTTCACTACCCTTGGGGGTCTTTCCCTTGTCACTTCCCTGAGACTGAGCAATATTAGTTACAAACTCACCCTCCCCTGACATCTCAATCCACTGATAATCCGTTTAAACTTTACTTCCCTGAGAATAAGCAGTATTACTTTCAGTATCCGTTTAAAACCACAAAATATTTATACATTGGCGAACAAAAAATAATAATCATAGTAAAATTTTAATTTTTTGGGCGAATCATTTCATTGTATTCAAGGTTAAAAAAAACATACCATGGAAGGGCTAGGGAATTGGTACAAAGGAGTGGTATGATAGTTTTATCAGTTTGAAGTTGGCAACTTAGCAGTTGCGAAACCGTGAGAAAGGCTTTAACAGGTCTATCGCAATGTCGCCGTCAAAGTGAAAGTTAATAGTTTGTGTGTTACGAAACCGCGAGGAGGGCAGAGATCCAATCATCGCCGGTTGAAAAGATAAAGGAGATTGTGTTGCGAAACTGCGAGGAGGGTAGAGATCGCATCATCGCCAGTTTAAATGATGGTGAACTTTTATGTCGCGAAGTCACAAAAAAGGGAGATCACACCATTGGATGTTCGCACCTCGCAGCGGTTAAAGGGAAAAGACTTCTAGCAGCCGCGAGACCGCGATGGCAAAGATTTCGCATGTTCGCAGCGGTTAAAGGGAAAGACTTCTAGCAGCCGCGAGACCGTGATGGCAAGGATTTCGCATGTTCGTAGCGGTTTAAAGGAAAGACTTCCAGCAGCTGCGAGACCGCGATGGCAAGGATTTCACATGTTCGCAGCGGTTAAAGGGAAAAGACTTCCAGCAGCCGCGAGACCGTGATGGCAAGGATTTCGCATGTTCGCAGAGGTTAAAGGGAAAAGACTTTGAGGGAATCTTTCACGAATCTCACTTGAAAGTTGGTAGGAAATAGACTTCACATTTTCACGAATCCATGCATGCAAGCTTTAAAAACCATTAACGTCGCCAGCAACTTTCAGCATTGCGTCCACTTTTTGAAAAATTTCTAATGAAAATGAGATAAGAAAGGAAACTGTAGATAAGCTTCTGATTAAATTAAACTACATAAGCTCAAGGAGAGTATTTTACAACACAGCTGCACATACCAGTGTACCACCACTTGTGGAAGCTATCTCTGGAGTCTGAGTCGTGCCTGCGATGTGTCCTGCGTTGCCAGAAATTTGATGGAGTGCTAGTGGTATTTAGTGAATGTCTCATTGCTTGGGCGAATTTGGATTTATACAGATTACAAATCAATACAATTACCAATTTACCATGCCAAACGAGCCGACTCCTCCACGACAAAATGAAAGAGTGTTGGCAAAACGAGCCGACTCCTCCACTTCCCATAACGTGAAACGAGCCGACTCCTCCACGGTAAAATGAAACTGGGATGGCGAATTCTTCCATACTGCATGAAACGAAAACTTGAAACCCGGCGAACATTCCACGATAAGCATTACCTGGTCGGCTGCGTGAAAGGCGATACCGCCAGGGAAAAACTCAAACGTAACATTTGCCTTGGCGATTACAATGCTAGGCAACCAGGTAAACCCAACAAAGCTTAGCGACCAGGAAACCATGGAAGGGCTCAAAAATCGCCAAAAATAACATTGGCAAAATGTCAAATTCGCCAAAATACGAAAATTCACCACTATATTATACCTTGCTGCTTATGATGCTTATGAACTCCATGTTGGATTTACCTATGCCTTCGCCGGCGCTGATTCAACTGAAACTGGAACCGCTTGAAGTCTCTGTCTACGCTGCTATAGAACATTGGCCTACAGATAGCATATTGAGAAGCCCTAAAAGGGCTGGTAAAGTGCTATAAAAAAGGCCAATGCTGGAGCCAGGGGGTACCGACACCTATATATATATATTATATGAGAATCATCTTATATTATTACGCAGAATTATCTTTGAGTATTATATTAATCTCTCTCTTATTTGTATTTTTGTACGTACTATAAGAGCTTATTTGCCTTGATCTTTTCCTCCGAGTATGTTTTTGCAGGAAAAGGAAGATTGATCGTTAGAGCGAGTCTGAAAATCCATGTGTGTGACTGCATGATTTTAATAGGCCTACCACTTGTGTACATTAGGAGGAAGTGATGACTTCCAAATGATTATCACTTGTATTTCTCCAATGTGTGAAATAAATCATAAATTCATAATAGATTATAACTTGTATGGTGGATTAATTTCTTTAAACAGACCATGGCCTTCTATTGTGATAGACATTTTATGATGTCTGAAACAAATCATAATTGATCATATCTTGCATGGTGGATTAAGTTCCTTAAACATACCATGAATGTTCCTATGGTACGTATCATTGAGGATATGTGTGCACGTACCTTATGAACATTTTTTGAGTACTTAGTGAATGTCATGCAACTTGATGTTCAGGAGGCCAATGCTCAAGAGTACTTGGTGAATGTCATGCAACTTGATGTTCAGGAGGCCAATGCTCAAGAGTACTTGGTGAATGTCATGCAACTTGATGTTTACGAGGTCAATGCTCAAGAGTACTTGGTGAATAACATGCGACTTAATGTGTAGGAGGCCATTACTCAAGAGTACTTGGTGAAAATCTTGCAACTTGACATTCAAGAGGCCATTATTCCAAGAGTACTTGGTGAATGTCATGTGACTTGACATTTCAGGAGGCCATTACTCTTAATATCATTTTTCAGAGTACTACGTGAAGGTCACGTGACTTGACATTAAGAAAGACATTACTTTTAACATCATGAGATGATATCTAAATAGTGGATATCTTCTAATCAAAGATATTCTTAAAACTTGTCATTCTTGATTTTACATTGAGGTAATATCTTGTGTTTATCCTCCCTAGCTAAGAGGGAGTGTTGATATTTGATAGCTTCTGTTGGATAAACTTATTAGACTAAATTGAAGATATATATATACATGTAATTAAATAATAATGAATAGACATGTCCCATAATGGGACATGTCTCTTCATGTCTCATCCACAATATAAATAAGAGAGAGATCACCACCCTTGGAATACATATAGCTTACAGGTAGTGCAAATACATTTGCAGCATTCCAAAAATATAACAAGTTGAGCACTTGAAAAAACATGCCTTCATTTTCCTTTGCTCCCCATTAACCAGTAGACCTATTGCATTACCACTTGTGCCTTCGTCATTATGCATCAAGGATGAGGGTTCTGACATTGGGTGGGGCTAATTCAATAGTGGACGTCAAAACTCACAAAGGTCTATCATGTTATAAATTCCCATAGATCATTAGATCATTGAGATGGATTGCTAGAGGAACCTTCTTGATTTAAAAGCAAATACACATTTGTAGTCTTTGTGGTTTGTTAGAAGAATGAGATTAATGACTCACAAGTGCTATGACCTCAACAATGGGTCTCTTCGCTTGTGCTATCTTAGAATAGAAATAATAAGGCAGTCCATTCAAAACTGTTGTCAAATTTTTAAAATGTAACTTATAATGAGAACACAAAATAATTGCGGTGATTTGTGGAGGGCTTTTTGGGGGACCAAATTGAATAAATCAAACAAATCATTGGGCATAGAGTCACCTTGCATCAAATTCCTGAAGCAAAATTTCAAGCATATTGAATAATGATAATATACAACTTAATTAACTCCTCGTAAGAGAAGCCTTGTATCTTTGTTATTAAATTATGCAGTCACCACATAGAATTTCTCCTTAGGTGGAGTTGGAGGCTAATTATTGAATATGGCTAATGCAAATGACGTAGGCCTTGCTGCACGAACTAGTCAAAGCGACTGAAAGTGCTTGAAACCTTTTGTTGGAGTAATGTTATTTGGGTTCTACAACTTTGTGCTGATGTATCTTTGGCTTATGTGTACCTCTACAATTGCCTTCTTTCTATCAATGATGCTTACATGGTCAATGGATTGGTTGACAAGGTGGGAAGCTTTTTCTTGAATGCTTTAACCATGGCTGCAATTGTGGCGGCTAGAGTGTTATAATGTCATCAACCTCTTTTTAGATTTTACAATATGTCTTGATTTGCTAGTGGCTTGGGTGATGCAATTACAATAGAATCTACGCAACTTGACAAAATCTAGGGATGCATATTGCATGCCTATTGCTGCAAACCTCGATGTTGGACTTAAAGTTTTTTTTCATTGCTTTTTGTTCTGCAATTTTATTGTTGAGTTGAGTGAATGTATTATCTTGAGCTATAATTTTGATTTATTTTACTGTGTTTTTTGGTCTCTAGAGGTGAATTTCAGGGCTAGGGCTCATGTTTTAGGCTGAATTGTAAATTTAGGAGGTCAAAAAGGAAATAAAAAGAAAAAACATATTCTTTGTGGGTAACTTTGCTTGGGTTCGTTGTAGAGTGAACTTGGTGGAATTTGGGTTTGTTTTGTAGTCCTTGGCTAGACATGCATTGGACCAAGCCTAGGTACATATTGCTTAATTTGGGTAGTGGGAGGGCCAACTCAGTAATTGAGACTTAAAGATCGTAACACACTAAAACTAATAAACTAAGAAAAATTATCATTTGAAAGTATTGAAATGCATGTAAATGAAAGCCAACACTAATTATATTGATTTTTGCTAAGTTGCCGGTTTGGATTCCGGTTTGTATGTGGGTTTGACATTCAAAATTCGCTCACTTATTTTTTGGATTGGATTTGGGTTCGTTTTGGGTTCGTATGTACAAGTTTTTAAAAAAAAATATTTATATTCCCGTGAATGTTTCTCTATTGTGAATGGTTTGTTGACTCTGTTCTGTAACTTGTAATGGTAACAACTGTAACCTTTGTTTACAAGAAAAATATGAGAAAAAAATTGTAGCTTGTAATTTGTAACCTCTGCTTAGCAGAAAAAAGTAAAAACGGTAGAAAAAATTGTTGTTCAAGTTACTTGTTTGTCTTTTGGATGCAAAGTATAATGTTTTTGCCTTTTGGATGCATGATAATATTTCGGGATGCAAACTATAGTCTATAATGTTTTTGCATTTTGGATGCACAAGAAAAAAGACAACAAAATAAGTCTTGGACTCACGATACAAAACTAGAATGTGTAAAATGTTTTATAAAATGCAAAAGCAACCAAAAAAATCAGTGTCGTTTTAGGGTTTTAATTAAAAAATGTTTTAAAAAAAGCATTTGAAAAGTCAACCATGATCAAATTTGTTGTTCATTCGCTCTGGGTTCCATATTGGCTCAATGTGTTTTGTTGTCATTCTCTGCAAAATCATCTCGTAGTCGTCCAGGGTCCTTCCCAGCGAATGATGAGTGAATTAACCAATCTGCAGGCGAATTTGAAACAAATTCGAACCAAATTCGAATTTGTACCAAACTAACTTGCGAATTTGGGGTTGCAGGGATGAATATGATAACTTAGGATGTTTGATAATTATCATATGTTGTATATATTAAAATCATGGTGACCAAGAGATGATAGATAGAGGTTGGGAGTGACCATACTATAATTTTGGAAAACATGGCACATGGTTCCTTTGAGATGACTATGTATTCTATCCATTGATAAAACATCAATGAATATAACCATCTTAAGCCTCATTTTTGTTTCTGTTCGTATTGTTACATCTCTATTTTATGCTAAATATTGGAAATTATGTGACTATTATTGTTTTTTTTTCACTTATTTCAAAGGAAATCTCCCAAATTTTAAGCAATGCTTCTAGGAGATGTATATTCATTTGAATTCCCATGTCTGGAGATGTTCCCATATGGGTCTTTGAGACAAGATTGTGATTTTGGCATAGGATACGTGTACCAAGGATTGGGGTATGAGTCTCCTAGCAACAACAAGTATTTGATGTCATATTAGGTTATTTATTTCCAGTGAAACATGGGGGCTCGCACCCTTCCTTAAAACCTCGAGGTACCTGTCCCCGAGACTTCCCTGCCCCAATAATTGCGTCACCACATAGAATTTCTCCTTAGGTGGAGTTGGAGGCTAATTATTGAATATGGCTAATGCAAATGATGTAGGCCTTGCTGCACGAACTAGTCAAAGTGACTGAAAGTGCTTGAAACCTTTTGTTGGAGTAATGTTAGTTGGGTGCTACAACTTGTGCTGATGTATCTTTGGCTTATGTGTACCTCTACAATTGCCTTCTTTCCATCAATGATGCTTGCATGGTCAATGGATTGTTTGACAAGGTGGGAAGCTTTTTTCTTGAATGCTTTAACCATGGCTGCAATTGTGGCAGCTAGAGTGTTATAATGTCATGAACCTCTTTTTTGATTTTGCAATATGTCTTGATTTGCTAGTGGCTTGGGTGATGCAATTACAATAGAATCTACACAACTTGACAAAATCTAGGGATGCATATTGCATGCATGTTGCTGCAAACCTCAATGTTGGACTTAAAGTTTTTTTTCATTGCTTTTTGTTCTGCAATTTTATTGTTGAGTTGAGTGAATATATTATCTTGAGCTATAATTTTGATTTATTTTACTGTGTTTTTTGGTCTGTAGAGGTGAATTTCAGGGCTAGGGCTCATGTTTTAGGCTGAATTGTAAATTTAGGAGGTCAAAAAGGAAATAAAAAGAAAAATCATATTCTTCGTGGGTAACTTTGCTTGGGTTCGTTGTAGAGTGAACTTGGTGGAATTTGGGTTTGTTTTGTAGTCCTTGGCTAGACATGCATTGGACCAAGCCTAGGTACATATTGCTTAATTTGGGTAGTGGGAGGGCCAACTCAGTAATTGAGACTTAAAGATCGTAACACACTAAAACTAATAAACTAAGAAAAATTAACATTTGAAAGTATTGAAATGCATGTAAATGAAAGCCAACACTAATTATATTGATTTTGCCTAAGTTGCCTGTTTGGATTCCAGTTCGTATGTGGGTTTGACATTCAAAATTCGCTCACTTATTTTTTCAATTGGATTCGGGTTCGTTTTGGGTTCGTATGTACAAGTTTTTAAAAAAAAAATTTATATTCCCGTAAATGTTTCTCTATTGTGAATGGTTTGTTGACTCTGTTCTGTAAGTTGTAATGGTAACAATTGTAACCTTTGTTTACAAGAAAAATATGAGAAAAAATTGTAGCTTGTAATTTGTAACCTCTGCTTAGCAGAAAAAAAGTAAAAACGGTAGAAAAAATTGTTGTTCAAGTTATCTGTCTGTCTTTTGGATGCAAAGTATAATGTTTTTGCCTTTTGGATGCACGATAATATTTCGGGATGCAAACTATAGTCTATAATGTTTTTGCATTTTGGATGCACAAGAAAAAAAGACAACAAAATAAATCTTGGACTCATGATACAAAAGTGGAATGTGTAAAATGTTCGATAAAATGCAAAAGCAACCAAAAAAATCAGTGTCGTTTCAGGGTTTTAATTAAAAAATGTTTTAAAAAAAGCATTTGAAAAGTCAACCATGATCAAATTTGTTGTTCATTTGCTCTGGGTTCCATATTGGCTCGATGTGTTTTGTTGTCATTCGTTGCAAAATCATCCCGTAGTTGTCTAGGGTCCTTCCCAGCGAATGATGAGTGAATTAACTAGTCTGCAGGCGAATTTGAAACAAATTCGAACCAAATTCGAATTTGTACCAAGCTAACTTGCGAATTTGGGGTTGCAGGGACGAATATGATAACTTAGGATGTTTGATAATTATTATATGTTGTATATATTAAAATCATGGTGACCAAGAGATGTTAGATAGAGGTTGGGAGTGACCATACTATAATTTTGGAAAACATGGCACATGGTTCCTTTGAGATGACTATGTACTTTATCCGTTGATAAAACATCAATGAATATAACCATCTTAAGCCTCATTTTTGTTTTTGTTCGTATTGTTACATCTCTATTTTATGCTAAATATTGGAAATTATGAGACTATTATTGTTTTTTTTTACTTATTTCAAAGGAAATCTCCCAAATTTTAAGCAATGCTTCTAGGAGATGTATATTCATTTGAATTCCCATGTCTGGAGATGTTCCCATATGGGTCTTTGAGACAACATTGTGATTTTGGCATAGGATACGTGTACCAAGGATTGGGGTATGAGTCTCCTAGCAACAAGAAGTATTTGATGTCATATTAGGTTATTTATTTCCATTGAAACATGGGGGCTCGCACCCTCCCTTAAAACCTTGAGGTACCCTGCCCCAGTAATTGTGTACCTGAGTACCCCCACCTCCGCCATTCTACAACCACACTGCTGTCAGGACAGATACTTGAATTTGTATTTGAATTTTGTATTTTGAATGTTACTATTGGGTATGAACTATGTTATTATGTTAAATGCTCTATGGTTCTAGTTAGTGTTGCTATTTTGCATTCAAGTATTTCAATTTTTGCTACGTTCAAGCATTTCAAGTTCTACATTTATAGTATACACAGCGCGTCTCCGCCACCCCCCCCATTAATCTTTTTGCCCAAATATTAGAGATAACCAACAACAAAGAAGAACATAAAAAACAGGTACAAAAGACACAATAAAGCATCCTAGGAATAATCTTCCACTAGAGGGGAAACCCAGCCAGACCAGCAAAATATGACTTTTGTTGATATTAAATGTTTGAGTACAATGCTTTCCACCTCATTTATTTACAATATACCAAGCAATCATATAAATAGATTGCATAAGACTTAATCTTTCACAAAGGTGTCTTTGAGTCCCAAAAATAAAACCCTTCATATTTCCACATATTCAACACTTCACATTTCCATATGCATGCCTCTTCGCATGACATATTACATGTCTTTTTGCATAATATTTACTTAAATATAATCACAAATACCTCTTTCAGCTGCAGATGACCATAACAGTCATAATGAACATATTCTTATCTCATAAAGCTAACTTATCTATATTTTAGATATATAAAATAAGTTGAGAGATATCCTTCTCAGATGTCTATTGCACTCGCATAATTCGATAAGAATATCTCTCAGTCTATTGCACTCACATAATTAGATAAATCGGTATTTAAAAATAGAAGGAAAAAGAATTATATATTTGAACTGTTATAGAACTATGTTTCTTTTTAAAAGTTGCATAATAAATGATTTTGATTGGTTAAAATTAATCATCTAATAGACCTCAATACAATAGTATTGCCTTATGGCAAGTACTAATAACTGATTCTAATTGTATGCAGATGTCAGATGTCAGCCGTTATTTCTATTAAAAATAATAACCTCAACTCAATACAATAGTATTGCCTTATGGCAAGTACTAATAATTGATTCTAATTGTATGCAGATGTCAGATGTGAGCTGTTATTTCTATTAAATATATTATTTATTATTATCAATTCTTTTGTTGCTTTATTGACAAGTGTCCAATTTTTTTAAAATACTAAAATGTTTACAACCACAATTGATGTCACTATAGAAAGCCTTTCGACTTAATTAGAGATAAAGATCCCTATCGCATCAACAAACTTCAACACTCCCTCTTAGCAAGAGAGATCTTTAGTCACACTTGCACACATAGCTACAACCAAAGTTGATAAATTCACATAACATATGTTATGTCAGCATAACATAATCCACTATAGTTACTTTATAAGCACATAGAATGGAGTCACACACGTGACTCTTACCATGCCTGCTCGCAGAGAGTAGAACAAAGACTTTTATCTCAAAATTTCTCTTAGAGAAGAATACATTTCCACCATGCCTACTTGCGGAGGATGGTCTTGATGGAACTCTAAATTTTGGCAAATTCTAGATAAATTTTGGCAAATTCTAGTGTCCTAAATACTATGCCGAAGGGAGAATTTTCAGATCTGACCCACCACTTAGATTCAAACAATATGCTTCGAAACAATAAAAGGTCATAGTAAGAAGAATATGTAGAAAAAGAAGCTTGATTCATATTGGGCATCTTGTTCGGGTACACAACTTCCATATTTGATTATGGCCAATCATGTGATAATGCCTTCATCATCAAAAGCAGGAGAACTGGGTAATGTCAATGGAGGTGGTGAAATGGAAGACATGTCTAACTATAGTCAAAAGTCAATATCTACCCTTTGTTGTCATATTGATCCATTGAGTTTCTTGCCCCAACATCAATGCAAATAGAATGAGAAAGATTAGAGTCAAGGCAAAAGACAAGGCCCATTCAGATAACGAAGTACACAACTTGTTTGAATCTCTTCTATCACAATGTTCAGGAAATATGCCTTTGATTCAAAATTGAGGCCTTTAGGAGAAATGTTCACTTCAACCTTATTGACAACGCAAATAAGTATGTCTACCCTAGTGAAGTATTCATTAATGGCAAACTTTGATATCTTGACTTGTTATTTGAAGGATCAGGATGATGAAGACAAAACAAGTCTTGGTACCATAATCATGATTCCTGTTGGACTCAATAGACACACCAAAGATAAACAATGGAAGCATATGTTACCGCCAATGCATGGAATAGGGAATAAATGCTAGCTTGGATCTAATTCGCTTGGACAAGAAATGTTGGAGGCAATTGCACCTACAATTCAAATCACGTTGAGGAAGAAATTGCAATATGTATCACAAATCAACATGTTTGCAACAATAAGTCTACCATATTGGAAACAACCAACATATTTGCGGGCATGGATATTGATCAATTAGATGATGCCCCTTCAAGTCTCTATATCTGCAGAAATATTTCTTACATTGCACAAACATAAGGAGCCACACAAATGGACAAAGCAAAGTTTTTTGAAGCTTTAACTAGAAACAAGATAGAAATGGTAATGGTAAGGAAGCAATACGAAGAAGTCCATTACATTCTTTCCTCGTCATTACATGCCCGAGTGTTATCTCACATTCGCACAGGGTTCTAGTATTTATTTTCGAACAATATCATCTTCTCTCTTCCACTAATGTATTACCATCAATTGGGATGCCATCAAGAGTTTCTACTCAGTGACAAAGTAAAGAAAATACTTGAAGGAATGGCATCGTGGATTTTATTTATCGGGTGGGGTATGTATGCTGCCTTTAATATCCATGGAGAGAGGATATTTTAATTATTCACATATTAGTTTTGATCACCGATAGAAGGATAGTCAAAAGGTGTGATTAATATGTGAAAGGGTACAAGTTTTAAAATGAAAAGTCATGTCTATGAATAAGAGATGCTATATAGGTCAAAAGGAAAAATAACAAGAAGACATTAGAACAAGCAATTATAAGAAGGTGTAATATATTTATTTGTAAAGAAGGAAAGCGAGTCTGAATATAACTTTGTAATATGATTTCAATTATTTTATTTCAATAATAAAATAAAAAGCCGTTGTTTATTATTAAAGCCATGGAGAATTAAACTGTAGATGATTTGTCCTTTATAATCATTCTAAAATTTTGTATACAATTTAAATATCAAATAAGTGGACATGGTCATTTAGCATCTTGAATATGATCATCATAGATATAGTGAAATATCAAATTGTTTATGTATCTGTGTCCAGTTTGTCTCCCTACTAGAGGAGTTAAAATTCAATTTGGACTAATTTAAGATTGCATATATATATTTGATCTATTGCATCTTGATTATTTAATTGTTGACAATATAAGTGCATAGAATTTTATAAAGTTGTACATGAAAATCTTCACTGAAGTTGACTCTATTGCTTGAATGAGCAGAGACACTAGTCTTTTTATTATTTAAGGTAGAAAATCTATAACTTCCTTCTTACGACCATCAAATCCATTGTTAAAACCTTATACAATTCATTTAATTCAAACACTTAGCATTTAGTTTCATTTTAATCGAGTTCAAAGACCTTACTAGCCAGAGAACTCCAAAGCTTAATTTTGCTTTGGAAAAGCTTTGAACCAAGTAATTAGGTTTGAGGAGAAGGTCTACTCGCCTACGTGTAGTGGAGCTTGAAATGCAGGGGAATCTAGATGGTTCTTGTTCGTTGGCCAGAATTGATTGTGGAATCCTATTGGAGAAGTGGTAGGCTCTTGGATTTCCAATTTGCGGTTTTGGGAACCAACAGGTCCACAATACCTACTTGTAGAGGGTGGAATGAGGGCTTTCACTTCAGACTTCTTCGATAGAAGAATACATGTCTACCATGCCTACTCATAGAGGGTGATCCACCATACCTACTTGCAGAGGGTGGCATGAGGGCTTTCACCTCAGACTTCGTCCAGAGAAGAATGCATTTCCACCATGCCTACTTGCAGAGGGTGGTATGAGGGCTTTCACCTCAAAGTTCTCCTAGAGAAGAATGCATTAATAACTTAGTTTTTCTCTTAACAGAGACTCCCTCTCAGCAGGGACAGCAGGGACAGCTAAAATCACCACAATAAGATAGCTAACTCTTGCATAAACTTGCAAAGGGTTGGACATCTTCCTTTGTCATGTAACCTCCCTCAGAAGTTGAATAGTCTCTCATTAGATACGATCTTCCTTTTTTAATGAATGTAATGTGTCATCAATTTAGAAGCAAGACTACAAACAATGTTGCATAATCTCTCGCTATCCCATTGCATCCTAAATGATGCTTTGTTCATCACGATAAGGTCTCTGATGTAGCCTTCCTGTGAGGCCGAAACATCTCCCTCTAAATGTTGTTTAAAGTAAACATCTTAATGTTCATGATCTCTCCTTATTACATTTCTTCTTGTTGCAGGCTGCAATCAAGAAGGGTAATTAATATCTCATATATGAAGTTCACTTCTTAAATAACAAAAAAAATCAATATCAGAGAATACTTGTCTCTTTCCCATAGACTTCCATGTAGGCTCAAAAAGAAGATAATTATGACATCGAGAAACTTACAGCTGACATACTTTTTTTTTTTAAGGATCATTTTGCATATGCAATAAACACTTTTTTTTCACTACTTGACAAAGTAAAGATTTACCCACTCCGTTCACAGCCAGGCAAGATTACCAAAACGAAGAACTTGCTGCTTGATAAGTTCATCATTGCTATGGAAGGGTTATTTGAATCAAAACAGACAACATACATCACAGCAGTCACACCAAGAGCTTGCATGGGCTGCATCTTGACTTGTTCCTCCTTTCAGTTTTGCTTTTTACAGTGACACCAAAAATAACAGCCGTCTCCAAGCATCAAAATGTAACGCGCCGCCAAAGGATCCAAAAGAATTAACCTAAATTTTTACTAAGTTTGCCAAACAATTTTTTTTTTTAAAACATGAAAGATAAACCATTCATATCAAACACATAGTAGCGGAAACAATAACGTACAATCAACTGTAAGCATACATAACAGGTTACATTCTTTAAGGATCCCAAGACGTTGAGTCACATTTAATCTAATTAATACTAAGTCTAACCACTACCACATCTACATAAAAGAATAAATAGAAAGTCCAATGTCCATATTACACGTGTTCCGAATGCCTCTTGACAATTAAATTCAGAATGCTCAATCATCCACTGTACATGACACAGGGTACGAAAAGCTTAAAAGAATATACATGTGTGAAAATAAAGTACATCATCATCCTCTACTATTCCACGATGCAAGTGCAATAAGGTAAATGAAACCACATGTCATACATGATACATCATCATCCTATACTATTCCATGATGCAAGTGCAATAAGGTAAATGAAACCACATGTCATACATGATACATCATCATAGAAGATATAAACATCCATCGTAAAAGATAACCATAAAACATAACACATAATTATCTAAGTGCATGGTTCCTCCCAACCGTAAATAGCATCATTAGACCATCGTGGGTCTTAGCCATCCCTCCGTGTGTAACATCCCAAATCACCGAAGAGATCATCGGTATTATCATAGTAGAAATGTCACTCCTAAAACATACTATATCATATGTAGAAAGCAATCTAACATGCTACAACATATGCATCAGAAATCTAATCATGCAAAATAAAGCATAAGATAAGTAAACAACATCATCTATCATATGCTAATCATCAATATAAGGATACATGTCCATCATCATAATCCTAGAACAGAACAAAGATAGATGCCAACAAGGAATGCATCAGCCACAATGTCTTAGACGGATCTCAAATGGTAAGAGTGAAAAAGCACTACCACCCGATCGCGTGAAACCTAAATGGCCCACTCCCACCGTGCTGAGGAGATAGTCTCGAGTCCCAAACAAGATATCAAATCACATAACACAAGATAACAAATCACATAACACAAGTACTCTCTAAGTCCAGGAAATCCTAAAAGTATACTAACTCAAAGGTTCTAATCAAAATCGACATCTAATCCCAGAGGCACAACAAAGACATGTAGGAAACCTACTATGCAAGTGGGAAAGTGTCATCGGACGGATCACGCTAGAGTTACCCTGGTAGTCTCTCAATAGACCTCGGCCCTCTAGTGATCCCTATGCGGCCACTAGTATCCTCTTATACTGACGAGGCATACTACGGAATGCAAGGTCGCAACCAAGTATTCTCTCTACTCCCATCCTAGTCTGTACTAGCACTCGAGGCATGGGCGAGAACAAACAATTATCTTATTAGGTTCATTTAATCCTTATTTAGTTTAAATGTTTTCACTTGTTAAAACAACTTACAATGAGTTACCCTAGCAGCCACTTAGGGCCTCGGCCCCCATTGCAAGCCACTTCCCGACACTACAAGTAGATAACCTACCCTAGGCTCATGGAACCATAAATCACAAAATCACCATAGTCTTATACAAGCGACTACAAAAATACCAAAAGATAATCCACAATAAGAGTATCAAAATCTCCATTAGCAACTAAAAAGCATCCATAGATAATCATGAACACAACAGTTCTCTCTTGGCAATTGAAGCTATCACTGATAAATCACCATATCCATTGGTTCTCAACAAGTAACCAAAAAGTTTCTCAAAGTAACACTGATCGAAGACTCCAAAATGGTTGAGTCAAAACATTTCACAACATGACAACATCAAGAAATAAATCAACACTTTAGTCCCATCATGGTGACTGGAAAGTAATCCAAGGATAATTGATTGATGACTCAAAATGGTTAAGTCAAGTGTCTCAGATACATATAACTCAGCTTCACTCAAGAAGACTGATGAGCAATAACAATCAGTAAATACAACATCTCACAGAGCATACGATCACATTACCATGGTTGGGTTTTAAAAAGATCGAGACCAAATGATATCAACATGCCATCACATTCGCATAACTCCCAAGCCTTTGGTAGACGTCCTAACTAGTCAACACTCTAGGACCACCCAAACCCCAAACATGGATAGCATAAAGAACAAGATACAAACACATATTTTAGTTTGCTTTCACAATCACATGGTTAAGCCAAATATTAGGTTTCAGTTTTCGTTTTCAAGTACATTTCAAGTGTATAAGATTCTTCATTTAATTTACAACTCAACCCATTTATCTCTTTAAATCAAGCATAGAATTATTATTTTAAAACAATTTTCTAGAATAATCAGAAGATAATTACTTACTTATTTTAATCATTAAGCTAGTTCCCATTGACTTTTAATAAAATCGTTGCATTATTTACTAAAATCAATGTTACTAATAATTAAATGAAACTCCCTTAATTCCAAGAGCATCTCCCATTATTCAAATCATAATAATTTACCATGTCCTTAAAATCGAAAAACTCCATTTACTTAAATTGACTAATAATTAATTACACTTCTACAATTAACTAGTCTTAATTAAATTTAACTTAATTAGATTAGTTAATATATCATATAAAACCTATGTTACTCGGAAACGCGTTTCCTGCCTTAAGCCTTGAGTTTCAAAAACCGTCCCCGTTTCGGGGACTTGGGGACGGCCGGAAATGTTTCCAAGCCGTCCCCACCCAAGCAAAAAAATCGAAAACCTGTCCCCGAAAATTCGGAAACAGTCAACGCGTTTCCTGATGGTGTTGACCGTCCCCAGGACTCCGTAGCTGTTTCCTATCCGTCCTGGGGACTGCTTGAAGTTTCCAATTTTAAAATAAAATTCAACTTAAAAAAATAATTACTAGTGATATGCAATTTTTTATTGTTTTCCCTTGGGGTGTAATAGAGAAAATATTAGATCACACTCTACCTAGCTGTTGTTCATGATTAGTTAAATATTTAGAAACATAACAGTAATCCGAGTTTAGAAACAAACAATAATCTTAGTATCTGCCCAGAAAATTTCACTATTAATATACAAGACTTTTATTGTTTTCCCAGGGGTACAATAGAGAAAACATTTCACACTCTACTTTACGTAGCTGTTATTCATGATTAGCTAAATATTTTATGCTAAAGTTTCATCTTTTGAAGCTGTTATAGTGTAATATCTTCAAATAGGGATGCTAGGAAAAGATAACAAATATTGTAAACTAGGGCACAAACATTCTGAATATTTATTTGCATTCAAATACGTCAATTACAGCTCAGATATTATGTCAGAATTAGATTTGAGTTTATCAACTAAAGACAGTTTTTTAGATTATATTTTGAGTTTAGAAACATACAATAATCTTAATATCTGCCTTGGAAATTTCAGTCTTGAAATACAACCTTCCTTACTATTTTTGAGATAAAATAGAGATGGATATGCAGATTTTGATACTCGACTTGCCTAGAAGTCAGCTGTCCAAAAAACATAAATATAGGGTTTACACATATCAAACATGCAAAGTTGTCCTTGAAATGATGGCCAAGTTATAATGGCCCAAAATGAAGGTTTCCAATCCTAGTGCAATTAATTACAAAGGTGCTGAAACGCAGCACCAAATTAAGTTGCTCAGGTCAGCTATAAAATCCGCTAGCTAAAAATGTCTGTCAACAATATATATATATATATATAGCCGTCCCCTGCCGTCCCTTATTTCAGCCAAAAAAGAAGCCGTCCCGGAAACCCGTTTCCTCGTCCCCCCGTCCCGGAAACTCGGGGTAACATAGTATAAAACTAATGCATAAAAATAAGATTCTGTTTTAATTCAAACCCAAACCTGCTGCAGTGGCAGAATAGAAAACTTATGCGACATGAAGATAGCATACAAAACTATAAATCCAGAATTGCATTGTGACAGGAAATCTTGTGGCGACAGGAAGATAGCATATAGAACTATAAATCTAGAATTGCATTGCGACAGGAAATCTAGTGGGGACAGCGACAGGGTAGTTTGTGATGAATTTCCTTCATAAATAAAACTACGGTTTCCTAATGTTTTCTTCGCAACCAAATAAAAATTAACATACATATCTAGAATCCAATTTCAAGATTGAAGATTCGTTCATGGAATATATTCAAACACATATAACAGACACAATGAATATAGGAAGAGAAAGAGTGCAAATGGAATATGCGAAAATCACGAGTGCACTTGGATACTGATGCTAATTTGCTATGCCTTAGAAGGCCATAGAAAAATCCCTTCCTTCTCCAACATTCGCCATTCGTCCAAGAATCAAACCAACCGAAACCCCCAAGTGACTAAAAGTGCTTGTGGAAGCATATGAGCATGTAGAAGCATAAGAGCTTCTCGAATGCATCTAAGCTTGTCCATACACACTAGGAGAGCGTCTATATAAAGGCCTCTAAGAAGCATTTAGAATGTGTCTAGAAAGAACTAGGAGATAAGCGTGACAACTAAGCACATAACTTCCATGATAAGAAGATAAACATGATGAGGTCTCTAGAATGTTGTAGACACCATGTGCTCAAATAATGTGCTAACTCCTAAGTGTAGACAACATGTGCATAATTAGAGTGCAAACTCCTGTGTTGTCTACATGACAACTCCCGAGAGTTCGCATACTCCTATGTGAATAAATATCAAAATAATGCACATTAATTTATTTAATATTCACTTTTCTCTTTTCAAATTAATTTATTAATTCTTAAATCTCATGCACTCACTTTAATAAATTGACTTGTTTTATCTTAATATATATATATTTTTTAATCACATGCACACATCATGCAATTTATAATCTTTTAATAATTTTAATATCTTTTCCACTTTTTAAATTTATTTTTGAAACTTGATAAAATATTTATTAACTTAAATAATAATATTATTTAGCATTTATTTAAAAATGAACTCTAAATATATTAGTATTAAATTAAATAAATATTATCACGTTCCAAATCTAAACTTATGACTTTTATCTTTAAATTTAATTATTTTATTTAATTAATTTCTCAATTAATTAAATAAAATAAATATCATATTAAGTTTTCATTAAATTAAACCATTAATTAAATCTTTTAATTAGGCTTAATTAATAGAAAATACACCAAAGACTCATAAAATACGAAAACCCATTATAGCAAAACACATACAAAATCAAACCAAAAGGGTTAATATCACGAATTATGTCATCCGACGTATTCAGAGGGTACTCAACTCAGATACTTGTCCTAATTTTCAATTAGGACAAATGGCTTAAAGGCTTGAGATTTGGACTTGAGAATTTTATCTCCCCTCTCTTACCATTGAGATAATGCGATAGGGTACGCTCATCTTGGCAATTCAGGGAAGTCGATACCTGGTACCTGCAACCTGCATAAAAACCATGCATGTACATATATATATATATATGCTAAGCTAAACAGGCAATGGCAGGAAGTGGTGCATCGTGTAGATCCCGACTAGCAGGTGACTACGACTCTCTTCTTTAACCACATCAAAAATGCCATACAAATAGAAGAACAAACACGCACACCATACACATGCAAGTATGGGGTAAGTATCCATAAGAAAACACATGTGATAATAAACCATCTAACTAATCATCATCAATAATTGAAAGTAATGTAACAATCATCATGCATACATGAGATGTAGAGTCTAAGTAATCTCATCATATAATAAGCTGAATCTGAGACAATATCTAATAATCTCAAAATAATATCACTAATAATCATCAACATAAAACTGTCCTAAAAGAGTTCGGCAACAATAGCAAAATGCGAACTAGGGGCAGGCACTACACAAAACATTTATAAGCTAATTTGAGAAAGAGAAAAACCATTATAGGCCCCATTTGGACAGAGAGAAATTGTTGTAGTAAGAATGCTACGAACATCAAAACAGTTTTGAACAAATTAAAATAACTATTTGAAGTGTCTATGCAATTTGGAAACCAGTCCTATTTTCACCTCTCAGATCTGGCCTCTGCAAACTATTGAAAGTCTAGTGCAAATTCATATTATGTTACAGAAACACTTGCCCAACAGAGGCTTATGAGATTTAAAACAATTGAAGTCAGGAAACAGTATTTCCTCATAATGCCAAGGAATCATAAAAGCTGTGAGACGAGCAGCAACTCCCTTCAGCAGTGTTGATAGCCAATACTTCTGATATTGCTCGCACACCAAATTCATCGAATGCTGTCATCATCAAATAATGATCAAACCACAAAAATGATAAGTATAATAGTTCCAGAGATTAAAAATTGATGAGAAAGTAAAAACATAATAAACAATACTCATCTGTCAGCAGCACTAGATTTCAATTTGAATCCTAGGCTGTCCTCCTTTTTCAAGGTAGTTGATTACAATCATAGCTCCGCATCAAAGTTCCATTAATGCGAAAGAGGTGAAGGTTCTTTCTTACAATTGCAACACTGACTTCTTATATCAAAAATATGTTCAAGCTACTGCCCAATAACCAGCTAGCTTTGATATAATATCATTTTCTTCCTCTCTTAGGGAAGAGATTCCTTTTTCCATAGAGACTCTTAATAGTCAAAGGAATTGAGCAGGTCTTCCAACAGTATTTTTTCTCTTGTATTACAAGCTAAAGTTTCAGGATCAATGATAGCACAAACAGTGTGGGATACAAAATCCTTTATAGCATCATCATCCGAGTCACTTGCACTAGTCGGCTGTCTGTAATTCCTATTAACTCTCATCTCATCATCCCCTACTGCCTGCTGCATAAGATTTTGAGATTGATTTCTACATGCTTGACAATAAAAGAACCCATCTCCTTCAGTAGACGTTCTAGTGCATCCACAAACATCGCAAAGGGTGTTTTTCAGTTAGCAAAATGATTTCCAAGATCTAAGAGCATCCACTCATCATTCAACCTTAACTGTCGAAGCAATACAAAGAGACCATGATGATAGTTACGAAGGCGACAATAAGATTGGAATAAATATGACAGCTGAAGCCATTGGGACTGAATCCGCTAGTCATCAATGAAGAGGTAATGGGAGAAAGAATCCACAATGCATGAAAATAGCGGAATGCTTGTTGTCTCGCCAAAACAATAAATCATGCACACATCAAACAGGCCTTACATATTGCATGGTTATGACAATGATAAACAAGTAACAACGATAGACCCAAAAAGTCACCGCCACAAGGGAGCCGTTTGAATGAGAGTGAAACGGATGGTGAGCTTAGCCATTTAATTTCTAAGTAGACACGTTGCCATTTGAGACATTTGGAAATCCATTGAGAAAAAAACCTACGCGCATTTAACCTTTCATGCCAGCAGAGAGAGTATAATGGCAGAGAATATAGACACGTTGCCATTTGAGACATTTGGAAATCCATTGAGAAGAAAACCTACTCGCATGTAACCTTTCATGCCAGCAGAGAGAGTATAATGGCAGAGAATATTCATTCTTCAAAGATGGACAACAATTACCTGGCCATTGAATATAGAAAATATGAGGAGCTTAAATTCCTTCGTTAGCATTCATAATATTGTATAACAGCAATTTAGTTTAGATGGAATGCAATTTCATGAGCTAAAAATTCAACACTCCATGTAGATATCCACAGTTGACAAGACGACAGTAAAAGAAAATCGATGAGTATGATTTCAAAAAATGAGGATGTTAGCTTCATCGTTAGCTTCAAATCAACATGCTCTTGTGAAGTTTCAGACGCTTGATGCATGTTGCTTCTGTAACTCGATTGTTGGACCTCCATCTCAAGATGTAGTGTGAATTTCATCGTAAACAGATTCAGGATTGCCTCCATTTCCATATCGTTCTCAGCTTATGAGATAGCAAAGAAATAATGCTGACAAGAAGCTTGGTCACGAAATCAGATACAGACAAGAATGATGCTTAATCTCTTTTTGAATATTCAAGGCAAGAAAGGTGTTGAACTTCCTGTCAACTAATAATACAGATCTCTCAAACATACAAAACTCTGAGAATAGGCTCTTGATATTTTAGTAAAGATCTCCAAAACACAAGCCTCTCAAATTGCAAATGAAATATAAACCCAGACTAATGGACACGAGAGACTTCTTTTAATGCTGTTATCTGAAGTAGGCTCTGATATCATGTTAATGTTTTTGCCCAAACATTAGAGATAACCAGCAGCAAAGAACAAAATAAAAACGGGTACAAAAGACGCAATAAATTATCCTAGGAAAACTCTTCCACTTGAAGGAAAAAATGCAGCCACACCAGCAAAATATGACTTTTATTGATATAAAATGTTTGAGTACAATGCTATCCACATCTTTGATTTACAATATATATAAATAGATTGCATAAGACTTCATCTTTCACAAAGGTCTCTTTGAGTCCCAAAAATAAGAACCTTCATATTTGCATATATTCAACACTTTACATTTTCATATGCATGTCTCTTCGCATGACGTACGCCACATGTCTTTTGCGTAATATCTAGTTAAATATAATCACAAGTATCTCTTTCAGCTGAAGATGACCATAACAGTTGTAACAAACATATTTCTATCTCATAAAATCAGAGATAAAGATCTCTATTGCAGCTACAAACTTCAACGATCCCCACCACCTACTGCCGTCGCAAAATTGAGGCCATTTGTGCCCCTGTCCCGGAAACTTGTCTCGATGTACTCCAGTACCAGTGTTACACTTTTTATTTACAAGGGATTGACAGAAAAAAATATTCTTAAAGAGTTTGTGGATTATGATATTCATGCCAAAGGATGGTCCCACTTACATGGCAGTGCTTTTTTATTCTTTTCTTGCCTTATCACATGTAAACTTTGAGTGGTTGTACATTATGATTAGATTACTGGTAAGTTTAATGAATTTTGGGGCTTATGGTTACGTTTTAATTTTTATTTTGTCTCAATGGCTTTGTTCCTAAGGTTTATATGTAAAAGACAATATTATTATCTCCAATATTCTGTATGGACTCAACAGAATTTAGGTTGATTTGTTGAGGTATAAATGAGTTAATATTCATACAGTGTTTTATATTAGATGTTTATTTGTGCAGTTTCAGGTTTGTGATATTTGTGGCGATGCAGGCTTTGCAGATTGTCTATATATTTGCAAACAGTGCAAGGGTGCTGAACATCTGTATGTTCTCTGTTAAACTCTTTATCCAATTGGCATAAGAAAAAATAGAATATTACTGGCACATATTTGTTTAGGTGGTATCACATAGATACTATGGTAGATTGTGATACTTGAGATAAACTGGAAGTGCTCAACTTTTTTTAGTGCCCTACCTTGCCAGACATAGTTTGTGATAATCTTATTCTGTCGATACCTGTCCTAGCTGGAATTTTGTACTTACAGTTTTGAGTGCATGGTGCATTTTGTGGCAGGGTTAATGGGTTTTTCTTGTAAACTGCTTGCATAAGTTAGTTGTGATATTCTAGTCACTTCCCTATCAGGTTTACATTTAAACTGCTTTGGGTGTCTTATGTTGGGATTGTATGTCCAATTGTCACTTTTTAAAGGTTTGTCTCTTTTGTCATTTCCAGGATGACATAAGGTTTAATGGTATCCTTTTTCCTGCCGTTGGCTGCATTCTCTATCTTGAGTACTTTTCCTCTGGCTTACCAGTCATCCTGGTTCTTTTGGTACATAATCAAGCAGCTACCTCTCCCCCTTGCTCATATTCTTGTCTATTTGACAGGTTAAATGACAGCCATACCTCTCTCTAATATAATGACTATTATCCCTACCAGCATTTGCAACCCTCCTGCAAACTCTTTTTCTTTAGCCTTTGTTGCTATTAATGTGAAAGTGTTTTCCATTAAGATATAATCCTCTAATTCTAAGGCAGAAACCGGATGGCAAATGAAACCCAACAGTTCACAAGAATTAAAGACAATTAGAAAAAATATAACTAGGGAATTACATTAATATGGAAGTGCTGCTTACCAGGTTAAAGCTTGTCATGCTTGTACTGGTCTATTTTTTGACCCATCTATGCTAGCCTTTTCCTGTATGTCTAGTCTATGAGCCTGTTTACCAAGATATGATCACAATGGAAGAAACATGCTGCTCCATAATGTACATTTGTAGATATCCAGGATAAGTCAAATCTCGGTTCAAAACTTTAGAAAGATGTAATGAAATAAAATTATAACTTGTATTCAACATGCCAGAGTCATTAGGGTTTATTATTGTTGTCTATGTGCATGCAAGTCTTGCAGCTTTGGTTAGGTTTCATTCACCTTCTCAGAACACCTCTGACCTGTTTTTAATTCCCACTTTGTGTGAGGTCTGAAGCAGCTTTAGCCAGGAGATCAGCTGATCCGTCCACCAATTTTTTACATGGATACACTTGAAATTGAAGGCCCTAAAATTCCAATTTTCAACAGTCATTGGAAGTACATCCAAAATGCCTCACATTGTATTTGTTTCCCCCTCTCTGATTTATTCGGAAACCTCAATGTATTATTCCCAGCCAGATATAACTTCAACAAACACCAATTATTTCTTAACTAAATAGTGTTTGGCATTTCGTCAAACATTTGGCAAGCATGCTCTGATACCTCTGTAGAGAGCCTGAGCTGGCTCAACTGGCTGTGCAGATGAAAGTGCAAGATGTTTTGTTGTGGTTTTTTGTGCTTTTTGAATTTGAATTCATAAATGTATATATTGGTATGAAATCCTAAAATATGCAATTGACAATTCACACCATTCACTACAAGTTTTGCAATTTACTGATTATCAGATAATGCTGCAACAGGATTTATTGGCTATATTCAATATTTTCCAGAAAGATTGTTTACAGACAAATATGGAACCTGTTTATGTGGTGCTGTGACCTTATTGCAGCAGACTCTATGCTGCCCTATGCCCAATAATTACCACCCAGAATTTAATCAATTTGACCCAGGATGGTCGTTCTCCCTAGCAATCACAGTCATGTCCCATTTCTCACCCGTGGCTGCTAGAAGTAGCGTTGCCAGTAAAGACTATACTCCACGCAGGGCTGTGAGTCATGTGACTCTAATTGCAGGCAGAATTGAAACACCCTAATTGCAACAGATTTGCAGTTGACTCTCACCCAAATAAATCTTTCAAGCAACAGTGATGACAGTAATGAAAGATGATGAACCAATTCTTAGAAATACCAATTCCCGAACTCATACACAACAGCAAGGGCATAAAATTCACCAACCTTAGAATTCCACACAAAGACAACAAAAGCAAAATAGTCAATTCGATAATCGGATCATCAGATACTTTTCCATCAAAATGAGCTTATATTTATAACCCCAATTGGCACAAAGTTTCCCAAATGCAACTTCACTTAAGAAGCTTCACCAGTAAAACATAAGTGCTATTATAATAATGAAATTTTAATTATTAAGTAATAAATATGGGCTCACACAATAAATAGCGTGATCCGATGCAGTTATGGCAACCTTCCAGCACGCACCACCATCTGCACTGCCAAATATGACAATTGCCTGAGTCATACTCACCAAAAATGGTTAGTCCACAACTGAGACCCCAAATCACACTGTCAGCTCATGAGGGTCGCAATAATGATTTGACTCCATCAACTACAGGAGCTCGCCAAAAATGTGGACATTACACTCAAGGTTCTACCATATCTGACATCTTCCATGCACCCTATTGGTATTTAGCTTGGCATATTAACTTTTGCTTGAAGCTCATTTTGTTTGGGGTGTTTGCTCTTCTGTATGTTATTTCTTTTCATACCATGGATTCTATTGTTTGTTCATATTATTATAAGAATTTTTCTCTTTTGCGGTTTTTATAGTTGATTATTTTCTATATGGTAACTTCTGTCTTTAACCATGACTGCTTTTATGACTGGATAATCAAATTTGGATTGTTGCTTTTTTGATGGTTCATATATTTTGTCTTTTTTTCCAGATATTGCATGCCGGTGCAGCCTGATTCTGATGGGGAAGCTTGTTGGACTTGTGAGATATGCATGTTGAAGCAAAAAACCACACAAGGAGGGACAGTTGCATCATCGTTGTATTCTGAACTTGAGCCATCACAAGAACAATTGAGTGAGTTTCTAGGGGAATGCCAAGATTCTCATCCAACCATCAAGAAGCAAGCCTCTGAATGCTCCGATGCCACTGATTCTCCTAACAAAAAGCGAGAACCTGACAAGTTTGATGGTACCAAGTCTCTTCCAGCTAGCAAGAAGAAAGCAATTGAGAGTTCAAATGAAACTGATTCTCTTCCAAAACACAAAGAGAAAATGCTTAGGAATTCTAGTGGCATTGAAATTCTTTTTATTAACAAGAAACAAAACTCTGAGAGTTGTAATGGTATTGATTCTTCAAATAACAGTAAGCAAGCTCTGAATAGTTCTAATTGTACTGATTTTTTCCGAAGTACAAAAAAGCAAGTTCTTAAGAATTCTGATGGCCCTTATTTCCCTGATTTTTCACTAATCAGAAAAAAACAAGTAGTTGAGAAGTCTGATGGTAGTTATTCTCTTCCAAGTGATAAGAAACAAGAAATTGAGATTTCTCAGGTCACTGATTCTTTTCCAGTCAGTAAGAAGCAAGAACTTCAGAATCCTAACTGTATCGATTCTCTTCAGGGTAGCAAGAAGCAATCACCTAAGTGTTTCAGTCGTACTGACTCACTTCTTATTAACAAGAAGGAAGTGGTTAAGAGTTCTTATGGTGCTGACTCTCCTCCAGCTATTGAGAAGCAATCGCCTGAGAGTTCAAAAGATACCAGGTCTCTTCCGGCTAGCAAAATGCAACCACTTGGTAGTGTTAATTGTACTGATTCTCTTTCAGTTGGAAAGAAGGGAGTACTTGAGAATTCCAAAGGTACTGATTCCCTTCCTGCTAGCAAGAAACAGTCGCTTAGGAGTTGTAGTGGTGTGGACTCTCTTCCAGGCAGGAAGAAGCAAGCAACTAAAAGTCTTAATGATACTGATTGTTCGAAAGAGAGCTCTGAGAATAGACCAAGTTTGAGACAATCACCTGTCTTGGAGGCACAGGTGATTCCAGCTCTTGTGTCATCTGGATCAAAGAGTGCTACTGTAGACAAATCATTTGATTCATCCTGCCCAAATACTTTGGATTCAGCAAAAACATCCTTAAGAAGTAGTAAAGAGATTGGCAGTAATAACGAGCAGTCATCTTTAAACAGGAAGTTGTCTAAATCAAAAGTTGCAGTGGAATGTGGAATGGAACTTAAGAAATTCGTGCCAGCTGATAGCATCAGAGTATCAGAATTGAACAAAGATGGCTTAAAATTGACAAATAAAGTGTCTGATAAGCATAATGATTCAAAAATGCCAGAATCTTTATCACCTATGGAAGTGGATTTATCAGAGTTTAGCAGTGGCTTGATAGCAAAAGGGGATTCTTCAGGTTTGTCAAATTACAGATTTTTAAATTGGATAGAACTGAATGCCGATAACATGATAATGATATGATGATAAGTTAGTTAGTTAATGATTTCCCAGTTTTGACAGGACAAAGTAATATACACACTCAGTAGAAACTTATGATAAAGTCCTCAGTTATCTTTCTGATAATGTTGTCACCTCTTTAAATAAAATGAATACAGAAGATAATAATATTTTATAACCAAATAAATGTAAAGCGATATTATTACAAACTAATTTATTTTAAGTTTCATTTTTTGTTGTGCAAAAACTTGTTAGTTAAATTATGGTAGGGATTTTCAGATTTGGTGCTGGTGGTTATTTAAAGGAGCAATGTGTTTTTTGTGATGGTACCATCAATTCTTGTTGATATGCAGGTTATGATGTCATTTCTGCTGGGGTAACTAATAATCATAAAGAAATAGATCAAAGCTTAATTGGCAAGTCAACAGTTGAAGATATGATGACTGTAAATGAAAGAGATTATGAGATCGATAATAGAGGCAGTGGAAAGAATTCTATATCCCAAGACACAGACAAAGGGAAGCTAGATGTAAATGTAGATTCTTGGAACAATCATTCCCTGAGATCCCATAATGAGTATGATAAAGAAAAGATGGGTCACTCCATGATACATTTCTCTGAAATAAATGTACCATCTTCATCAGAATTGGAGAATCGATCTTTAAATACATGTGGAAGAGATTTTATTGCACAAAGCACGCCATCCTGTACACACTTCTCTAGTGTAACTTCGCCTCCACGGCAACTACAACTTGCAGTGCCTCAATCTCTCATATTATGGAAGTATGAATCTGCACACACCTCTTCTTTAGATTTTTTCACTTACGGGGTACTTGAATCTGTAGGCAACAGTATGGTTTATATGTTACGATGCATGATAATAGGTTATCCTTAATGGTTTTTCATTCTGTTCTAATTTTCTATTAAGATATAGACTTTTAGTTGTTTCTGCATGAATTGTGCGATCTCTAAAAAGATTGTTGTTATTGATCTATGTATTGAAGGGGTACTTTCAATGTTGATATTGGTATTGGACATGTCATTTATGATGGGATACAAGCACATCCATCTACTACTGCATCTCTTAAAGTATATGAAATGTCAAAACAATTTGGCTTGCAACTGTACCTGGAGCAAGTTCATCGTGCTGAGGCATGGCCAAAACGCTTTGAGCAGTCTCCACCCACCGATGACAATGTGGGTCTTTACTTCTTTCCAGAAGATGGCAAAAGGTATGCCTTTAGAGAAAGTATTTAATATCATGGGTTAATTATTTTTTTGTCTTCAAAGTTGTTTCCTTGAAAGTTTGTTGGAATCTGTAGAAAGTTAATATTTATTTGCAATTTTTTTTCATAGTGAACGGTCATTTGCAACACTTGTGGAGTACATAAACAAACATGATCTGGCCATGAGAATGCACTTGGATGGTGCAGATTTGCTCATCTTCTCATCTATTCAACTACCCAAATATGTTCAGAGTGAGTTCCCACAAGTCTTAAGAGTTTTTGTTAAGCCTTTTATGTTAGAATGTTTTATCTTTTAAGCCAAACTAGTTTAGGTATCTCTATGCTTGTATTAACACAAACACGTACAAATATAAACGTTTGGAGTCTTCTACAGTGGAAACATTTTGATTGTTTGCTTCTGGTTTTTAAAGTTTTCACCTAAGTGATTGTAGAAGCACAAACATAGACAAATTGCAGCAGCAATAAACAATTAAATATTCTTCTATTGATCAAAAGATCAGAGATAAGGAATTGTATTATAATTGCCGTAATAAATAGAGGCCTTGGATGCATTGAAAGACAGCTAAAATGTAAGTGATCTCATGCATATTCATGTGCAACTGTAGCGTCTACATGACTAATGTTCTTCCCATGTGAAGTGGGAGAAATTACTATTCCAACAACTGATACCGAAAGAAGAAATTGTAAAAACACAGAAAAATAGTTCAGACTGATTACAAGAAACTTCTTGATCTCATGATCAAGGATCAGCTGTTTGAAGGTCAGCGATAAGTAATGCATTACATTTGCCTCAATGAATAGAGAGGTCTTAGACACATTGAATAACTGCTAACTATAGAAGAGATTTCATGCATATTCATGCACAACTGTAGTTACCTTTTCATGCAAATTATATTTTTAGAGCTCTTATTATTAGATCCTGCAAGTGCTCAAGTTCTTGGAAGTCCTTTGTAGAAATAATGGATGTATGATGGTTGTCTTGTATCTGGTAGCAACCTTTGCATCATTATATGGTGTTACTATCTTTGGCAAGGAAATTCTTTTTTATAATATACTATTTTGGGGTTAGAGGAAATGCTGAGAGCAATACAAGGGGGTGGTAATCTTTTTACAATAATCAACGATGTTGTTTTTGCACTCTTCTGAAAAATGCTTTCAAGTTGTTATGCACCTTTTCATTAGGGTCCTTATTTTTTCCATCATGGAGTCCCTAACATCATTAATATCACCAAAATACTTGTATTAGCATATCTAATCATACTTATGATGGGCTAAGTGAAGCTCAACATATTCCATGCAAGCTCTATAGAATCAATGCTTTTTGTTGTATTCAATTGCTTCCATACACTTCAAATGTTAATGTATTAGACCAGGAATGGAAATAAGCAGCAAAACATCAGAAAAGAAACAATAGGACACAATTTTATCCTTGGAAAACCCTCCTCCTCGAGGGAAAAACCTACCCGCACTAGAAAATAACCACTTTATTGAATGTGTTCGAATATTTTACAAATCTTTTCTAAGCCAAAATATCTATGAATGCTCTGTAAGCATAATACTGTAGAGCAGTAATCGATAAGTGATGCTTAATTTTACAAACTGAGTACAGCAGCACAGCACAATAATAATAATGGTATATAAACCCTTCTATCTCAAGTGTGCAACTTCATGCATAGCAGCTCTTCACACTTTTTTAAGATTCAGACTTCTATATCATACGATTCATCCAGCACAGAAGACATAATTACAGAAATCATATTGAATGCCCTAGGAACAGAATTAAGTTTTCAAATATGAATGGGTGGACTCTTCATTGTCTACTGTTTTCCACGATACTCCTCCAACCTAATGATACAATAGAAAGTGAGGATGATCCAAGCCAATTGTTGTCCGAGAAGGAACTGTTACATAGCCTTCAACAGCCATGTCGTTGCAAGTCAGTGATTCTTAGATGAAGAGCAGACATGCAAACTACTAAACAGTGAGACTCTTTGATTACCAAACACCTAAACAAGAATGAACTCTTTGATACCCATTTGCCACATACGCATATGACCTTTTGTATGCAAATTCTGAAGACTCTTCATATATATGACCTGATCAATAAGGAGACTCGTCCTGTCCTTCAGTTGCTACATCATTGTAAAATATTAAAGTAGACAATAGCAGAGATAAAGACATCGTATATATAGCAAAGATCACAATCTTTGCACTAAAACAACCAGTGCAGGTAGGCAGATATATCCTGCAGCTACCATACATTAACACTCCCTCTTAGCAAAGGAGATATGTTACCAATTACTCCAGTCATGGAATCTCTCAGCATGACACTCACAATGGCTTTACCGATTTGAGAGGAAAACAAAGTTTGTTAGAGGTTATCTCAATGTGATAGCATCATGGAGTCACTTGACATGATGTTCACCATGGCTACTCCTATGTGTGGAAACACTAATTCTCATCACGGATTCACTCAATGTGATGTCATCATGGAGTCTTTCAACATGACGTCTACTATGGTTACTACTCCCATGAGTGAAAAGAGCAATAGGGTCTTTCACCTCAAATTTCTCCATCTCAAAGGAAAGTGCATGGGTTTTCACCTCAAATCTGTCTTAGAGAAAAATGCATTACAAGGGCTTGAACCTCAACCTTCTTTGTTTCAGAGAAAAGTTCATTACAAGAGCTTTCACCTAAAACTTCTCCGATTTAGAGAAAAATGCATTAGGCTATAATAAGAACAACTCAATGCTGAGACTCATTCTCAGCAGAGATAACCCTCTCATTAAGGGAAACTTTCTTACAACTTTGATTATCACAATAATTACATTCAGCTCCAATGTTTGACCAAACAATGAGCTTTTGGGGCCACACTGCTTCTCAAGCTTGCTGATCCTCTGCAAACGATTTGACACTCTCTCTCTGCCACACAAGCTCCCACCGAATCGCTTGCTGATCCTCTTGCAAAGAACTTGCTACTCTCCCTCTGCCACACAAGCTCCCTCTGGATATTATTTTCTTGAATTCCTTATGTTATTTGTCATTGTCCTGTTGCTTCTCGGTCCATTCTACAAGCATTTTAGAGAGATTAATAGCAGTTCATAGAATCAAACTAACCTGAAGAGAAATATAGGACCAATGCCAAAAGCATACACGATTCAATATTATTGCATGAATTATTCATGAACATTAGTCAAAGGTATGAACATAAAATTCTTATCATTATTGCTTAAACTTCTTCACAATGATCGGTCAACAGATATGCATATGTACCATCTGCAGATCAATTGCCCAACTTTCTCTCAAAATCTAAGATAGCCCAAGTGTGCTGCAAGGTATTGACATAAAATTGAAACTACATAGGAGAGAATTAGTAAAAGGTATGGACATATAATGCTTAAACTTCGTCAGAATGATAGGTCAACAGATATGCATATGTACCATCTGCTGATCGATTGCTCAACTCTCTCTCAAAATCTAAGGTAACCCAAGTGTGCTGCAAGGTATTGACATAAAATTGAAACTACATAGGAGAGAATTAGCAACCAAAGAAGCTCAAGCCCAAAATGTGACCCTCCAATCACCGTTGCTCAATTTGTAAGATCAATTTGCCTCATTGAAATTAGAAAGGCCAATCCTAGATATGAATAAATTCTCCAGGAACACCTTCCATTTGTGACGTGCTGACCGTCTCAGTACTCATATTTAATAAGTAATCTCCATAACATTCATCAACAAGAGCTCTCAAAAATACGTTTGAACCTGCTACTTGAAAAATACCATCACCAAATGCTGACCACTAAGATACCTTCAATCGATGCTACAGAATGTCAAAATATTTTCCACACATTGACATTAAACTACTTGTGTCTTTCTTTTTAAAACTCAGCAGACACGAACCAAGAGACATAATAACTATGGCAATTACGCAAAACGGTGAGACATAGAATTCCAACATCTCCACCATAAATGAAACTCTTCACGAGTTGACAGCAGACAAAAAAGAAATGTAACATTACATATACAAAAAAGATATGCGATTGGAAATGAATTACAGCAGATACTGAAAAAATGTGAGCTGGTGATAAACATTCTTCGATGCTGTTAAGAAACAAAAGTGCATGATGCCACCAGAAAACTCCGCCAGTTACTAGGTGGAGATGTTTCATTGTCAAAACTGACTCAAACAATCACAAAATGACTCTTCCGATACACACAATGTCTGGACGTTGACCATCACATATGAGCAAGAAACTCTTTGACATTTCCTAGCCATTTTCAATACTTACAACTAACACTGCTTATTGCCATTGCATAACCTGGATTTGATGCCATTTTAATGTTTTAGACCAGGCTTGGAAATTAGCAGCAAACATCAGAAAAGAAACAATAAGACAATAAATTTATCCTCTGAAAACCCTTCTTGAGGGAAAAACACAGCCACACCAGAAAAGAGTCACTTTACTGAATGTGTGAATATCTTAGCTACTGATTCGGATGCAGGAAGTGGGTATGGGATGCACGATTTTTTTCTGGTGGATGCCAATTCGTATGGATGCATGTGTGTGTATATTTTGGAATATATGCAAAGAAACTTAGAAATGCAAGAAATATACAAAATTAAATCATTTGATAGTATGATACTTTACCATTGATTAAGCCTAAGGTATGCAATAGTTCACAAATATTCAAATTGAAATAACTAATAAACCATATCATATACATCTATGTTCATGTGTTGACCCCTTTCCTCCAATAAAGTTGATAATAATACACTAAAAAAGTACAAGATAATCAATAAATGAATGATAAAGTATAATAATAAAATCTAATTATTACAATTGATTTGATAAATCAGTTATAAATATTTATAGTTTAATATACAGCTTAGTAAATAATAATAAATAAATAAATTACCATATAAATTTTATTTCTAATTATACATTTAATATATATATTAAATATCAATACAATTAAATAAGGAATACAATAGGCAAAAGCCTACAGCGCAATGGTAACTTGCGAGCCTCTCATGTGGGAGGTCTTGGGTTTGAATCTACATTCGCTTAACATATAATAATAATTAATTCCAACAAATAATAATTAATCTAGGCTTCGGCCGTTTACCGATAAAAAAAAAAAGGAATACAATAAATATATTAAATTTCAATATAATTAAATAAGAAATACAATAAACTTCATTAAAAATCAGGAATGTGCACAATATATTGTGATCCTTCTGCATCCAATACATTGTATAAATAAATAGCCAAAAGATCTCAAAAAAGAAGGAAAAAAATGTGTAAAAAAATGCACAAAGAACCTTAAAACATGCGACTTTTTATAATAAAGGTAATAGGAATCGTTTGCAATAAATGCAGATGGCATGCTTGCCCCTCTCTCTCTCTATCTTCTGTAATGCTTGCCTCCTCTTATCGACCGACCATTAATTGATTCTGGTACTGCACGTCTGCATAGAAAAGTTGAAAGAATTTGCAAGGTTCTATATATTTTTTGATAGCTTTGGATGCATTGCATCCGGGAGGGATCCACAGGGCTTCCGTGCCTGCCTCCGCCTCTCCCAGCGTCAGCTTCTGCATCCACCACGTTCCTGCATGCATCGGTATCTAAGCTGAATATTTTACAAAGCTTCTAAAGCCAAAATATTAATGAATGCTCTTGGCATGATAATATAAAGCAGTAATCATTGATAAATAATTCTCAAATTACAAAATTACAACACCCCAGAAAAATGATTATAATGGTATATATACCCTCCTATGTCAAGCGTACAACTTCATGTGTAGCGGGTCTGCATACTTTCTGAAGATTCAGACTTCTATTTCATATGATTCATCCAGCACACAAGATGTTATTACAGAAAAATATGTAGAATGCCCTGGGAACAGAATCAATCTTTTGGATATGAATGAGTAGACTCTTCATTGTCTACTGTTTTCCACAGACCTCCTCCAACATAGCAATAGAATACAAAGTGAAGACAATCCAAGCCAAGTGTTGTAAGACCAGAAACCATTACATAGCCTTCAACAGCCATGTCGCTCCAATTCAGTGACTCTTAGATGAATAGAAGACATGTAACAGTGAAACTCTTTGATTACCAACACCTAAACAAGAATGAACTCTTTGATACACATCTGCCACATACGCATATGACCTTTTGTATGCAAATATTGAAGACTCTTCATATATATGACCTGATAAATTAGGAGACTCTTCCAGTCCTTAAGTTGCCACATCTCAGTAAAAGATTAATGTAGACAACCACAGAGATAAAGATATTTTATATGCATAGCAGAGATCACAATCTTTATACTGAAACAACCATCGTAGGTAGGCAGATATCTCCTGCAGGTACTGAACTCAAAGAGTTTTGATGAGCTTGCCTCTTTCACCTTCACAAGTCTTGTCTCTGGTAGCAACCTTTGTATCTTTATATGGTGTGACTTTTGCAAGTAAAGCATTTTTTATTTATAATATTTTTCGGGTAGAGCAAATTGTTAGAGGGAGCAAGAGGTGGTCATTTTGTTACAATAATCGACAATCTATTTTTGCACTCTTCTTGAAAAATTCTATGTTGTTGTGCACCTTCGCTTCTATTATGCTTCTTATTTTTTCAATCATTGAGTCCCTGCCATCATAAATTTCTCCCAAACATGGTCTAGTTTTATTAGCATTTCTCACCCAAAGATGGTCTTATTTTAGAAGCATATCTCACCCTAATATAGTCTATTTTTATGAGTATATCTAATCATTCTTAGGGTGGGCTAAGTAAATCTCAGCGTATTCAATATGTGCCCATTCTACATCATCTATAAGGTCAATGCTTTATTTTTTGTGTGTGTTTTTTAAGTGTTTGATTGCTTCCCTACATTTGAAAGAGTGTTGATGACCATGAATCACAATGCCTCTTGCATCTTCACATCTTTTGAAGATGATTTTGTGATACAGATTAGCAACTTAACATGGTGAAAAAACATATAGATGCCAGAAAAACTAAAACTTTATATTTCTAAAAATATATTTAAAAATAAAATTAACTTCAACTGCTGCATGTTGAAAAAGGTCTCGAAGATGACTTGTACATATTATGATTTGTCACAAACATTTGAATTTCCTCGACCATGTAGATTTCTTTGACTCATTGATTTTTTTGTTAATATTTTGCAATATCAAGTTATGTGGATGGCACATGGTGTTCATATCCTCCATTACTGAAGTAGTTGCCCAGCAATTTTTAGTGTTGTTTGTTATGACTTGGATAAGGTCCATCTGAATGGATTGCATAAGAATCAGGCAATGAAGGTTACAATACTTCAATTTTCCCTCACAATTTGTTGCCTTCAAAAGCATCACCTCTTTTGGGGACATTGCAATGACATTGCCCTAAAGTGGAAAGATTAGAAATTGCATCTGATTTCACATCCTTCATGGTGGTGTGAAACAAGAGTTTTTTGCACAACAGATAATGATGACAATGGATCTTTTAATTTGAAAACAAATGGGCAGCACCACCTTCTTCGTGTTTGACATCTTCATTTTAATCATCTCTACTCTCAAATATCTTTAGGTAGTGCACTGCAAATACTCTCTTGGGTTAAGACACCTCTCTTGAAGTGCAACTTCCTTGTAGTTGGGTGTAGGAGAACCTGTTGCTTCAACTCTATCTAAGGAGGATACATTTCAAGGACTTATCAGTCAACTTTTTCTTTTGTATCTTTGGAATGTGCATGAAAGCTAGACACCCAAATACCTTTGTTAGTGCCCTCTTCAACAATGACACTATTATACAAACTATTGCTGCCCAAAACACAGGAACCAGGTTTGCATCCTTAAGCATGGTTCCTTATCATAAAGCATTTTTGGATAAGTACAATTTGACCCCTACAATCCCAAAGTCATGAGTGTCAAAAACAAGGGGGAAATAATAATCGTGACATACAAAGTCTAAACAGAGCACACACAAGGGGGAAATAATAATCATGATGTACAAAGTCTAAACAGAGCACACACAAGGGGGGAATATGAGCTATGCAAAGGAAAATATGATGACAGATCAAACAGTGGCACCGATGAAAGATCAATGGTAAGATTATTTATTTTTGGAGAGACATGTACATATGATGTATATAGTGAATCTCTTTTTGGAGACTAAATCATAGTCTAATGGAGAGTGTTATTTTTGTAATTTTGAATGGAATGCTAAGTGATGACAAAGTCTTTTTGCCACTAATGTCAAAGGGGGAGATTGTTGATCTCCAAGCCATGTTGCCTATTAGTGTCCAACACTTGGTCATTTTTTAGGCAAAGTTGTTCAGTCATCACTGTGACCGAGCCACCCAATGAAGGCTGGGTATTTATGGACTTGATTATATTCAGTACAAGCCAAGCAAGTCTAAGGTTTCTGAACACCCTAGTATGGACCGAGCCATATCATATATTGAGTAAAGATAGTGAATGCCAATAAAGCAAAGACATTATATGTTGAGTGAGTCAATTACTGTCGAGCATGTAGAAGCCGAGGGACAACATGAATATTATTTATAACTGAGCATTAGGATATTCAAGGGCTGAGTAAACCAGTTTTGACATGTGTTTGTGATGGCACAAACACTTATGTAAATCATTTTTGGCCAACTTCTATGCGAGATTTTTAGATTGTGGAGATAGCTAAGGAGGCAATTACGCATTTTGTTAGAGGACATCAATCCCTAGGAAGTAGAGTAACCAATCAAAAAATTAGAAGGACTAAGCGGAAAAAGGGCGAACTTTGGATCGTTGATCATATGATCTAAAACCTTCTCAAGTTATTTGTTTAAGAAGGGTTCAAGCCCTAAATTGAAAGGATGATCATGTATGTGTGAGAAGGTCAAGGAGAGAGCAAAGAAAGGCTATGTTTGATGATTAGAAGAAGAGATCAGATATAGCAACCTAGCAGTGAAGGAAAGAACATAGTATATTAGATAAGGAGATCAAATCAGTCTAGGATAGAGAATATCAATAATTTAGCATAACGTGCCAACCGAAGGATCAGGTACTGAGATATTCTAACAAGTGGATCAGGGTAAATCTCTTGACATAGTGGTTTTAATAGACCTATTTAAAACTCCTAACAAAGTGCTTAGTTAGCTGTAAGTTTAAATCCTTTAATCAAGGTAGATTGAATTAGTCTTGTAAGCTCCTAATAGGGTAGACCTTTCACAAGGTAGATCACTAGAAGTGATCAAACATTGTAGCCTTAACAGACACACTTTATTGCTGTAGTAGTGAAAATTTGTGGGTGTCTTCCCCACCCTGTTTTACCTTCACCTTGGAGGGTTTTTGGGAAACCAAAATA
Organism: Cupressus sempervirens; assembly: GCA_028749045.1. Classification (NCBI taxonomy): domain Eukaryota; kingdom Viridiplantae; phylum Streptophyta; class Pinopsida; order Cupressales; family Cupressaceae; genus Cupressus; species Cupressus sempervirens. The sequence continues at coordinate 384,343,702 of CM053788.1, read as the reverse complement.
TTTTGTGTTATGTGTTAACATTTATTTTCATGTTGATGGATGTGATTCATAGTTAGATCTATTTTAGTTTTACAGTAAGACTTCCAACAAGTCCAACTTTTATAATTGGCTTCACATAGACATTACATTATGATTTAATTGGACTCAAAGTCATCATACAAACTCAAATATGACACAAATGATTCATTTCATGATCTTTGACCTCCTATAGCTTCTTGGTGCTTGGTGTTCTTGTACCAATGTTACTATCTAGTTGCAAGTCTTCTCAACATTCCTTACGAATTTTACATGGCTGTGTATCACCTTCTCGCACAACTATCCTTTTGAGTTGCCTTTATAAAGGGTTTTGGAGCTGCAAAAAACCATATGTAGTTACATATTTACTCCATAAAAATCTCAAAATTCACTTTTCTAAATATAGTTTAGGCCTACAAGGATGCGAGGTCAATGATCACTAATGCCTATCTTGAATCTCACAAGTCTGCATATTCAAACTTACACAATGGTTAACCTTGCGGTGATGCAGTAAAAAGTTCCATATTTTTCTTCTACCTTGCATCTGAGTCCCGCATGTCACACTCTCACCACTTTACAATTCAAAATTGGGTCCCATAGATCTTCTTGTGATGCAACAACAAGGGTTGTTGCTTTACTATTATTACTTTATCATAGGTTTGTAACCTAGAGTTTCTCTAGATATTACAAGTTTGTGATGGTTTTCCTATTTGTTGTGATTAACTTCTCTACTTCTTCAATAATTGTGGACATTGTGAAAAGAAAAATTAAATGAACTAATTATGGAATTGATTTGATTTCTTTATTACTTGGACATTCCTCCTTTCTTCTTCATGTGTTTCATTGCCAAGGTGTTTTGTTGCTTGTGTGTGTCTCTCTATGGGCTTCTTGCTGTTGTTGCTCATGCGTGGGGCTTCCTCTGCGTTTTCCTCCACTGCTTGCCATCAAGTTTCCTTTCACACCCCTAGGGTCTCCTTGTGTTGTGCACATTGCTTGTTCCTTTAATGATGTAAATTTGACCCCGCCAAAGGAATATTATCTTCCCTTGAGAGCCAAGATCACAATGTGGAAATATCTTTTTATAGATAAAGAGAAGGAATATATTTATTTGTAGAAATGTGAAGACTAAGAAATAGGGAGCCTTTGCACCAATCTGTATCTCAACAATAGATGCTGGTGCAGTGCACAAAATAGGGAGCCTTTGCACCAATTTGTGTCTCGACCACATATGCTGGTACAGTGCACAAACGTGTGCACGACACACTGTAGTCCTATATGAATTGAAGCAAAAAATCCTTAAAATATGGCAAGAACTCAAGTCCACCCTTTCGATAAAATCCTTGCGGTTGGATGTTTCCAATAAACTTGCACACATGCAAGAAAGGGAAAATTGATTGGGTTAGTTTGGAGACTTGCCTTAGTTGAGTCCTTGCTTTGGTGTTTCTAGCTCCACAACCACTTGATAGATAGATAGAGAAAAATGTAAAGCAATTAATAACGTAATAAAAACAAACCTCGCTTGATGGATGAAAATCCCTATCACATGAGATGTGCAAATAAAATTAAATCTTGGTAGTGGATGAAACCCCCTAACAAGTGAGAGAGCAAGAGAGTTGCGATATAAATAATTTTTTTGAGAGTCTAAATAAAGAAAATATCTCAATTTAATTTGAGAATAGGAGGGAAAAAGGCTTTTGGATTGTTCAAGAAAATTGCCAATTGTTCCATCGGTAAAAGCAATTGACAAGAGAAAAAACATGCAATGGATTGATATTTGAACATTGGGAATGCCGATGAATGAGTGTGTAGTGCTTAGATGTTAGAGCACTGCGCTAGTGTCCAAGCGAACCATGCTATAAACAAGATGTGGAAGAGGAAACATTTAAGATAAATGCAAAGTTGATGCTGGAGTATGGTTGCTGACAAGGACCTTGAGCATCTTGGGAGGAAAATTGCTAATGCAAAAGATGAAATGGACCTACACAAATGCTAAGGGAATGGACACTAAAGTGATTACAAAAGTGTGGCCTGAATTCTAAATGGGAGTATGCAATTTTCGGTTCTACATTTTTGTTTGTTCCTTGATTGTGATTTCTTTGCATCCATTTTCATGGCTTTGGACACGATTGGGGATCCTTCCTCCCTTCTTACTTCTTTGTCATCCCACAATTTCCACGATGGTAAACTTGTTCCTTTGTGCAATGTCACTCAGTTGAGATGTATATGTAGTGGTCAACCGTCTTTTTATCTCCCGTTCTTTTATGTAGTCTAAAAGATTGTCGACAAACTGCCTTTCTCTATCTTAGTAGATTGCATTGAGAGGGTGATCAAATGATCTTTGTATTTTCACATGCTTGAGATTTTCTTGTTAAGGAACTTAACCCATTCTTGTTGGTGTGTGGGATCATCCACAATGTGTTGAAGATACCTATGATTTGGTGTCATTGGTCTACACATAATGGCATGCAATAAATATAGAGGGTAAGTGATCACATTTCAAGTACAAGAATGAAAATATATCAAGGACTTTAAAACTTATCAGAGGAAGTCTGGTGCTAATACAAAGCTTAGACAAAAAATGTGTTTATAAAAATCTCGCTATAGTTTGTTACTATCTTTTATATTACTCATTTCCTATTCAATGCCATGTAATATAATTTGATGCTTGTTTTATTTGCCCTTCTTTCTTAAGGGTCATGGCTTGTGGATTCGTATCATGCCAAAGCTATTATTTATTATTATTTAAATTATTTGTTTTATTGATTAGTTTTGGTAAATAGATTTTAGTTTATTTAGTCGACATATACTTTCCATGAATAACATTTTGGTTATGTAGTTATAGTACTTATCTAATATATTATTTAAATATATAATATCATTCATACTCGATTTATTTATTAAAAATACTTATTATAATAAATCTTATATATTATAAATTCTATTATGCAATATATTCATGACTAGATTGCCGTGTGTTTTATTTTTAAACTATTATGATCTAATATTGAATTTCATTGTTAGAGGAGGTATTACAAGTTCGTAATAAATACTAAGTTACTAGTTCAGGTTCGGGGACATGTTCAGATATGAGAACCTGGTACATGGGTATGTGAATTTTGTTTTTTGCAATTATGTATATATGGGCACGTGTATATATATATATATATATATATATATATATATATATATATATATATATATATATATATATATATATATATATATATAAAATCATTATATATATACAAAAATAAGAAATATACAAAATTGTATAAGTAAATCATTTCATAGTGTGATGCTTGATAATTGATCAATGACAAATGCCAAAGATATACCTTAAAAATTTAAATACTTATTGTGCCTAGTACAACCACTCAACTTATAGTAAACAAGATGTGGTTAAGCCCTTGTCATGAATCCCAAGGGGAGCGTTGAACATTGTGCCAACAATCTCCCCCTAAGCATTACCCAAGGGTCTGAGGATTCAAACCTACAACCTGTTGATTTTTTGGGATCCCTACAAACGTACTAAGCACTGCCATGATATTTGGTTTGTATTTTCCAAATGGTAGCGACCTCTTATTTATAATGAGAGAAGGGTAAGAAGAGACATGTCTCGTGCTTGGTTAATTTGACAACAATTATATATATATATATATATATATATATATATATATATATATATATATATATATATATATATATATATATATATATATATATATATATATATATATATATATATATATATATATATACTGAATTCTCTCATATAATAAACTTATCTATCATATGTAATTATATCTCATATATAATTATATATAGTCATAGGTTTATCCATCGGAAGCTACCAAACATTAACACTCCCTCTTAGCTAGGGAGGATAAACACATGTATTACCTCAAAGTAATATCAAGTTAGCGAGATTGAGGATATCGTTGATCAGAAGATATCCATCATTTTGATATCACATTTGGTATCAAGAGTACTGGTCTCCCAGAATATCAACACATGATATTCACCAAGTACTTGAACGGTTTGATATCACATCTTATATCATGAGTCTTGGTCTCCCAGAATATCGACATTTGATATCAACCAAGCACTCAAAAGTTATGATATTACATTTGATATCATGAGTACTGGCCTCCTAGAATATCAATGATATTCACCAAATACTTTGAGTAATGGCTTTCCAAAATGTTGAGATGCAAGATATTCACCAAACACTATGAGTAATGGCCTTCCATAACATCACCAAGTACTTTGTGAGGAATGGCCTTCCAAAACTTCAAGACACGTGATATTCACCAAGTACTCTGTGAGGAATACCCTTTGAAAGCATCAAGACACATGATATTCACCAAGTACTCTGTGAGGAATGGCCTTCAAAAACATCAAGACACATGATATTCAAGTACTCTTTTTAATGGTGTTCCAAAATATCAATGAGCATAACATTCACCATGTACTCAAAATAATGTTGCTTACCTATAAACATCCACCATGCAAAGTATAATTTATCATGATCTGAATAGACATCGTAAGATATCCATCATAATAGAAGAACAAGTTATTGTAAGATCGTTACCTTTCAATAACTTCTGCAAATAAAAGTGACAGTCGCCACTTCCTCATGTACACAACGGTTAGGCCCATTAAAATCACATAGTCACAAGGTATATTCACGATCACAATCCTTTTGACTGCTACAATTTATTGATCATTGGAGAATCCATGTCAACATTGTTTACTCCATCTGCATTAGTATGATCGAGATCACAGAAGGTTGATTGAATCATATCCACTATTTGCTCCCTCTCGTTCAAGGTTGCCACTAATGAAATGCAAGCTTCCTCTGAACATCAATCTTCGAACCTCCTTTACCTCTGAAGAAGTGTCATACTCCCTTTGGATATGATATCAATCCTCTTTTCCTTGCAAGAACATTCTCAGAAAAGATCTAGGCAAATAATTTTCTATTGTACATGTGAAATGCAAGTAAGAATGTCAATTAGGTTGTTAGTAATTTAACTCATGCCTATTACTAACAATAACATAAATGATTTTAACATTTATTTTATATTTTCAATAATAGAGGTAAGATAACACAATATCTTTTACCCCTCATACTCCCATAATGAATCTCACAATCATTATATTACATTATTAAATGTCATTTTGAATGAAGATATATAATTCAAATACAATTATACATAAATACATTTTATTGCCACATATATTCTCAACTCTTTAAACTCATATAATGTTTATTCCAACATACAAAAGAATATAAAATAAGCATTGGCATTAAAACATACCTTATCTCTTACCTTTATTGATGTGTATAGGTCCGTTTTATCCTGCCCTTAATACTTTATTGACTTCCCCTTCTTCACCATATTTTATTTACCTTAATTTATGCAGGAGTGTTATGACTCCTTAAATGAATGTTCCTTTCTAATATTCCCATGCGATTTCTTTGCACTGTCCCCATGGCATTAATAGATGCTAGGTACCTCAATATTAATGATGTCTTGACTCCTTTAATTCCACAACAGCTGGAGGAATTCAAGACTTCGTGAATCATCACACACAAACCTCAATAGTTGTATTGATGGTTGAATTTGTTTCTCACCCCAATACTTCTTAAGAACTCGACTATTATTTCCCCCTTCAACATATGTTTGTTTACGGAAACTACATCTTCATGATTATGATGAAGAAGGAATAAACATCATCACACAAATAAAATAATGTGGTTATTCTCCAGTAACATTGGCAATGCTCTTCGTGTTAGTATTGACAAATATTATTATCTATCATCACAATGATATTAATGTTCCACCGATCACGTCAAGAACCTTCAATATCTAAGTCGAACTCGGAACATTTTCCACGCAATATTCAGGCAAAGGATATAGTCATTCTTTAGCTGCGAAATAGTGGAATGAGATGTCACTTGAGCATATCTAGGCAAAAGCATTCCCACTACTTGTGCTCTTCATTGCTGTGCATGCTGCAAATTGGTGGCGTCATAACTTGTTCACAGCATCACAACACAACATTACTTATCACAACTACATTGTTGAGCATATCCATTCAGTATTGAGTGCAAGATGAGTGCAAGATTGCAGTCATTGCATCAATACATCATTAAAATCAGACTCACATGTGGGGATTGTCGCACTGGACATTACTATTGAGCTTTGGAGAATACAACACTGGATGCTTGATAAATTGTAGCGGGCTTTAGCAGATATCAATATTTATCAACATCATTAGTCATTGGTAGATAATTAATTAATTTTTTTGTTCTCCATGTCCGCTGGTTAAGGTCATTGTTTTGTTTGACATGGCCATACTTCTTTGCTTCCTCTGTCAGATGATTTTGCTACTTTTTCAAAAACCATCTGAGCTTTGTGTATGCATCCATATTCATCAACTAAGACATTTGTGACATCTGATAAAAAATATTCCATCCTTTAGACATTCCAACTAGGATAAATAGGTAATAAGAAATGATCCATGATTTATTAGTTCTTGAGGTGAATATAGGTTTGCACATTGGCTATTAGACATCTGTGTTTATGTTATGTATAAATTCAGATGTTTTTCTTCTACTGGAGTTATATTTTTGTTCATAGCATATCTGTGAGTGATAAAATTTCATATGCAGAATATGGGAGCATAGAAAGGGTGTGTATAATTAGTGCGTCTGACTGCCACAGAGACAAAATAATCGATTGAATGCAATCAGAGAGACTCAAAATTTCCAACTGCGCACAGTATTATTGTTTGAAACTTGAGAGTGCTGCATTGCTGAATGCTGTTAAAATTGGCTTCTGTGGTGCACTTATTACGACAGACCTGTAGATGTCAAAGTAACATCAGATTAGCATAATATATTGTCTTTCTCATATGTTTTACAGTGGTATATTCTCTGGTTTTCTCCATGGTTTATTGATGCATTTGCAGCTTGCCCTGATATCATGTTGATTTTCTGGGATCGCTGAAAATGTACTAAGCACTGTCATGATATTTGGTCTGTATTTTCCAAATGACAGCGACCTCTTATTTATAATGAGAGAAGGATAAGAAGAGACATGTCCCTTTGCGGGACATGTCTATAAGGGACATGGCTATTCATTAATTTGACAATTAATATAATAATAAATATAGTCATAATTACACACACACACACACACACACACACACATATCACTATTATACTGCTTTCTTTCATATAATAAACTTATATTTTCATATGTAATTATATCTCATATATAATTATATGTAGTCAGGCTTATCCAACTGAAGCTACCAAACATCAACATGACCAAGTTCTAATACCACTTGTTAAAGTAGGGTTGCCATTGCACCAAAAGACTGATCTGTTAGTGCCCAATACAACCACTCAACTCAACTTATAGTACACAGGGGGGTGGTTAAGCCTTTGTTACGAATCTTGAGGGGAGTGCTGAACATTTTTCCAACAGAGCGCACACCATTTGCGCACACAACATGAACCTACAAGTGAACCCGTATCGGGTTCGTACCCAAGCCCTGTTTGAGAGCTCAGGGTGCAAACCTAGTAACATAAATAATAATTCTAAAAATAAAAAATAATAATGATAAATAAGTAATTAAATATTAGATGATATAATCACAATTTAATTAATTTTAATGAAAGGTCAAGAGGCATGCTGTAACATGCTATTTTCCTGTAGCCAATTAAGAATTATATTTAAAAGTAAACCATATTCATAACAGGATGACAAAGTGACAGTTATAACAGTTGTTTCACATGAAAGAGAATTTTAATGAAGTTGTTGAGATTTTAAAATTCTTCATTAAGAAAGCTAATAACGAATTAATCCAGTTCACATGAAATACAGTTATGATTTCCAACCTATTAGCTTTCCACTTCTATTATAAACTTTCAGAGATAACATAGTGAAATATCAAATTAAATAACAAGCTATATATTTGTGACAATGATAAATGAAATGTATAAAAGAATCAAGCACCATACATGTAGCATATGACTGTTATTGTGTCGAGCAAGCCTCAACAATTGGTGGAGAGAAGAAGCATTGCCATGGGCATAACCTCCTAACCACGGACCTTTACTTATTTTCACACAATCTCTTTCGAGAAAGGCCCTCCCCACCTTGGGGTTAGGCTTGGAGCACCATAGTCCTGCCACTTGAGCATCTTGATGTTAGAGTGTCAGCTAAGCAGCAGGCAAGGTTGTGGATATCCTCCATCAACCTCCCCTTTGTCAGCTAGCACTCTAACCTCTAGTGATCGCTGTGACAAGCATACCACTTACCTACCTTGGCCAAGGATTTCAGCGGGCTACTAATTATGCCCGACCACCCATCGCTCTACTTGACAACAAGAGTTATATATTGGACAACAATGAGCTGACTCATTTTTCTTTATGTAATTTTATAATTAGAGACTTTGATTTCTTATCTCATTTGTTCTTGCAGGGATATTAACTCCTCTCACCCTTTTGGCTTGACCATTCCGGTCTTTATGGTTGCTTCCTAGGAGATCTAGAGATCATATTCAATGCTGGTATCAATTTGTGTATTCTATATTCAGTGTCATTGCACAAAATTCCTTTCATGGCACCACATGCTGATCTTATCTCAGATACATATTGCTAACACCTCTCTATAAGCCATCATGAATAATAATATGCACAAGAAGTATTTTGGTGCTTGCATAAAACATATCATACACAAAAGCTGAAAATGGAATATGAATATGGATTTCTTGCAGTGATCACAGTGACAACTTATGACTTTCACAACAATATTATCTGCATACAATCCTTGCAACATAACAAGGAATAATGAATGCATAACCAGCTATAAGAGATGTGCTGCCTTGTGCAGATTTGAGAACGCTGTTCTCGTCTGGTAGGCGGAAATGAAAATGGTGTAATAATGATGGCAGGAAGTTTTGACAGGTCTTAGACTATACACTAGGCTCTTGAAGAGATACAGAGCTTGCTCCCAGTGAATTATGTTGTTGCCACAGTCCTGGCTTATTGCTGTGAGATATAATAAAATCGCAGAGCATAAAGGAATGCTTGGTAAAAAGAATGCTCGCATAGTCTTGGTGAGAATATAAATAAACAATCCTGCAAGCACACACTCAGTTACAAGAAAAGGCCAAGATGGCATATGCAGGGCCAAGATATCGGTTCAAAAAGAAATTATATTCCAATCGATTCAAAATAGTAACTCCCTCGATTGAAATATTTGGAAAAAAAAATAAAAGCCCGTTAAAGATGGGAAATTGCTCAGAAAATTAAGGAGCAAATATTAAAGATAATAATAAAGGTTCTCCCTCCAAAAGATTTTAAAAATGTATTGACAACATGGTATTTGTGACACCTCTATTTGTACGTACATATATACATATATGTACATAAATTTAATCATATATCTCTTTTGTAATTATAATTTTTCAGTTTGTCAAATTGTAGTGGGCTGTTTTTCGAAGCTAGAAAATCTAGCATTGATTGTAGAGCACAGAGGGCATTTATGAAATATGATCATGTAGAGTGATGTGAAATTCTTCCAATACTTGGATTTGCATTCATGGACTTCGAAGATTCTTTTGTTGGATTGGAAGACTGGAAATCTGTTTTCTTTTTAAGTACGCATTTTAAACAAAATAAAGAAAGGCAGTTTCTTGATTCCCGCATCTTCTAGAAAATTGTTTATTTGATATCGCATTACTTATTTCATGATAAACCCAAAATGGTTTTGTTTGAATGCTTTGGGCTTGGTTGCATGGTTCCCCTATGTTGTGCTCTTTAAGTTGTAGTTTGGTCACATGTGAAAAAATGATTTGTCTTATTCCATGAATTAATTATGGTCTTTCAAATTGGCAAACTATAAATTGTTGTTTTTGACTCTAGAAAATTTCCGCTAATTTTATATATGAAATTCAGCTCTAGCAGCCATTTATGGATTTGGAGAACCCTTCTGTTGGATGCCAGAATAGAAATTTGTCCGCTTTTAAAAGCATGTATTTTGAATGTATTTGAAAACGAAAATGGCTATTTTCTTGATCTCATTTTCTGATATGTTATGAACTTCATATTTATTACTCTTTCATCATAAGAACAAAATATTTCTGCATGGTTACCGTACATGGTATTTCTCTTGAAGATAAAATTTTGCTATCTTTGAAAAAAATCATCTTATTTGATGAATGAATTATGATCTCTAATAAATTGTCATTTGTGTCTCTAGGAATATTTGGCAAGTTTTATCTCTGGGGGGTGTTTCGTCGTGCTGAGAAATCCACAACAGGTCATAAACTATGTGAGGCATCTATACAACATGATCATGTCAGGGGTGGTATGGCCGATTTAGTTGCTCTTTCAAGAAGCAACAACAGTGATTCAGTTATTTGTGTGGAAGGTTTTCAAAATGTGCACAAAAATGGTGTGAAAGAGGAAATGGATTTTGATATGGAAGGTGGAAAAGATGCTGCTGTTTGTGAGAGGCCATTAAGAAGTATGGATTCTCAGTCTGCAGGATTTCCGTCTGTGTGCATCTCTCCACTGTCTTTGCCATTAGGTTCAGACCATTTTCAGGCTTCAGGGATAAAAGGATATGATGCTAAGACTAGTGGGTGTGCATTATATGGGCAAGATCTGTCATTACCAAGGATAAGATCCAAAGTGAATTCAGAAAATTTTAGTGAAGAGGCATCTAGAAGATATTCTGGGAAACTTATTCATCAGTCTCACCAGTGGTATCATTGTAGTGGCATTGAAAAGATAGATGGTCAATCTGAGTTTAATTTATTGGATCACCATATTTTACCTGGGCATCATCCTGGAAAGTCGCCAGAGTCCATGCATGCGAGAAATGATGATCATAAAAGCCACGAAGAATCGAATATTGGAGAATCAACCCCTAGAATTGGAGCATCAAATAGAATCCATATTCTGGAAGAAAAGGATGAAAATGAACTACTTACATTACAGCCGCAGTCCACAAATATAAAACCTGGGTTTGTCCCTACTGCATGTCCAACAGATCATAAGTCTCAGCCATCCTCGTCCAATAATCTACATGAAAAGCAAGGATTCATGCACTCTCAGGTAATTATAATTCATATTTCTTTGAAACTTAAATTCTAGGAATTGAAATTCTCAGTAATTTGCAGAATGTATATCTAAATGAAATAGACATTTCTACAGAGTATAAAATGTTGGTGTTTTTGATGGACAGGTACAATCTAATGCAAATGCTGGTGCTAAAAAACAAAATGATCCAAGAGATGGGCATCATAATTCTCATCAATTATCTTTATCAGCTGGTGATAGTGACTGTTCTAATGGAAACAAAGGTCGCTCCCTCTCTCAACCTACTTCTCAGAGGAAAATTTACAAGCATGAGGATATAAATAGATTTAGTAGGAGTCATAGTTTTAGAGATCACATTGGCACTCAAACTCAGAGTTGTAATGGAGATGACAGATGCAAGGAGGATACCAAAGTGGTAGTGGAAGGATACAGAGAGAGAAGCCACAGGCATTGGCAACCTATGGATGTAAGAACACATGCACTAGCAGAAAATCATAGAGGTTGCAAAGAGATAATCCTTGAGCATCAGCGAACAGAAGATGGAAGACGACACAAACAAATGGAAAACAGGAGAAGTCCTGTTATAAATAATAGAGGTGATTCTCAATTTCTGTTCTTATTTAAATTCCAGTTCTCTCTCTTACTCATTCTGATGTTTGTTTTCTTGTCATACAGTCAACTCCTCCGATTCCTGTTCCAATAAAGGTGACATGCTTGAAGAAACATCAGTGCACAAAGACTTCTCAAGCTCCTCACATGAAAAAACGTCCAACCATAGATGGTCCTCAAACAACCATCAAAATCAAGTCAAAAATTGTGTGGACAAGGACAAAGTTTATATGGTTGATAATTTTAGCTCTGTCAAAATGGATTGTAGTGTTACTGAACTAGAAGAAGCCGCAGATCAGTACCAAGTGCTCAAAGATGAGCAGTCATTCACTCCATTGCGCACTGGAACTGATGAAACAGTGGAAAACAACACGGTTTCTGAGATTTCAAATGCTGCAAGTAGTCTAGAATCTCCTGGACAGATTTATGCTGAGGAGATTGGTCCTCGACTTTTGGAAGCTGATTTACCGGGAAAAGTAAACTCAAGGACTGAACATATGACTCAATTTGCATTGGATCAGAAGCCCTTATTAAGCCATGGCAACTGGTATGCTGCCTCAAGTCCAAGCGAAGTTGATCAAGAACCTGTGGAATGCCTTAAACTTTTTCCGCTTGAGGAGGAGAATCTTGGGGTAACAAAAAATATTGTGAAGGAATTGGAGGACATCAACCTGGACTTGCGTCTTGGAAGGGGTATTGTGAAAACTAAATTGAAATTGGTGGATAAACAAGTTTGCCCAGATAGGTCAAATTTAGAGGGTACAGATGTGAATCCCTGTTTGGGTGTTTCATTGCCACTAGAAAAAAGAAAAGAAACGTATACTTGAATTGACATGCAGGTGTTCAATGTCGAAGTTTTGGATGTAAATTTATTCAATCTTTTGGCAGAAATCAATCTTTTATGTTTGTTCTTGTAATTTAGTTGAAATATAAATGGTTAATGCTTTATAAAGCAGATAGGCCATCTGAGATCAATGCCATATGTCATGTTGTCCAAAGATCCATCTTTTAGATGTGCTTGTGAAAGCTTACGTGATGTCTTGATGTCACTTATTCTCTGGCTAAACAGATTTATACCTAGTCAGTTCCATGTGAAGACCTTGAGGCTAAATATAGATCATCTCCAAGGTCATTGCTAAATCCATCTGGATGTTGTATGTATGTTACACACGATGAGCTTTCTAGTATTATTTGCTAGCCACTCTTCAATATTTGGTTAGATCCTTTTCTAATTTTGAACTTTTAAGACTTCAGTCAACTGCCCCCTTATTTTAAACATTTGCTCTGAATGCGTCACAAAGCCTTAAGCATGGTTACTGCATTTGATATACAGATGCTTTCTTTGTTGACAAATTACAATTCATGTTGTGAACTTTTATTTGCAATGAAAAATACATCGTCTCTCCAAGGTAAAATTAGACAACCAAATGTTGCTATATGGACAGAAAGTACGAGTTGCATTAACATGCACGTCATACAATGTGTACCATAGTTGTATCTTAATGACATCTGTCAATGCACCACATAAGATGAGTGAGCTGCTGATTATGGAATGCTACGTGCAATTGATCACATTTGAAAATAAAGTGCCAATATGTTGATGTCAGTTTTGAACCACTACATAATACATAGTAATTGAATACTTGATATGGAATATAAAACACTCAATCCCTCTTTTGAAAAGTAAATAGTCATAGAGAACATGAGAAAAAATCTAAGGTTCTTTACACGTGGATACTAACTCAGTTATATTAATGTGATTTGCTATTTAATCACATAGTCGGGCTTACATTGTTTTTTCAAGGTTGTTGGATTTTTGCTATGATGGTGATGAAATCTAGTGTTGCAATGTATGCTAACGCCAAATGATGTTGATGGTGATAATGGAGAGTACATCCACCAATAACGCTCCTAATTTTTTAACTTTCTCCAAGAATGAATTCCAACTACTACACTATTCATTGTTTTACTTCTCCTATGAATGGAAAAATTAGCAAATGGATGGGGATAAAATTTGATGAATGCTTACCAGTGGCTTTACCTCCATAGATGCAATGATTCAAGGGACAACAGATTATATTACCATGTAAGGCTTTTTAACAAGCCGCTAGGATGCTAGTGGCCTAGTTTATAGATCTCTATCAAACATCCACTAACATCACCATACAACTATCCATCTATTCGTACTCAACACTTTTTTGAAATAAAATCCACTTTAACAACTTCAATGGAAAACCATGCAATAACACCAAGTGCTCTTAATCACCATGCAAGACACAATAATGATACAGAAACAATTTTGGTATTATCTTAAGCAACAATTTTCTTCAACCCTTGGAAGTAGCAACCATGCAATAATACCAAGTGTTCTTAATAACCATGCAAGACACAACAATCATAGAGAAGCAATTTTGGTATTATCTAAGTAACAATTTTCTTCAACTTTTTACAAATGAGAGTAAATGGCCTTATAGGGACCAAAAATACAATCAACGGTAGAGATTAAGAGGCAAAGCAAATGCCCTTATCGGGGCCAAAAATACAACCAACGGTAGAGATTAAAAGGCAAAATCAATGATTTAGATCAAATTCCAAAAACTCTAATTAGGGTTGCCACCCCATCAACAAATGAAAAGATGCCACCTCATCAATGGATCAATGAAAAAAAAGGAAAAATGGCAAATAATGAGAAGGCACCAAAATGGTAGCCAATCAGAATCAGACACCTATCCTACTCAAGAAGAAAGGAGAATTCGCCACTTGGGCTTACATCAAATGATTCTCTAATATAATTCTACCCTTTTCTTTCATCTTCTTAGCCAAGACAATGAACTTGGCTAGCTTTTCGTTGGCTTTCTTCATGGGAGGGAAAGACGTGTGCTTCATCTTGAGCTCAGTTGAATTCATCATATTGCTTGCTGCTTGCAGTGTTTTCTCATGATTCTTTTCATATTCTTTTGCATATCCGATAAAGGCATTGAGGGAGGCAAGGGTGCCCAAATGCTTCTTCTTGATGACAACCTTCCCCAACTAATCCAATCTCAACCCAAACTCTATCTCACTGATTTTCTCCTCTTTGATATCTTCAAAATCAAGTGCAACCTCAACATTGCTAATCATAGCTGAAATGAAAGTATCAACGCCTAGGTTGTGTTGTGCAATCTCATTTTGTATCTCTTCAAGTATCTTCAATCTGATGGTCAAGAAAACATACCAAGACTCCACTGTACTCATTCCTCCTCCATCCACCAACTTGGTTCTCTCCAAATATCTCTCCGGTAGCTCATAAATGCTCGTAGCCTAGGAATGGCTAAGTCCTTGACTGGAAGGAAATCCTTCCACTCCCCTTCAAATGTTTTGAATTGGTCTCTAATAGCCACCAATGACCTGATTGTCAAGATAAAAGAAGACAAGAAGTTTCGCTCATTTTGAATTATATCACTGATCCAATCTTTGATTTCGTGCAGTTGAGCCGATATCTCTTCTATGTTGCTCCCACTGTCGGGCGAAAGGGCCACTTGATGCAACAGTTGGATAGGCTAGGGATCTCTCCAACACTTGTTTTTAGCCTCCAATTTTACAATCCTCTCGTTTGCTTTCCTCAACCTTTCTCTAATTGAAACCCTGCCTTCTTGGATCTCCTCACATTCCATGTCGTTCGTGATTCTTTCCAAGTTATGCTTTACTATCTCATACTCCTGGGCTACAATCTCATCCATTGCCTTGCTAACCTTTGGTATAACAATCTGATTTTTTCGGTGACCCTCATCATTGCTCCTGATTACCTTTGCCACCATTTTTGCAATTTGTTTATGTTTCTCATTATCTTCCTTTTCCACTAACCCTTGAATATCTTCAACTGTTCGGACAATCACCACCTCGCCTCTCGGCATAATAATTTGCCTTAATCATAGTGATGTAGTGCATCTCCCCAAATTTGAATTTGGTTTGACTAGCAAAGCATCGCTAATGGCATTAGGCGCCTGGCTTATTTTCCACAATATCAATTGGGCTATCCTCTTCTTCACTAGTGTTTGTCACACCATCTCCGTGTTGGTTCTCCGAGAGAGAAGAGTATTCCATACTGTCAGTGTAACCACTTGATTCCGAATCAGAGCTCACCTCTACTGCGGCCCTTTGTCCACTTATATTAATCTCTTGGCTCCTAGCCTCAATTATGCTCTCCTTTGACGATCCTGCATTCTGTCTCTTTGTTGGAGGCTCCTGATGTTCTTTACTTTTCTCAACCTCCAAATTTCTCTTCTTGCTCTTAATTGCTCTTTGTTGCTGGCTAATGCCCCCACCTTTCTGTCTGACTAACTCCGTTGGACCTTCTTTCTCCGGTTTCATCTTCTCATAAGTAAGGCATACCTTCCAACTTTGTAATTGCCTTAACTTCTCATTTTACTATGACTCAGTGTGTAGATCAACTATCCTTGTAACTGCCTCTAGGGAAGGATCCTGATGATCACTACAATCCATTGGACCCAATTCTGTTCCATCCACTGTATCATAATCTTCTCTTGGCACATTCTCATCATCTTCTAGTTGATCAGGAATATCAAGGCCTCTACATTCGATTGTCCTCATCATGCCCACTGACAATCTTG
This sequence comes from Cupressus sempervirens, assembly GCA_028749045.1. Taxonomy (NCBI): domain Eukaryota; kingdom Viridiplantae; phylum Streptophyta; class Pinopsida; order Cupressales; family Cupressaceae; genus Cupressus; species Cupressus sempervirens. The sequence continues at coordinate 384,327,343 of CM053788.1, read as the reverse complement.
AGAAGGCTAGCTTCCTCACATGAAAGTCATCTTGTGCATTGGCCCAAAAACCGTCTATAGTAGGAATATGTTTGAATGTGTTTCCACTAGGATCGAATCCCTGTCTTGCTCTATACCATCCTAGATGATATAACTCTAACTCCACCGTAGCTGTAAAGGTGATAGGATTGGGGCAAGTATCATTGCTTATTTCAAATGAGAAGGTAATCCTTGCCTCACCTTTAATTCTCATCATCTTGTCATAATGCTCAAGTTGCCTAGCCAACTCTATCAAAACTATCTTGTCGGGTGGGTACTTTGGAAGTCTCTTGGGATAAACTATACTTCCTGCTACTCTGATATATGTAAATTGTGAAAATTGGATGAACCATCTCCCATACTTATTAACTTTTGCTTCCGCTTCCAATGAGAGCCTCTTAGCAGGTGTCCCTTGTAATATCCTTACTGTCTTCATGGCAAAGGCGTCATAAAACATCTTATAATCTTTGGTGTTGTTTTAATGAAGCTGTGGATAACATTCACTCATGTACCAAACATTACCCCGACCCATTGCCAATCACTACTAAGGCCTTAAGTCCAAGATTTTTATATAGTCTCACAATTAGATAGAAAAGGTAGGACCCCATGCAGAATCGCTTTTGATTTTGCACTGTCCTAAGTTGCAACTCTAAAATTTCACTTTTAATTCTAGCCTAATCAAATTTTCTCTTTCCATTTTCAATTTCATTCATAAAATAGTACATCCAGTTTTTGAATTGCATACTTTGAGCCATACCCATGATTCGAGTGAGGAGCACAACAAGGTTGCCATACTTTGATTTAAAATCTGACTTAGTGAGCTTTGATGACTTGGTAACTCCCTTCTCGCCTTCGTGTAACCAATTTTTCTTTAAATGAATGAAGTAGGCATCTTGATTATCTTGAAATAACTTGGCCGATTGATCCATCACTACCACTGTCATGCCTTTGTATTGGGGAATATTAAATACTTACTTTGACCACTTGTCGGCTGATGTTAGCCAACATTCTCTTCCTTTCATAAAAATGGACTTGGTAACAATATCAAATCGAGAGGCACACTCCATTACCAATTCTAGACAAGGCAAGGTAGGAAGAAAAGCCACCACGTGTACAATTCCACTCTTGTAGATCTTCTTTGCCATGGAAGATTGTCCTTCCTTCAATCCATTCTTCAACTGTACCATGTTCTCTATGTTGATATTGTTATCACTTATTTGCCTCACTTTCGAGAAGAAGGTGGCCTTAGGCATCATGTCTTCCTTGTTTTTTTTGGTATTTGTTCCCTTTGGGTTTTTGCTTGTACTAACATTTACCATCCTAAATACTTATTTTTGCCCCATTCATTCTAAATGATATGGACTACACTTATCAATCTCCAAACTTCTTTTTATCAATGGAATTTAGCTTATTTCTATCTCTCCAAATCCTATCTCTACACTTATCAATCTCCAAACTTCAATCCTAGGGGTGAGACTACCACTTATTTCTGTCTCTTCATCACCTTAGGATGGATTACGCTTATATCTTTCAACTTCAATCCTAAGGTGGGCTAGCTTATTTCTACCTCTCTAAATGCCCTATCATAAAATCTACACTTATATCTCCTAACTTCAGCCTATCAGTGGAAATGATGAAGTGGCAGATGAGAAGTACAATGAGAAGATAAAGGAAACAAACCAAGCAAGAGCAAGGAATAAAATTTGTCTTTAAAACCAATCTTCACCTCTAAAAAATAAATGAGAATCTTACCTTAAATATGTCTTCTACCAACAATCAGGCCTCTTCAAGTTCAGATCTGATCTCAAAAATTTCAATCCTCTTTCAAAATCTGATGCCCTAGCTTGCAAAAATTTGCCCTTTTCTTCAAATTTTGACCTTCTTGCTAAAATCGCCCAACTTGAAGGAAAATCTCAGCCCTAGGGTAGAATTGTCTGCTCCAAAAGAATTTTGACCTTCCAAATTCACCCACAATTGCCAAAAATCAAATCTCAAATCAGCTTGCCCCTTCTCCATATAAAATCGCCATAGTTGGAGGAATAAAATCGTAGCCCTTGGAGGAAAAAATCAGACCCCAAAATCACTGCCAATCATGCAAAAATCAGATCCTCTCCAGACCAATTCGCCCTAGGGCAAAAATCACCCAACCAAGGAGGAGAAAATCACTGGTAAGGAGAAAAAATTAGATATCCATAAATCATTGCCAAGGAAAAATTCACCCAGCTAGAGGAAAAAATCACTTAGCCAAGGAAGAGGAGGTGGGAAAGAATGAGGAAATAAGAGGGAGGTAGCCCCTTCTTATATCCTCTTGTTGATCTCTAGAGTGGGCCGACCTACCTAGAGGGAAACAAAATTTAAGTTAACCCACCAAAGATGGCCTAGATTTAAGTGAAACATAAAAATAACTAAGCCCTATAGCAAAATTATTGCCAGTTTGGTCCAAAATTGCAAAATAGAGATAAGGTAAGCCTAGGAGATGTCAAAATTTTCATTTAACAACATTTTGACAATTAAAATATCATTAAAACCGAATCTAGCAAGCCAAAATCAATTTTTAATTCTAAATTACCGATTTCCTTTAACATTTCTAAAATCCTATAGGCAAAATTTCAACCAAGTTAATGAGATTTTGCAATTTAATCCAATTTTAGTTTTGCAAGACACTTTCAATTTTTTAACAAAACAAATCCTTTTCTTGGCCATCAAAACTCAAACTCTAAATTCAATTTCACTATCAAAATTTCTTTTTCATCGAAAATTTTTAAGATTTCCAAAACAACGAAGTCCACAAATTCATTTTGGAAATGCTCAAGCTCAAACAATTATATCAAATTTTCAAAAATCCATCCAAGTCCAAAATTTGCAAATTTATCCTGCCAGATATTATTTTAACTATCGAAAAAATATTGTTTTTGAATTCTGTTAGGCTTAAGGACAAAATTACACATTCCAAAAAATCAAGTTTAGCACCATATGAAAATAAATTGAATCCCTTCTAGAGACCAAGATGTGCAAAGTGTAAAATTACCAATTCAATAACCTTAGGACAACTCCAAAATTTTGCTAAGGCAAATGAAAAATTTAAAACAGTGAAATTTGCCAAGGCCTAACCGTAAAGGGGGTCCCCAATTTTTTTTTTGGGGCGATGGTGTGAAAACCTCACAACACAATCTATCACACTTAAAAATAAAGTGCCAATATGTTTCAACACACCTTTTACAACAGAAAATGCATGTTCTTTCTTCCCAAATCTCCTTGGAAACTGTCCATCTACCCGTCTCACGACACAGATGGCACCCAATTCTCAATTCTGCCACTAGCAATCTAGTTTTATATTTGGTTGTATGTACCTCTAAATAGTGGGATTAAACTCTTTCACATAATATGTTCTTTTTCCTAACCATTTGCTTGCCCATATGGCACTCTTGAATATTTACAACACAAGCCTTTTTATCTCTTCATAGGTGTTAGGATGTTGGTGTCAGAGACATATTTGCATGTCAATGTCCCATTTATTTAATTGCTCATTTTTTTGCCTCACCTCATCCATGTTGTTTAATCAATTACTAACTTGGGCCAACGTCACTGAAAATGTAAGGTATCAAGAGGTGAATTTTTAACTGCTAGTAATTATTATTAGTCCTTGCAGGAAACTAATGTTTTCAGTTGTGGTCACAATTACTTTTTATAACTACAATTAGTAACTTTCTAATGTTGAAAAATCTGTTTATTTTTTCATTAATTTTGAATCAGAAATTGCTATTTTCTGATTGGCTGGTGCCTATTTTGCTAGGGGTAAAAATAATATTTTATCACAAAAAATTAGAAAAAAGAAGTTCTGGAAAGTTCTCCAGAAGAAACTCCAATATTTTCATTCTTTTTGTCGGCAACCCATGGTGGTGATCTTGATTAGACTTGGTGGTGCCTGGCTATTCTGCCAAATCCTGTATAAGCAGTGGGTAGTGACACCTTGCATATCTTACAATTTAGCAGCATCCATTGGAAAATGGATATTTGCTTGACACCCCAAATCTAAATTATGTTCTGGTAAATTTAAGCATCAAGTGAGGGCATCATAGAAACAATAAATGTAGATTCGACTTTCTGTTGATACATTTACTACTGAAACTAGCCAAATTATAGTTGCAATTGGCAGAACTATTAATTTTCTTTAGATTTCCCAATTAATTTCTCCCTTTTTGATCACAAGTACAAACTCCTTATTTAACATGCAAAGGAGACCATTCTCTTCTCTATTTTGTACATCTCAATGTATCACTATGAAATTCATCGATAGTGTCACAACAAAAGCGAAGCAACACATTGATGAAGTTTTTGTGACTTTTGTTCTTTCGGTTTCAAAGACATTTGCAAAAGGTTGATATTGATATTGTTTTTGGGATCCCATATTTTACCTGTCACACTATTATTTATGTCATCATAAAAGTTTCCTTTAGTCATACTAGGTATCAAATTAATTTGTTTTAATCCTTTTAATGAAACTATCTCCTTCATTCTAGCAATTCTCGACCATATAATATTGGGAAGTGAATTTGGGTTCAAGACAAAGTCCATGTTGTAAACATATAAGTAGATGTCCATGTTGTAAGCATATAAGTAGATGTTGGATTTAATTTTTTTACAATATTAAAAAATAATTAAATAATATTTACAATAAGTCAATGTTTATAATAAAATGTTATATATTTATTAAACAATCTATTGACAATATTCAATCACTATGTTTTAACTAGACAAATAAAAATCAATTTTCTCTTTTTTCATAAGGTAGGGACTAGCGCTCTTTTTAGAGCTCTTGTTTATAGAAATGCACCCTTTGATAGTGGATTACTGTTCGATATTTTCTCTTTGGAGTGAAAATATTTGGAGTTCATAGTATGCAAGGTTTAATTTAAGCATTCTAGTTGAGATACTCCTTTACTTGTTAGGCTCAATGGAACGTAGCTGCAACTTTTAAGTTTGGTTATGTCGAATTGCTATGCACTAGCAACAATTCATAATTTATGGTTATATTGAACTTTTTTCATGCACACTTTTTAATTGGCACTTCATTTTATGCAATACCCAAGAATGAAAGTGTGCTTATAACTTTGTAGTACACCATAATTTTACAATGACAATACATTTAGCTTCTATTTATGTGAGAATTGATTGTGCACCTGAGTTCATAGCGATTGGGTATACTTCTAAGTTTGTCCATCAACATGCAATTATTTCAAGCTATTGAACTTGCTATTGGTGTGGGTGTAGAGATGAGTAGTATGCTCTTTTCTTCTCATTTTTCATTTCTCGTAGCATCTTTGTGATATTTTTCTTGGAACTTTACCATTTAAATTTGAGCTCAGCCCATTGTTCAATAATTTATTAGTAGCTTATAAGAATCTATCTTTCTTTCATAAGAATGAATGGTATACTTGGGACTCATTTCTTCTAGGTGATGTTCACAAAGGTGAAAGGCTAGGCCTAATGGAGAGGTCACCCATCCCAACATTATAATTCAAATGTTCTTAATCATAGAGTCTCTGCCAAGGTTAATTCCACTTAACTTGCTACCCATTTCCAAAACCTCTAAAAAGGTTGTGTATTATGCACCATGCATTATAGAGCTACTTTATATTATCAATTTGCAAGTAAGAAATATTTTCACAAATCAAATTATGATATTGGTATTAGGATTCAATTGTGTAGACATCTTATCTCCCAAGAGAATGAATTAGATGGATGGAGTTTTTTTTCGATAGGTAAGGTGAAGGTGGTAGGTTTAAAGAGAGTAAGGCCCCTACTATTCTAATGTGCGTTTCTCAATAAGCAATTGGTCCATAGAATTGTAGGGAGGCTTTTTGGACTCTAGAAGGGCGGCCTAGATTTTAGGCCTTCCTTTCAAACATCTAGCTTGAATAATATAATAGGCCTCTTCCCTTCTCACTATCAAACTATATTATTATTTGTGCCTCCTCGGTAATAGTAGTGTTTGGATGGTCTAATAATAGTAGAAATAGCCCTTGAGCCGAGTGAGTAACCTAATATCCTTTAGAGTAGTAAGACCTTAGAGTTTATCCCCTTAAGGTGAGAAACCATCCTCATAGCCAAATATCGTCAATCGTAAGATTAAAAAAAGTCCTAGATATTACTCCTTCTAGAGGTAATGTCAGTTTCATACTTCAATCATTCTAGTATGATCAAAGGTTCCTTCATCCCAGTGACTATATTGGATTGCAGAGATGCCAAGATCTTGTATATGATGGCACTGAACCATTGTATTGAACTAACCCTTCGAATAATAGTGCATTGTTGTGGGATTTTCACACTATTGTGCCACCCCCTCTTTTTGCTTTAGCAAGAATCATTTAGGTGGCTTTAGTTGGTAGCATTTTGAAGTTTTTAGGTCCATGGGCGAGTTTGAGCAATTTTGGGCTGCTAGGAACTAATATTTGTCTAGAGTTTATGTGACGGTTTTGATGTTCAAAAGTAGTTGTTCACACAAACCTATCACTCATGAGAATGAATAGTTTACTTAGCACTCACATCTGGGTGATGCTCATAGAAGCGAAACATTGATGATTCCTGAGAATCCCAATACTATTTCATTAGTATGTAATTATGGAGTTATCCCCAAGGTTAAACCCACTGAGCACACTACTCCATTTGCAAAGCATTTATTCAGTGGTGTGTGTGTGTGTGAACCATTCATTGTAGATCCCTTTTAGCTCATCAATTAGCAAGTAGAATATATTTTCCACAAATCAAAGTGCGCTACTGCCATCAAAACTCAATTGTATAGTTATTGAGTCACTTGTTGATCAATGTTTGACGAACCAATCTCTCATAGGAATGAGTGATACACTTAGCACTCATTACATCTAGCTGACACTAATTGAGGTGAAGAATTGAGCCTTTCCAAGAGGTCACCCATTCTAACACTACACCACAAATGCGCTTGGTTATTGAATTTAAGTCCACTTTGCTTGTTGCCCCATTTTATGGACCAGTAAAAAGTGGCGTGTGCTATGAGTCATTCATTATAGATCCCTTTTAGTTCATCAATTAATAAATAGGAGATATTGTCCACAATAAGCAATTCCTTGATCCATATTTTCAAGTAGTATTTCATATGAACCCTTCTCTCATGAGAATGAATGACACACTTAACACATTACATCTAGCCAATGCTCACAAAGATAAAGCATTGGGTCTTCCTAGGAGGTCATTCATCCTAATACTACAACATAAACATGGTGCACTATAGAGTATCACCCAAGGTTAAGCTCATTTATCTTTTTGCCTCATTCACGAAACTTTGAATGAGTGTCGTACATTGTTAATCATTCAATATACAACCTCTATCTCATCAACCAATAAGTAGTAGTTCACAAGAACCCATCCCTCATGAGTGAATGATACACAATATTCATTGGATTTAGGTGATTCTCATAGAGGTATAACATTATGCCTTCCTAGGAAGTCATCGATTTACTACTCCAACATGGAACTCTCACAAGTCAAGCCCACTTAGCTTGCTATCCCATTTGGATAACCTTCATCAACTATTGTGCATTACAAATAATTCATTATAGATCCCTTTTGATTCATCGATTCACAAGTAGGATATATTTTCCACAAATTCAAATTATGATATTGCCACAATGATTTGACAATTCAATTTTGTGTCAAATTCATTGACATATATTTCATGAATAGTCACAAGAACCCATCTCATGAGAATGCATGGTAAACTTAGTACTCAAAGAGGTGATGCATTGGACCTCCCATGAGGTCACCCATTGAGTACTAATCCATGTAATGCCCCGCTCGGAGATCCTTGGAAACAAGGATTCAAATCAAGCCAAGATATTTTTTTTTTTCTTACAAGTATGAATGCACAAGACAACATCATACAGGGATCACAAAGATCGCAATGGAAGACTTCAACACAATCCCGACAACTAACGAATCTCCGAACGCCACTACCAAACTGACACACACAAACAAAGCCAACAAAGACAACGCACATGATGAGGGCACAAGAAACAACCACTCATCAACAAAACACCAAGCTGAGGTAAAATGCAGAATCCCGAAATTTGGCTAAGCCTGAAATCCTGAAATTTCCTAGAATCCATAACTTATCTCTGAGAGGTCTGAAACCTATCTCAAACGATTTGTCGCATATATTAAAATATATCTTAAGTATAAGGAATTAAATATACATCAACTTATACTTAAACGATGTATTTTAAACCCCAAGAGACTAAAACAGAAACACGAAAACTCGATTTCAAGAGAAATCGACAGAATTCAAAATGCAACAGCATAGGGTTGAAGAACGCCCAAAAGGGTATCCAAAACCACTCTCAAGAAGATTGGATCACGAAGAAAAGTGCCCGCTAATGGCACGCGCAGGTTTTTCACAAAAATCGTGCGACACTTTTTACTAAGGGAGGGCGACACTTCTCCCTTATTGCGTGCGACACTTCTCAAGAAGGTGTGCAATACTGGAAAAGTATCGCGCGACATTTCTCATAAAGCTGTGCGACACTCTTCTAGTGTCGTACGACACTTCTCCAGTAATGCGTGCGACACTTTATAGTATCGTACGACATTCTTTCTATGGGCGTGCGATACTTTATCAGTGTCGCACAATGCTGAACAAATGTCGCCCATAGAAAGTAAAAACACTTCTAGAACTCAAAAAAAGGGAAAAACCAACAAAAGAACCTCCACATCGGGGAGTATCGGATCCACAAAGGCTCGAGGAATGAACACTCGAGTGCAAGAACAACACGGAATGAAGAACATCAAACCATCTAAACTACAGCAACAAAGAACACACTGAATTAAACATCGCAGAGAACAAAAGCAACATCGCAATGTACCGAAATACATCTCAGGAACAAAACAACCAAACTAAGTACGCGGTTCCTCCCAACCGTCAATAACATCATAAGACCATCGTGGGTCCTAGCCATCCCCCGCGCATAACATCCCAAGCCATCGACCAAATCGTCGGTACTGTCGTAATAGGGACGTCACTACTAAAAACATGCAACAATATAAGCATAAGGAAATCTAACATGCTAGTAGTAAAGCATAAGATAATCCTACAGTAGATAACATCACCTATCACATGCTAAACAACAATAAGCAACATATATGCTTAATACAATAATTCACAACATCTAATCATATGCTAAACATCATAATAAGGGAATGCGCCAAATAAAATAACATCATCTAAATATGATATACAAGCATCCCAATGAAAGCATAAACCACAAGAAAGCATACTCCGAAACTCGAAGTACCAAGTGAAGACATCCAGCAACAGTCACACTAGGACAAAAGATCGTCTCTGTACACCGATCCCTAGCAGTGGTGAAGGTAGCTACGCCTTCCAACCACCTGGCACCCGTAGGTCCACACCCACCGTGCTGATGGAGATAATGATCCAACCACAAACACACATAAAGCACAACATCCAAGGCTAACACTCACGCCAGACAGTATGATGGCTAAACCAAGAACCTAAGACAATGCAAGGAGTAAAGGTCCTGGTCAGACACTCAATAGGCTACTATGTAGGGGCTGACATCCTAGAGAGTTGCTTGGCATCAAAAAGCCCAAGCTCGGATTGTGTGTCCTCAAACTTAAACGGGTGCTCACACGTTGTGTCCTCGAACTTAATCGGGTGCTCACACATTTTACTTAAGTTTTATTAACAATCACACATTTTATTTAGTTATCACTTATATAAAGCTTCCTCTGCCAACCCATGACGCCATGATCGTCGAGATGCAAGATAGAAGCCCCCTCCAGATGCTACCCTACCCTACCCATGCTCATTCTACAACAAGTGCCCGTGGGCATGCATACTCCCATCCCAACCCCAATGATCATAACTTCCGGTAAATCCACGAAAGATTGGGCCTCGCACGTCACCCAACAAATGTACGCGCACGTACTCGTGTGTGGCGCACCACCATCACGAAGATCATAACACAAGGACAGGAATGAGAACATAATGCAAAGAAAACACCCCACTGAAAGAAACACGAGAAGGATGGATTCTACACGAATCCCAAAGCCAATAGAATCATACACCATGAAATCACTCAACCGGCCTCAATCCGAGAGTATGGATTCTACATGAATCCCAATGATGCAATAAGACCAACAGTCATGAACTTACTCAATCGGCCTCAATCCGAGAGTATGGATTCTACATGAATCCTAGTGCTCATGAGACAAAAGCAAAGGTCCAAAAGAAACCAAAACAGGTGTAAAATCACTCAACCGAACACAAAATCGAGAGTACGGATGCAACATAAAAGTGCAAAGGTGGTCTAACTGATATCCAAACGGATCATCAAGGTCCACGACCCACATTGTGCCAAGAAAACCCGAGAAAACAGGGCGGCACACAAAACGAGGTAAAAACCCCAAAAATTTGGAAAACTTTGAAATTAAAACCCATTTGGCCTTTGGGTTCAAAAACCCCAAAAATCCAAAAATAAATGAAATTGGACACCGTATGCAAAAACGGCCAGCATAACGGCGTAAAATCCCAAACCCTCATCCCAAAAAATAGGGAAATGTTCATACCCACCTAATCGGGTAGAACTAACATACAGAAACAAAGGGGAACACTAGTTCTCAGCCTCCAAACAAACGGCTACAAAAAATAGAAGCTGAAACGGAGCAGAAACAATAAAACAAGAAAGCCCTACCTCACAGCCAAAAGGGCAAAACGAAAAAATAAACCAGAAAATAAAACGCCCGTAGAAGTGGCTGAAAATTGCGGAAATCCAAGGTTTCCCCGAGCTGGATCCAACGAGCTCAACCTCGCGACAATCCCACGCCCATAGCTCCCACAATGAACAAAACAGTAAATCCTCATGAAGAGGATTTTGGGTTTTACTCCCCAACTTTCCAATTTGAAAGTGAGAAGTGAGGAATTAAATTCCTTTTTGGATATTTATTCACTTTTCAAGTGAATAATCGATTAGGGCAAATAACCAGCCAACCGAGTTAAATCCCGAATCAACCCAAACGAAAACAGGCTATTCCTATAAATAGGAATTCATCTATGGCAAAGCTGCCAAAAATATAAAATAAATCAATTAAAAAGCCCGAAAACTCAAAAACACATAAATCTCCTGAACAGCTTTCGTGACAAAGTGAAACTCTAAATGCACAGACACGCGTACTGGTCTAATCGCATAATGCAAATGAGTTTGGATTTAATAATCACCGAAAGGTTTAAATTAAACATTTAATTAAGGATACGTCGACCATACAAAGGCGGCATTGGTAAAATATGAACGGCTGAATCACTAACTCCATGTGCCACTGCCAGGGATATAAATCCTGCACACTAAACAACACGATCAAGTGCAATTGCATATAATAACATAGCCGAAGCAATAAATGCATTAAATCACCTAATTTAACCATTTATTTAATTATATTAAAATAATCTATTTACATCACTCACGTTCGCAAAAGACATAGCAACGCAGGAATGAAGTAAATAACCATAGAATTAAATCCACCATATAGTGAAATCAGAGGTATGTCCAAATACCAGATAACTAGATAACCAGATATCATCATAAAACACACTGTCATCTCAAAATGGCATCATCATGCAATATGATTAACTGAACAACATAGTAGTCTAATATCTACGATACTGAAATCAAAGAGTAACATTTGACCCTCAGGTCATCTCAAATGTAAACATAACATGAGTAACAAATATCTCTCTAATCAGAAATATAACAAGGTAGATGTTCGCAGCACATAACCAAAGAATCCAACTAGAATAATCCATTTCTAATCATTAATGCATTTAATAAGGCACTTAAAACACATAAACGAACACAGTCATAAACATGACTAACCACTGCTACAGGAACCTAGTCCAGTGTAGCATGGTAATAGTACACAGTGCAATCTCTGCACACATCTCAAGGTAATCACGAAACAACCTCATGATACCACATCGATCCTGGTAACCACTGGCACAAACCTCAGTGAACCAAAAATCACATCAAAATCTCAAAGATCAGTCAAAAGCATAATCAACGCAACTGATAAAGAAACATAAATCCAAACACCTCAACGGTGTAGACCACTCAGGGTCACAATCATGATCCATAACAAAAGATCAGCAAGGGTGCATCCATCAGGACGACTTAAAAAAGTCAAATGGGAGAGGCACTTCAATCCAACTCAAGCAAACTGAACCATGAAGTTCCCTAAAAGGTTGGAACCACTTAGCTTTCCATCCCATTTGAAAAACCTTTAGCAAGTGTTACATATTATGAACCAATCATGACAGAGCCTCATTAGGTTATAAATTTATATATATGATCTGTTTTGCACAAGTAATTGTAGTAATATAGCTATTAGGACTCACTTGTGTAACTTCTGAGTCAAACTTCTGAATCATTCATTATAGAGCCCTTTTAACTAATCAATTGATAAGTAGGATATATTTTCCAAAAATGTCAAATTATGATATTTATATTAGGATGTAACAATGTAATTATTTAGTCAAATTCATTGACCAATATTTGATGAGTTGTCACAAGAACCCATTTCACGAGAATGAATGATACTCTTAGTACTCATAAAGGTGAAAGAGTAGACTTACAAGGAGGCCACCCATCTGAGTACTACTCCAACTCAAGCATGCTTAGCCATGGAGTTTCTTCCAAGGTTAAACCCACTTACCTTTCTACTCCATTTGAAAAGCCTTTAGCAATTTTTTTACATTATGAACTATTTTTTCTAGAGCCTTATTAGCTCATCGATTGAGATGTAGGAGATATTTTCTGTAAGTAGTCAAATTACAACATGGTTAGTAGGATTTACTTGTATAATTTATGAGTCAAACTTATTGTTTCGTATCTCATTAGTAGTCCACAAGAACCTAACTCTTATGGAAAATTAATAGTACACTTAACAATCATTACATCTAGGTGATGCTCACAAAGTTGAAGCATTGGGCCTTCTTGGGAGGTCACCCATCTCAATAATACTCACAACTTGAACACACTTTTCCATCCTATTTTCTAAAAAAACACGTGTGTTGTGCATTATGGACCATTTGTTATAGAGACATTTGAGGTCATCAAGAGGAGATATTCTCTACTAGAAATCAAATTAAGATACTTCCATTAGGATTCAGTTGTGTAAATTTTGAATCAAACTCCAAGAGCCCATCTCTCGTTAGAATTAATGGTATATTAAACACTTATTGTATCTAGGTGATGCTCAAAAATGTGAAGGATTAGATCCCCCAAGAGAATCTTGATTTGAGTACTAGTCCAACACAAATGTGCTTGACCATGGAAGATCTCGAAAAGTCAAACAAATTTAACTTGCTACCCTATTTGAAAAGCTTTAAAAAAGTGTTTACAATACAAACCTTTCATCATAGAAGCTCTTTATCTCAACAAATGATAAGTAGAAGATATTTTCTACATCTAGTCAAATTATGATATTGCTATTAGAATTAACCTTGTAATGATTGAGTTAAACACATTGACCTATATTTTATGAGTAGTAGTTCACATAAAATCGATATTTCTACTCTTAGACCTATTGTATCTTGGTGATTTTAAAATGGCAAAGCATTGAGCCTTCTTACAAATTTTCCTATCCTAGTACTACTCCAACACAAATGTTCTTAACCATGAAGTTTCTCTCAAAGATTATACCCAATTAGATTTCTACAACACTTGCTCAAACTTTAAAAAGTGTTGTACATTATGAACTATTAATTATAGAGGGCCTTTAGTTCATTAATTGATAAGTACAAGATATTTTACATAGTCAGTCAAATTATGATACTTCTATCTAAATTCAATTGTATAATTTTTAAATAAGACTCATTTACCCATATTTCTTATGAATATTAGTTCATAATAATAATCTCTCTTGAGAATGAATGGTTTATTAAGCACTTATTGCATCTAGGTGATGTTTAAAAAGGTGAAGAATTGAGCATTCTTAAGTCACCCATTTTGGTACTATTCTAACATTAGCATGCTTAACCTATTTATCTTACTAACCTATTTGAAATTTTTTTAGCAAGTGATGTGCATCATGAACCATTCACTAAAGAGCCTCTTTTTCTCATCTATAATGAGTAAGATATATTTTCTATAGAAAATCAAATTGCGATATTGCTACCAAGATTCGTCTTTGTGATTTTGAAGTCAAACTCATTGACCCACATTTCATGAGTAGATAGTAGTTAATAATAACCCATCTCTTATTAGAATGAATAGTATTTGTAGCACTTATCTCATATAGGTGATGGCTACAAAGTTTGAAGTATTGTTTTTAATGAAGGTCACCCATCAGAGTAGTTCTCTAACTCACACTTAACCATGGAGTTTTCCCCAAGGTTAAGCATAATCTTATGTAATTGATAACACAACTTCCTATGACTATTTCTCTTCCTTCTTTGCCCAAGGCTCTAAGCTCTACTAGTACATCAATGGGGAAATCTTTAGGTGGTACCTCTTATTTTTTGAAGGTGTCCGAGAAGTTCCATGTGGCTAGGGCTTCTTGCACAAATTACCTAGCCTTGAAGGATGGTGAAACTAGGCCATTTCCTATTTATTATTATATATTTTTTGACCTAGATGAGGAGAATGTTACAAAGATTGACCAATATATATTTTACCTTTCAACCTATGCAATCTCTATCAATTCAAGGGTTATTGGCCTAGTCTTGTGGGAATTTATGCTTGGATCTCTAAGCATTGAGAACCCAAAATTTTAGATTTAGTTTGAAGACTTCTTTATAGATAAATTTGAAAATGTGGTGGCTATAAATATCATTTTGTAAGAGCATTTTTTCACATGGGAGAGTCACTTTCCACTAATGGTTAAATCTCGATACTCAAATTTCAACCCTTTTGAGAGGCCAACACTGGGGCAAATAATGAGAAAGATTTAACATAAATTAGAATAAATTAAACATGGTCTATTCATGCCAATCTAGGGGTGTAAGCTTTTGAAAGGTGTTCGAGCAATATGCTATCAAGGGATGTTGGTTGCGAGATGAGGGATTATGAATTCAACTACAACATGAGAAATTGAACCTATGGAAAACCAGATAAATTCCAGTGATAGGAACATCAATAACAAAAATAAACATCAATTTGTTAAAATAATAAAAACAACAATTTATGAAAGAAATAATAATAACATAAATAGTTATAGAAATACTAAATTCAACTCTAAATTAACTAATCTAAAAATCACTAAATAGACAGAAATATAAACATATAAATTAAAAAATTCAAATTGTTAAATTATATTTAAATAAACACACCAAAATAAAAATACCATCGTGGTTTGCCAAAGAGAGGGCCCTTACTCCCTGACTTGCACGATGAGTAGAGCACAAATGGATTCTACACTATTGCGTCCATGACAAAATGTTGCTATTGTTTATTATAGAATGATACAGTCCATATGTGCGTATAGTAGTCTTTTCTATAGAAAATTGAATATTTCTATAATAATATGTCTCCAAATGATATTACAAAACACACATATATAGTTTGAGTGTACAAAGATATTATAAAGTGGCATGATTCAATTTTGTTGACAACCAAGGAATATGGATGTATATACAACTTATTTTCTGCCCACAAATCATAAATCAATTTGTTGTAATAGTGGACAGAATTAGAAGATAGCATGGTTTCTTTCTACTATTTTTCCTTTCATTATAGCATTGGTAGCAACTGATTTCAAGTTCATTTATGTTTAGTAGCACATAACATTCCTTGATTTCCTCTCCATGCATGAAATCTTTCAATATATATATGTTTGGTCCCCTCCATTTTAAATATTTGCATCACGGGTTTTCTTAGAGTCTCTAGTACAAGACTTCTTTGTTTAGATCATCATACAAATAATACATGTGAATCTTTGGTATTGTATTACACTAGTCTTGGCTTAGTATAGAAAATGGTGAAAATAGAAGATTTTATGTAGTTTCTCACAGACAACTCCATCTCCACTCAATAATGTATCAAATAATTACTTCAAACTCTTTCCCTTATTTGGAAGAGGTAACCAAATGATGATATGAATAAGTTGGAGACCAACATAATACACAAAAATTTCCATTTCAAATGCAACATGAGGTTTCCATATAGTAGGCAACAGGAAGATCTACAACCATAAATCAATATACCACAGTATGAAATATTGGTAAAAACCAATCAATAATAAATTTTATATATTTTAATCCCAAACTATATTAAATAGTACTTATATATAGAGTACTTATATATATAAAATCATATGCAACGTAAAAATGGTAATAATGAGATGAAATTGAATGGAAATGGAATAGCGAAGTAAGTATGAAAGTACACAAAATGGATTAAAATATGGTATAAAATGGGTCATAAATAGCTCTCATCACCTTCTTCTGAATCTTTTGGTAAAATGCCATTCTGGATTAGACTCCTCTACCTTCCATTTCACCTATGGGTGGATTTACTCCTATAGTAAGGAGGTGATGCAAATTATTCTAATATTATTTAGTTCATGTATGCTCATATTTTGGTAGATATTAATTCTTTTAAGGGACTGCACACAACAATTAAACTTATGACAATGAAGGATTTTTAGACCAAACTTTTAGTTTATGAATGAATTCCCTTCAGATATAGAAAGATTTCAAGATGAACCACATGTCAGCTAAGTGTGACCTGGAGAAAGTGGATTCAAATGATCTCTCTTTATGGTGGAAAGGTGCCTCTTCTCAATATTATACTCTAATTAAGAGTTCTTCCCAAGTGGATAAGAAAGATTGTCATGATAATGACACATGGGAATCTAATGTGATTGTGGATTATGATCCTAAATATATTGGGTCAATTTTGGTCTTAGAATTTCTAGCTGCAACTAATGGTGATGTTCTTCAAGATGGCTCTATAATTTTTTCTAATTTGATTTCTCATGGGTCTATGGGTGTTTCTAGTTTTGTTATGGTTGATTCTAGTAGATATGTTCCTTTTACACCTACTTTAGTGGATGATAGAGAACCCACTATTAATTGTATCGACCATGTTTAGGTGACTTCTATTATATCTTAAACCTTATTCTACCCCTATCTCTATTGGAATTGCTTAATGTGACGACCTCTCTCAGGGTGTTGGAAACTTTGTGATGGATTCATTGGCTTGCAAGATGTGACTGCTAAGGTTGAAGATGGCTAGATCCTAGTTAAAGGTAAAAAGTCTAAAATGTCTATGACTTCATTTAATATGAGTATTTTTTATCATGAGAAGGGAGCCAAAGGAAAACCTTAATGTCTCCCTTAGTGCTCTATTATTCTAGGTTGTGAGAGCCTACAATCCAAACTCCTAGGGGTAATTTGAGCTTTGTTTATTTCATTTCTTGACTATTTATTTTTGGTGTCTTGAGTAGTTGGTACTTTTTTGTTCTATCATATCCATGCTATTATTCATAAATTAGTTTTGGGTTGCTAGACAATAAATTCTTTATTTATGGAATTTTTTTTCTTTGTGGGGTTCCCCCCCCCCCCCCCCCCCCCCCCCCTCTTTTCTTGTACATAGCTTGTTTTTAGTGTCTTGAGTAGTTGATATTTTTTTGTTCTATCATATCTATGCTATTCTTCATAAGTTGGTTTTGGGCTACTAGATAATACAAGTTTTATCTGTAAAAATAAATTTTCTTTGTGGGGTTATTTCTCCGCCTCTTTTATTGTATAGAGTTTCAAGGCCCATTCAAAACATATTTTATATTAATCAAAATTATTTCTTTAGGGTGTGTCGAAAACTCTTGGCTTTTTTGGGTCTATTTCTCCAATTTTTGACAGTGTTAGACTTGAGACTATCTTTAATTTTGTTCCCTCCTCAAAACCTAATTTTGATGGTGGAAATAACTATGCTTGTGTCGTGGAATTTGTTCATTCAATGGTGAAAGCATTCCCTATGACCTCTCCAAAATCCTCCCATGTAGTGGTTCGTGGCTCAAAGTTGATTGACAATATGGATTTCTACTAACATCATGCATCATCTAAAGGTTTGAAAGACTTTGATCCTCTCTTTTAGACTTATATTATTGGGTATTTAGTTCTTTGTGACCTTTAGTGACTAGTGACATTCAAATGTACCCTGTTGACATTATGGTCAATTTTTTTTATTAGTGACTCATACTTAGTGAATTGGTTAAACAACTACTAAGCTTATCTTGTAGCTTTTTATGTTAACCAAGTAATCCAAGTTCTACCAAGTTCTACAATTGCTACTAAGTTTCATAATTAGTATTTAGTTCACACCAAGCAGTTACTACTGAGTTCATCAGTGACAATGCAAACCGAGCTTGATAGTACCAATCGAGTTGCATAGTGTCAACTATGGTCTCTAGTGCCTATCGAGCTCACAATGTCAATGATGTGAATCTAGTGTTGACCAAGCCAAGGAGGGTCAACCAAGTAATTTAGTTTATACTGAGCTCACAGTGTTAGTGTTGGTCGAGCCATTGAGAGTTAACCAAGTGATTCAATTTATATGCCAAGTTTTTTAGTATTCATTGAGTCACCAGTACTGACCGAGTTTAGACTACATTGAAGTGATTAGTATGAATTGAGCTTCTATGTCTACTGAGAGCATGACGATGCCAAGTGTTGATAATGGTTGTCGGTATCAGAACCTCACTGAGTTTGTCTTCATAACCTGAGTACCAGTAGTTGGGTCGACTTGTGATTCTTATTGGTAATCTATTGTAGTCGACTTTGATGAATTGTATTTTGGATTGGTACATATGTGATGTATTGTATCATATCCAAACAAACATGTAGTAAGTAATGATGCAAATATAGAGAGCATAAATGCGAAGTGAAAAGGCTACAAGCAATATAAGGAGCAAAAAAGATTTATCTATCACAACAAGGTGATCTTTACATTCCAAAGGAATCTCAACTAGAAAATTGAGTTACAGATTAGAGATTAGCCACTGGTTCATCCTAACAGGCGGAATAGTTAAATCCTTTAACAAGGTAGACTTAATAGTCTTTTGCAAATCTCTTTACCAAGTGCATACTTCATTGTATGTAGTGTAAATCCTTTCAAAAGGTGGACCTAGTAGTCCTTATTAATCCTAACATGGAAGATCATCAGAAGTGATCAATTGTAAGCCTTAACCGACCAACTTTATATTGTAGTACTAAAACTTGTGGGTATCATCCCACCCCAGTTTTATCTTCTATTTGGAAAGTTTCTGGGTCACCATATCTTGTATCAATATGTAATGAATGTTTTATTAATTTCAATCTTTCATACATGCAATTAGATCAGAGTATAAATGAAGGATTATTTGGTGAAGTAAGATTAAGTTTTATTGATTCTTGATTCACCCCTTGCCTCTCAGTAACCTGGCCTATCCTATAATTCCAAGAATTGGTATCAAAGGATTTGTGGTTCAAAAGAAGAAGAAGAAGTTTAACAACTTAAGAAAAGATCAGAGGCAATGGGGTATATAGGCTAGATAAGGCTATTGACAATGAAAAACTAGATTTGGAATTGGCTATTGTGCAAAAAAAGAAAGAAAAGGAGCAAATTTCTCAATCATTGAAAAAAAATTAGGAATTAGAAATCTAAAAAAAGAACAAGAAATTCAGTCAGTAAGATTATGTGAAGTCCTGGAAGAAAAAGACAAAGCCAAAGAAGAGATAGAAGGAAAGAATAATGAAATTCAACATCTATCCCTTCAACATGAAGACTTCATTGATCAACTCACTAATGCAAATGAATAAATCATAAATCCTATATTAGAGAATTAAATATTGCAAAATGATCTAAACAGTAAAAAGAAAACCAATAAGAGGATGATGAAATCTCAAGCAAACATGAATCAGTTGAATGAGCAAAGTCAATACAGACAAAAAGGCAAAGCAAGAATAGGATACATAGAAGAAGGTGAATCATCCAAGCAAGGAGCACAAAAGAATAAAAGGCCTACTTGCAATCACAGTGGTAAGTTAGGTCATACGTCAAACAAATATTGGAGTAATGGTAAAGAAAAATTCAATGGAAAGTGTTACAATTTCAATAAACCTGGTCATAGAGCAAGTGAATGCAAGGGAAAACCTAAGTTTGAAGGTAACTGTTATTGTGATATGGAGCCTAATTAGACTCAGAGGTCTATTTGGTGTGGTTTTCTCCACATATTATTTGTACAGGGATTTTTGGGTAGCACCCCCAAGATGGGGTCAATGGGCACCACCCCTGCAGGGTGCTAGGGCAACACCTTAGATGTGCTTTGCAGTATAGGGTGGGGTCGAGGGGCAATGCCCCCGCGAGGGTTTTTGGGGGTAGAGCCCCTGAAGCCAAAAATTCCCTTATATTGTAAAAGGCATCAACTACTATTTTTCCTATTAGATGGCTTATTCTAGCCCTAATTTTGTAGGCAGAAAAAGCTTGTATAAAAAGGCTTAGGGTTAGGAATTTCATGATGTGATGGTGATATTGTAGCTTCTTGCAGTGGTATTGAGCTATAAGGGATTATAGATTGTAATCAGGTTGTAATCACTGGATAATAATAATATTGGACTTGCTATTGGTGGGCGTAGCCCAAGGATTGTGATCTATTTTTTTCTGGTATTGGTTATATTTGCATGTAACTATTATTTCTGTCTTAGGTTAATCCTAACAAGTGGTATCAGAGCTAGACGGTCATCATTTTTTTTTAGCGATCCTCTGTAAGGTCCCATAGTTGATGGGAGTGATGATAGATGAGGGTAAGCTAAGGGTTGACAAGTTTAATGGACAGAACTTTCAATTATGGAAAATGCAAATGAAGGACTATCTTTATTAGAAAGTTTTATGGAAGCTGTTGGAAGGAAAAACCATGAATCAAGGATCTATGCCAAATAATAACTGAGATCTTTTATATAGAGAGACACTTGGAAGTATTTAATAATGCCTTGCACCATTAGTGGTATTTAATATTACAAAAGTGAAGATGACAGACTAGTTGATGCAAACCTTAGTGAAACTGTATGAAAAGCCCTCTGCTTCAAATAAGGTATTTCTCATGAAGCATTTATTTAATATGAAAATGATAGAAGATGGATTTGTTGCAGATCATTTAAATGAGTTTAATACTATTACTAGTCAGTTATCTTCTGTGGGTATCAATTTTGATGAAGAAATTAGGGCTCTCTTGATTTTGTGTTCTTTCCCTGAAAGCTAGAATGACTTGGTAATGGCTATGAGTAATTTTGTTTCTAAATCTAATATGCTCAAATATGATGATGTGATTGGTGTTATTTTGAGTGAGAAAACTTGTAGGAAAACTTGAGGTGGATCTACATTAGGAAGTGCTTTGAATGCACAAAGTAGAGGAAGAATGACTAAGAGAAGAAATAATTCCAGAAATCATGAGAAATCAAGAGGAAAGTCAAAGGGGAAGAGGTCTCAATCCAGAGGACCAAGAGATTGTTGGTACTATAGGAAATCAGGGCATAAGAAGAAAGATTGCTGGACTTGGAAGAACAATGAAGGATATAAACTAGAAGAGAACACAGAGGCAAATGTGGTAAGTATAAAATTCGAATAGGATGCTTTGCTTCTATCTTTAGAAAGGGTTGATGATTCATGGGTTATAGATTTTGGTGCTTCATTTTATGCTACACCTCATAAAGGCTATTTTATTGATTATGTCCAAGGGGATTTTGGGATTTGTTTATTTGGGGGATAATGAACCCTATTAGATTGTCAGAAAGGGAAAAGTTAAGATTAAGTTGCAGAATGAGAATCATTGGCTACTACATGAAAGACATGTTCCAAGGCTAAGTGAGAATTTAACAACTCAGTGATGAGGGTTGTGTAGTTACTTTTAATGATAAAAATTGGAAGGTTTCAAAGGGTTCCCTTGTAGTAGCAAAAGGTGTGAAAGTAGGCACCTTATATCTTTGTACATGTCATATTGTTCCTTCTACTTTGATTGTTTCAGAGAAAAATGAATGTTCAAGAACAATTGTTGCAGTTGAGTAGGTAGAAGAAATTGCTGCTGTAGATTATGATCCAACGCTATAGCACAACAGACTTGGACACATAAGTGAGTAAGGTATGAAATCACTTCATTCAAAGAAAGTTTTACCAAGTCTAAAATGTGTTAATATAGATTTCTATGAAAGTTGTGTGTATGGAAAATAAAAGAGAGTGAGTTTTGTGAAGACTGGGAAGGAAAATAAAAGTGACAAATTAGAGCTTGTGCATACAGGTGTATGTGGACTAGCTTAGGTATCTTCCCTTTGGGGCTCTCATTATTGTGTTACATTTATTGATGATGCAACTAGAAAAGTATGGGTTTATTTCCTTAGATAGAAATCTAGTGTATTTCAAACTTTTAAGAAATGAAAATGCTTGGTTGAAAATGAGGCTGGAAAGAAAATAAAATATCTCAGATCTTATTATGTTAGTGAGTATTGTACTCATGAATTTGAAGATTATTGCTCCACTAATGGTATTCGTAGACAAAACTGTTCCAAGGACTCCATAGGAAAATGGAGTTGCTGAATGCATGAACATGACTATAATGGAGTGTTCATGAAGCATGAGGTTGCATGCAGGGTTGTCCTTAAACATGTGGGTAGAGGCTGCCAATACTACTGTATATTTGATTAATAGAGGTCCCTCTACTTCTTTGGGCTGTGGTATTCCAGAGGAAGCATGGAATGGTAAGAAGGTGAGTTATTCTTTTCTCAAAACTTTTGATTGTGAAGAATTTATTCATATAGATTCTAAAAATAGAACCAAGTTGGAAGCTAAGTCAAATAAATGTGTATTTGTTGGATATGGCATCAATGAATTTGGTTATAGGCTTTGAAATTTTAAAAATCGTAAAATTGTAAGAGGTAGGGATGTCATATTCAATGAGAAAGTGTTGTACAAAGATCTATTATAGCAACATGAGAAGAAAGAAGATGATTATTTAGTGTTGGATGATACTCCAAAAATTGATGTTCCAACAATTTCTCATGATCTACAATAACCACAACAACAAATACCACACACCTTGGTGAATGTTAGACGGTCAACAAAGATAAGTCGACCTCTAGAAAGATTTTTTCCATTCTTGTATTCCATTTTACTTATTGATGTTGGTGAACCTGAATGTTATGATGAAGCTGTGTAGGTGGATACAAAGATTTAGTGGGAGTCTGCAATGAAAGAATAATTGAAATATTTGCTGAAAAATAAGATATGGGATTTATGCAAGTTTCCTACAGGTAAAAGAGATTTACATAATAAGTGGGTTTATAGGTTGAAAGAAGAGGATGGAGATAAGAAATGGTAAAAGGATTTGCACATAAAAAAGGCATTGATTTTGAAGAGATATTCTCTCCTGTTGTTAAGATGACTTCTATTCACACTATTTTAAGTATTGTGGCTACTGAAGATTTGAATTTGGAGCATCTTGATGTTAACACAACCTTCCTTGATGGTGATTTGGATGAAGAGATATATAAGGCTTAGCCATAAGGATTTGAGGTCAAAGGTAAGGAGAACTTAGTGTGTAGATTGAAGAAAAGTTTATATGGCTTGAAGCAAGCACCTCAAGAATGGTATCTGAAATTTGATAGTTTTATGCATGAGCATGGATATAGTAGATGTCATTCATATCATTATGTTTATTTTAAGAGGTTGGATGATAGTAGCTACATTATTTTATGTTTATATGGTGATGATATGCTTGTAACTGGGTCTAACATGGATCACATTAAGGGGCTGAAACACCAGTTAGCACATGCATTTTCTATGAAGGATTTGGGGGCAGAAAAACAAGTCCTTGGTATGAATATTTGTAGAGATAGGAAGAACAATAAATTGACATTATCCCAGGCTGATTATATTGCAAAGGTGTTGCAACATTTCTCTATGGAGAATGCTAAAGCTATCAGCACACATTTACCTAGTCATTTGAAGTTGACTAAGAAGATGTGTCCCAAGACACAATAAGAGGAGAAAAAGATGTCTAAGGTACCTTATGCTTCAGCTGTAGGAAGCTTGATGTGTGCCATGGTATGTACTTGGCTAGATATTGCACATATAGTGGGAGTTGTTAGTAGGTATATGAGTCATCCAGGAATTGAGCATTGGAATGCAGTTAAATGGATTCTCAAATATTTGAGAGGAACATCCAATAAGTATTTACACTTTGGGGGATCTAGTACTGATTTATAGGGCTATGTTGACTCAAATTTGATAGGGGATATTAATATCAGGTGAAGTACTATAGGTTATGTATTTACTGTTGGTGGGGTAGTTGTGAGTTGGGATTCTTGATTACAAAAGGTTAATGCTTTATCCACTATAAAGGTAGAGTATGTTGCTACTGCAGAGCTAACCAAGGAGATGATATGACTTCAGTTCTTCTTGGAAGAATTGGGTTACCCTCAGAAGGATAATTATTGATTTATAGATAGTCAGAGTTCCATTCATCTTGCAAAGAATTCAGCTCTGCATTCAAAGAAAAAACATATTCAGTTGTGGTACCATTTCATTCGATCAGTTTTGGATGATGGATAGTTAAAGTTGGACAAGATACATATAGATGACAATCTAGTGGATATGTTTACAAGGCAGTGACAAGGGAGAAGATGAATTCTTCTTCAACTTCAGTTGGTCTTCTCGACTAAATAGAATAAAAGAACAACAAAGTCCAGGGTGGTTTGATATATTCCAGTGGGAGCTACAAGTTTAGTAGTGCTATGATTAGTCCCCAAGTGGGAGGTTATTTTTGTAGAGTCTGATCAATCTCCAAGTGGGAGATTTTTGTGATATGGAGCCTAATTAGACTCAAAGGTTTATTTGGCATGGTTTTCTCCCTATATTATTTTTATGGGGGTTCCAAGATGAGGTCAAGGGGCAACACCCCAAGTGCATTCCTTGCTGCAGTATAGGATGGGGTCGAGGGGTAATGCCCTCGCTAGGGTTTTTGCGTGTAGGGACCCTGAAACAAAAAATGCCCTTATATTGTAAAGGGAATCAACTACTATTTTTCCTATTGGATGACTTATTCTAGCCCTAATCTTGTAAGTGGAAAAAGCTTGTATAAAAAGGCTTAGGGTTAGGGATTTCATGATGTAATGGTGATATTTTAGCTTCTTGCAGTGGTATTGAGCTATAAGGGATTATAGATTGTAATAAGGTTGTAATCACTAGAGAATAATAATATTGAAATTGCTATTGGTGGACATAGCCTAGGGATTGGGTGAACCACATTAAATATTGGTGTCTTGTGTTCTCTTTTATGCGATCTACTTTTTTTGGTATTGGTTATATTTGCATGTAACTATTATTTCTATCTGAGGTTAATCCAACAAATGTCACAATTGAAATGAAAAAGGGCACAAATCTTATGAATGCAAAACTAAGATATTAAGCCCAACATAATAGATTGTGAAAGCTATATTTGGATGGGACTACAACACTTGGTGTAGACGCCACTGCTAAGGAGAATTTGGGCACATTGGAGCAAATTATGTGAAGCATCACATGAGGACAAGAGACACCACTCAAAGATGTTTTATTTGTATGGAACTTGAACATCTTGCCAAGAACCATATGAACACTGGAAGGATTGAAGATGAAAAGAAATCCAAAGTTGAAAATATCATAAAGTAGATGAGGCAGTAATGGATTCCAAAATCTTCTGAGAATGCAAGTCTGAGTCTTAAGAAAATGCCACTCAAGAGTTGGGTGACTCAAGCATTTCAACTTGATCTCCCATAGGAATGACTAGAACTGAGACTCTAAAGTAGACATCTTACATCAGTTCTAGCAAACTATAAGGAAAGATCCATATCAGAATTTAAGATGTAAAGGTATCACCAAGTTATTGTAGAAAATTCAAGACCTTACCAAGCTAGGTCGGGTTGCAAGAACCTGCCGAGCAAGGTTGGGATACACTAAAACATTATGTGGACATTGAGCGATAAATGACTCTATCGAGCATTAAGGTTGAACCGAGTAGAAGATAGTCTATCATTGAATGAGTGATCATACCAAGCATTTATTGTGATTGAAAAGTGAAAATATGTTAAAAGGAAGGAAATCAAATTCATTTTTCACCATGAATTTTTGAAGAGCTAATTGCAAGAGTGGTTTCTGTGCTTCCAAGTGATCTGTGTGTTTGTTGTTGAGTATTTTCATATTTTATTAAACCCTACTAATCATGGTGTCTTTTGGTAGCAAAAATAAGAAAGGATCCAAAATTTTGGTTTGTGGAATTGAATGGAATACACCATACTTCAAGTTGAGTCTGGAAATTGCAGAAACACTGGACTCAACTAGAGCTCAATCGTAGATTCCACCCAATGTACTACTTGTTAATGATATTTATTCACATTTTTTCTATTTGATCCAAGAACTTGGAACCCTAGAGATGGATGAATCTTTGAACAAGTTATGTGTTAATGGTGTGTTGAAACTCAAACATTAACATTTGGAGACCAAGGGTTTGACACACATTTTGCATATGCCTTGAGATTTTCAAATTAAATGGATAAGGTTTATTCTCAACCATGTGCACAATGGAAAATTATGTTTGGAGCAGCCTATTCAAATCTCAAAGAAAATGATTCATAGGATAACATGGCTCCTGATGTTGAACAAAATAAAGACTACCAAAACCCTAAGTCAGGTAGATTTGGAAAACAAGATTCTTGCCAAGTGGGATGGAAGAGGAATAAAGATCAGCAATTTGACTGACATGGAGCTAAAATTTGGAATTCATGTGATCTCACATAAGATCTATAGCTCCATTCATCTCAAAAACATGTCATGTGAGGTAGTTGATTTGGCTCTCAAGGTAGTAAAGAACAACCTATCCTTTGACCCTGCTGAGCTAATGTTGAATCAGCTCATCAAGAACATGGAGATCATAAAAACTTCAAAGAACAATCTGTGTAAGTTTGGTTCACTCTTGACTTGTTTATTCTTCTATATGAAATTTTTTTTCCCTCTAAAGGCTTAGTTGTATGGAGAAAAGATGTACCAGTCGTATATCAAATTAATGAATATGCAATAGAGATACAAATGCAAAACTTTTAGCCTTTTTGCTATTTTTTTTCTATCCAACATCCATAGTGTTGTCTATTTGTTGTTGATGGACCAACTCACCTCTTCCAAGTCTTGGTGCACAAGCCATATCCATTGTTAGGATTCTTAATTCATCAAAAATATTGAAATACAAGCACCATAACTATGTTTATTGGTTCTTGTAGTAAAATCTTATTCACTAGTGTAGTGGAGTTGGAGTCTAGAGGGTCAAAAAATTTGAACTTTTGAAGTGGTGATTTTTTTGTTGTGCATGGGTTTGGTGAAGTAGATTCTTCTAACATTGGAGATCTCATATATGGATGGAGAAATGATGCTACACATGGGAATTTTGTTGGTGATAATTTCAAGGGTTTTGGGTCTGGGTGCTTTGGAGGGAAGATCTTTATTGATGATTAGTACCACTTTGGTATGGTCTTGTTGAGGGATCAAAAGATAGAGAATAATGTAGTTCAAAAATCTAAATATGTTGAGCTCTTTGATTCCCACTTGAAAATTAAGAGCTATGCTTCTCTTGTGGCCCACTTTACTAATCCTAATGCTATATATTTTTCTATGTGTATTCTAGATTAGATTGTTGAACATTTGGATAAATTCAAATGGAATTGGCCAAATAGTGACTTTCTACCTTCATTTATGAACAAAATGGAAATCCCAAATAGTGACTTTCTACCTTCATTTATGAATAAAATGGAGATCCAAAGTCTAGACCCAACTGCAACCATGCCTAAATACTTATTTTTCTTTGGCTTTACTTGTGACTATTATTTTATTAGTGTCTTCATTGGAGGACCTTTTATTTTTTACGAATCCTCTTTTGATTTGAAGAGGTGAATGTTAGAAAGTAAAGCCCATATGCAACTAAGAGGGTGAGGGGGTGAACCAATTTTTAACAATTAAACTTAAATCCAACTTCAATCACTAGAAAAATGAAACATAACAAGAGACAAACCATGCAAAATGACACAATATTTGTTGACTAGGGAAACCCTTGATTATAGTGAAAACCTTGGTTAGGATGACACCCATTAGATAGTATACTAATATGAAAGTTCCTTGTGAAATGATGTGACTCTATTAGGAGCCAATTATAGCACATTTAGTAGAAGAGTACCTATTAAAGGATAGATCCTATTAGGAGATGTTGAGCCCTTTTAAGAAGGTTCTAACATTCTTAAAGGATAATATGGAAACAACCAGGTCCACTATTTTAAATTGCTTCAACAATTGTAAAGAGTAATTCTTCAAGATAACAAATTGTACCATCTAAAATTGGAAGCATTGCAATTTAATTAAGGTTTACAACCTAAATAATGTAGATCAACAATCTCTATGCATCTTTCCTTCTTTCTTCCCTTTTTAGTCCTTTCTCTTGGGTGGAATAGGGGTAAAACCTAATAGATCTTCTTTAAAGCTCCTATTTTTATAGATTTAGCTTGAGGTAGGATATATCCTCCCAGGCCCTCCCTTTCCTTCATTTAATCACTTGTAATTTTTTCTCTACATCAAAATGACTATTTCTTGGACTACGTGCTTGAATTATGGGATCTAGGCCCTATTTTGGGATCCTAGAGGTTATAAACCCTAGTTGTTAGAGGTGTGGTGCAACCCTAATTAGGCCCTATTCTGGGTCCTTTGTTCAAGTCCCATGTCTAGATACCTTGTAGTGCCTCCCGTGTTTGTATTATGTACCTTGTTACATTTTGGATTTGAGAGATAGTTTGATACTCATGTTGGATAACATTTGAGATGACTTGATAGTTAGATACTATATTTTGATTACCAGTATCATAGATGTTAGATGTTATGTTGTTCAATTTGATCATATTTTCATGATGATGCTTATTGGTGTGACATGATGCTTTATGACGATATCTGGTTATTTTGTATTCAGACATATACTCTATTTATGGTTATATGATGGACTTATTGGTTTCTAGATACTATGATTTGATGTTACATATATTTAATTCATTCATGCTTTAACATGTTTTATGATGTAGTGAGTGATATAAATAGATTATTTCAATGTAATTAAATGAATGGTTAATAATTTATTTTAATGCATTTATCGCTTCGACTATATTATTATATGCAATTTCTCTTGAACATTTTATTTAGTGTGTAGGATTTATATCCCCGACAATGGCACATGGAGTTAGTGATTCAACTATTCATACCTAGCCAATGTCATCCCTGTATGGTTGATGTATCGTATTTAATTGTTTAATTAAACCCTTCGGTGATTTAATAAGTCAAAACTGATTTTCATTATGTGATTAGACCCATGAGCATGTCTGTGCATTTAGAGGTTTGTATTTGTCACAAAATTTATTAAGGAATAATTTGATTTAATAGTTTATGGGAATTTTACATTTGATGTAATTATTTTAATTCCTAGCAGCTTTGTTGAAGTTGAATTCCATTTAATTAGAATTACCTAATTTTGTTGGGGTTGAGAAAGGGAGGGTTGTTTTAGTGGGATAGTTAATTTCCTTATATTATATTTCACTTTTAAAAGTGAACATATATTCTAAAAGGGATTTATTTCCCTCACTTCTCACTTGTGGAATAGAAATTTGGAGAGCCAATTCCAAAATTCTCTGAGAAGGATTTACTATTTTATTTTCTATAGTAGCTACAACTGTGAAATCATCTCAAGGTTGAGCTCATTGGATCTGGCTTAGGGAGACCTTCGTTTGTTGAAACTTTTTGTAGTGACTATGGAGCAATTATTTTATCATGTGTGTTCCTATTTTAGCCCTTTTGGCTATGAGGCAGGGCTCTCCCATTTTATTTCTTTTGCTTCATTTTGCAGTCTGTTTCTAGTAGTAAATTTTTTGGAGCGAGAGAAATAGTGTTCCCCTTTGTTTCTGTATGCTAACTCTACCCAGTTGGATGGGTATGAGCGTTTGAAGCCTTTAGGCTTGGGGTTTTGTGGTTTTAGGTCATTATGCTAGCCATTTTTGCATACGAACTCTAATGAACCCAAATTTTATTTGATATTTGTGACTTTTGTGCCTAATGGCATAATGGGTTTTAATTTTGTGGTTTTTGGTCATTTTTGGTTTTCACCTTGATTTGTGTGTTACCCAGCTTTCTTGGGTTTTCTTGGCACTGAAGTTGGTCATGGATTTAAATTATCCATAGGGTTATCTATTTGACTTGAGATGTATTTTATTGTATTGAGATTTGTTTTGAATCTATACTCCTAGCTACCTACTTGGTTGAGTGATTTGATAGTTGGTATTTTATTTGTTTCTCATCCAACCCTTGTATTTTATGATCATCATGTAGTTGTTGTGCTCACACACAAGCACATGAGCATGCACTTGTTAGGTTCTTGCAAGACCCAAACTCCCAGTTACTTGTGGTTTAGTTATGTTCATTAGAGTTGTGTTGGGAAACTACATTACCTACAGGCACTCATCATGTGATGAGCATGGGTATGTAGGGTAGACCATTGGAGGGGCTTCTCTTGTAACCTCGAGTCATGTTCCTAACAAGGTTAACATGAAGATGTTTCTAAATAAGTGATAAATAAATGAATAAATGGGTAATAACACTTAGATAATAAAATGTTAAATACTTGTATGGTTTGATCTGAGAGTATGAGTCTATATAGTTTGATATGAGGACACAATATGATGGCCTCCCAAGGAAAGGTTTCCACATGATGTTTAGCTTGGGCTCCATGATGATAAGTGATATAATCTCCACCATAGTCCCTACATAGTGACCCATAGAGTGTCTGACTAAGACCTATTGTATTGCATTGTCTCATGATCTTGGTTTCAGACCTCTGTACTATTTCACATGATTGTTAGCAATGGATGACTATATTATGTGTGTGTTTGAGGTTAGATTACTATCTCCATCAACACAATGGGAATGGGCCTATTCCATGTGATTGGGAGGCATAACTACCTTTACCACTATTGGGGACTGACGTATCAAGTTTTCCTTCCTTCATGTTCAATTTTAGAGCTAGATCCTCACATGGTTCTCCATATCTGTCAGAGTATGTTTCCATGTGGTTTATGTTATTTCACTTCATTGAGATAGTTCTTTATGCACATGTATATTCACTATGATGTTTATTTCCAAATGATTACATTATATATTATGGTTAGATGTTTGAATTATTGATCTCCTTATGCTTTGAAGTGTTTACTCCTCGACTATTATGGATTCGATACTCCCTAGTGTGGAGGTTCTAACTCTTTCCCCCTTCTGATTATTCATCAAGCTATTTTCTTGCAAACTTGGGTGACATAATTTCAGCACTGGATAATACTAGAAAAGTATGGCATGACTATAGAAAGAATTATCATACAATATTGGAAAGTATCGTATGACAGTAGTAAGTGCTATTGTGCGACTCTGGTAAAATATCACATGATAATAGTAAATTATATCATGTGATACTAGAAACTATCGCATGGTAGTTGTAAGAAGTATCACACAATACTGGAAAAGTATTACCTAATAGTATTATATACTATCATATGATACTGAAAAGTATTGCTTGATTTATGTGCAAAAACCTACTCAAGAAAACAATAGGTATTTCTAGACTTGTTGGTTGAGATTCAAAGGGTGATTTGAATACTCTATTGAGTTGTGCCCCTTCCTAGGTCTTAGAGATTATGGGTTTCTTGTTTGTTTAAATTTTAGATTTGTTTGTTGAACGTGTCGGTAAGTAGTGATGCTCGAAAATCATTGGAAGATGGGTTACTTGGTTAAGTATTCCATTGCAATATTTTGATTAGTTACATGTTGATGTTGTTGGAATCCACGCTTGAAAAAAATGTTTTGGATTTTATTTATCCTTGTTCTAAGGATCTCTAGGTGGGGCATTACATAAATTTAGGGTATTACTTCATAGGAAGGTCTTCCTATGAGAGTTAGATAATTTTGAGCTCTCTATAAGCCCTTCAATTTGATCCATTTCATAGAACAATCTAAAATCCTTCATATCTTACATTCATAAGTTCAAGCGCTCCAACACCCAAGTATTCAAGTTTTCAACTCTTCAAGTCTTCAATCATTCCTCTATTGAAGATCAAGGATTCAAGAACTCATAAAATTATCGGAGCTATCTTCAAGATCTCCTTCAATCTAATCCAAATCCTTTATTTCATCTTCTACATCCATTCATCTTCATCTTCTTGATCCAAATCAATCTATGAAGTAAGCACATTGCATTTGATTGGAGATATCCTACCATTGTATGGCACATTTGTACATTTACTTTACATTCATGCTATTTCAATCATTTCAATTCAAGGTTGATTCCTAATTTGGGGTTTGATT
Source organism: Cupressus sempervirens (assembly GCA_028749045.1). NCBI lineage: Eukaryota > Viridiplantae > Streptophyta > Pinopsida > Cupressales > Cupressaceae > Cupressus > Cupressus sempervirens. The sequence goes on along the minus strand of CM053788.1, from coordinate 384,294,857 downwards.
GAAACAAACCCCCATCAATGACAAAAATCCTTTCTTATTAGAGGTTGTATATATTGGATTGACAAATAGGTGCAAAGATGAGTGCCCTTTTTAGATTTCTTCAGAACTACAAAATTAGAATGTAATTCAGACTCATTCTATCAAGGCTTACTAGGTCAATTTGATGCATCAATGGTGTTCAGGTCACCCTTGATCATTTAATTCAAACTTGACAGATCATTGAACAATTTTTGGGTTTTGTCTGTCATATAGTCTCAAGCCCAGATCTGACAATTTTCATCCATTATTGTCATTATATAAAGCATAAAAACTAATTATAAATGTGTATTCTTTACCTTCTCTGTATCTTCAACATATTTACTCATATCCAACTCTATCTTATCATATCTTCTAGGATTTTCAAGGATTTGGTTATCTTTCCCCTTATTCTACCTAGACCTAGTTTGCATTAGTCCTCCTCTGTTGTTTGGTTAGTGATAATCTTTCTAGATCTATTATATTATAAATGGGATTGAAAGGACTTATTTCCTTGACTTCCTCCACTTTGTTATGTAATGTGTGTGGTTATGTGATGAACATAGGTCCCATACCCATACCCTTGATTCACATTTCCATCACTACATTAATTGGTGAACCTATCTGTGTCAACTTTTTCTTTTGTTGTGTTAGATTCTCCTTTGCATTATCTTTTGTGTTCACCTTTTCAATTGGTGAACCTAACTTATGACATTTCCACTTTTTATTTGGTGTTATATTTCTTATTAAAAGTTAGATCTTTGCATTCTCTTGTATAATCTTGTGATCTATCTTGGCATGCTTTATATCTTCTTTACATTACATTGTGTTTTAGTTCATGTCATAATGCTATATTTATTTTGTGTCTTCTTTCCTTTTTCAATGTATGAGCTTTACTACCTTCAGTCCTACTTATAGTATTCTTATTAGGAGAAGTCATAGACTCATCACTCTTTTTGATCCAGATTCCTCTTCTATTAACCTTAGTAACCTTAGTGACCCTATGGTTTCTCATGATCCTAATCCTTCTATGTAACATGACTCTTCCCACTCATATCATGATGAGGATGATGATGAGGCTTTAAGGGTTCCTTCTAAATAAGTTGATAAACTTGTTAATAAGATTGATAAAAATGTACGATTAGTTTCTTCAAGAAAATCACAATACTAAGACTATAATTTCTTTTAATTTTCTTAGGAAAGTGAACTGTAATGATGAACACAATATTAATATTTTGTGTGGTCTTACTCTCCTTGTCCATACTCATGTTAAGCCTTTAACTTAAGCTGTATCTGAACTTGAAATGGCTCCACTTTTTTCTAGTCTAGTTGGACCTACTTTTCCTATTTCTGTACCTATATCTAGCATTTCATTTATGTTTCTTCTTTTGTAACAACTTCTATTCAACCGTCTAATCCTCTAAGTAGTCTTATATTCCTTCTTTTCCTGTGAATGATTTTCCTATTACATTACCCACTTCAAAACCTTCATATAATAGTATTCCTTTCACATATTCTTCTATTGTGGTTCCTAGTGTTCTACCCATAGTTCCTTGTTCTACCCATAGTTCCTTCTATTCCAACTAATTCATAAACTCTTCCTAGTGTATCAAATGAACCTATACCACCTATTTCCTCTAATGATTATACTATTCTTAGTCTTTCCCATACCATTTCTTTACAAAAATAACTTGTTTCCTTTATCCAATCTAAGTTTAATGTGCCTGTAGACACCCTAACATTGGAAAAGACCTAAAACAATAAAAAATTTGATCAAACAACACAAATTAAGAACAAAATTAGACAATGGAGGAAAATAACAGACTTTCAAATCAATGGTAACATCAAGACATTAATCAATCAATCAATCACCCATCAACTAAAAAAGGACCTAAATAACTTTAAAAAGAGGGAAAACAATTCATAAAACCATAAAATGAAATAAAAAAGGAAAAAGGAGAAGAAAAAAGTTGAAAATAAATGAAATATTTAATGAATCAACAAAATCCATTTATCCTCTCAAAAGTGAAAATCCTCATTTTTAAAATTAAAAGAATTGGAAAATCCTCTTTTATCCTCACAAACTAAGTCTGTTGGGCTCTTCCTCTTGGTGCCTTATGAGATATTTATAGTTTCACCATTACCCTCCAGTCAAAAGTAAAATCATGATCCTTACCCCAATCCCCTTTTGAAATCCTATAAATAGGAGGGAAATTCAAGAGCAAAGGGACCCAAGTTTTAGGTATTTGCACTATAGGCACATTTAGGGTTATCATCTCTTTTAGCATTGTTATTATAGAGAATCCATATCATTTTAATATCATTTTAGCATTCATTTAATATAATTTAATATAATTTAGGCTTGCACATGCACATGATTCTAGCATTCTACCATTATTATCTTTACATAATCGACATTTTCATATAGATCTAGCAAAGATTTTGATAGATCTGCATTTATACTGTACTCCCATTCTAGAACTATCACTAAGATGTTGGTCTGAGAGAAATTTTAGCAATTATAGTTAGTGAAACATGAGATGTTCATAGAGTCTTTGTTTAAAAATGATTTCTTGGGTCTAGATTAGCTCATTGTTATTTCAATTTCACTTTTCTGCAAGGTCTCATGAATACATGATTCCACCGCGTACAAATTGTTGCCCACCATGGGATTCATCTTAAAGCCTCTATATTCATTAACCATTCTTTCTAATTCTATTTTTCTTCTAGATCTATATTTTTCTTTGGTTTCTTGTACAGATTTGACTTGTTACAAGTTTTACAATGTTTGGGAAGACCCATAATAGGAGCAGTAATTTTTTGAAGACACTCTTAAGCTCACAAATAATGGATTTGAGACTTTCTGATGCTTTTATACTTCTAAACACTATTTTAATGCTTTCACATTACCTTTTAAAAGTATTTAAAGTCTTCTATAACACATTTGAAGTATTCTGTAACACATCTTCTTTATTTCACAACACATTTTCCAAATTCTGTAGCACATTTGCATGTTTAAATAGCATGTTTGACTCATATTATAGTGCACTTACACATTTCTGTAACACATATACCATTTTCTATAGCACATCTGATCAACATTATAAACCACCATATCTAACTTGCAAATCTAATTGTTGGCTATTTATAGATCTCTTCTAGACTAACAAGAACTCACAAGCCACTAAAATTTGTGATAAGGGAATGCAGACACTAAAAAATGCACCTAGCCTCTGCTAGCATTGACTCAGGTAGGCCTAAACCCTTTTCAATTGTAAGGTCCCTCCTCACATGTACTTATTAAATATGAATTTCTCTGTCAAATCTGTTGTAGGAGATTTGAATGGATATGGGTAATGTTGTAGGATTTTAGATGTCCTAAGGAACATTGAGAACAACAGATATATCCATGCTTTAATACTCAAAGATTAGAGAACGACTATGTTTTCTTGACGGTTTAAACATTAATTTGCACTAACAATAATACAAGGTGTTTCACTTAATGATGATTTTATTGATTTTGTTACCTCAGTGATTTGGATTCTATGCATTTAGATAGTTCAATACTCACTATTGGTGATGTTATGATGTTTAGGTACATGCATGCCTAACAATGATTATTCTTGTATTTAATCTGAATTAATGAATAAGTTAGATGTCATATTGATTATGTAATTTCTGATGATTAAATGTGAGTAGAACTGAATTAAATAGTTAAGTAATTGAAGCATTATGTTCTGAGTTGCCCCAATCCATCATAGCATAGTGATACATTACTGTTATTTTGATACTCACGAATCGAGATGTCGAGACATTATCTAATGCTTGAACATAGTTGATTATTTCATGGTGTGTGATGTTGCTTTTAGATATTTGATATTCATCATTTAAGGTTTTATGTATATGTATGCTGATGAATTAAGTAAAATGTAGGATTAACACATTAAGTAGGATGCAAGAAACCTTGATTGATGTATGTTTCAATTTATGTGAATTTATGATACGTATACATACATATGTACATATGATTTTTGGGACTGCTGATGTGTGCAGATATTATAGCCGAGAAAATCGACGGAGGAACATAACTGATCTTTATGTGCTAATTTTGGAAACCTTGTTGTATGTAATTCAAGTATTGTATTGTGAGATGTATGTATGTATCTTTCTGTGATCATTAAATGCTATGTTCGTAACTGTGTTCTTATGGTGTCGCTTGACACACGTGAATTTTTTTATGTTCCTCAGTTTTCTAATTAGGGTTAGCTGTGTAACCCGTGGACCTAAGTCGGTTTAAGTTAGTGTCTTTTTGCTAATTGGGTTCTTAATCGAGTTTAGCCACCCTTAATTCGGATTGGTGTTTAATCTGCTATGATAGAGTAGTTAGAAGGTCCTATTTTATTTCTAGATTTTGTTTGGCTCTAAACCTTTTTCCTAGGCTTAAAACATGAAATAATTATGCCCAAGGGGTATGGGTATGGGTTGGGGGTCTTTTCCAACCCCTAATCCCCTTTTATTGACTTTTGAGACCACTCAAAAAGTCTCTTTTTGCTTTTGTGCGAAAATTGACTATGGCTACTATGAGTTTCATTACCCCACCTCCACTTAGTGATTAACCATAGTGTGGGTTGAGTTAGGAGTTTCTAGAATTGTTAGTGGGTGGGAGAAGTTATTGATCTTTTTGGGTGGTTGAGTTTGAAGCTTATTTAGAGGCCTTTCTTGGTCTAGTGGAGGGGGTTACCCAATCTCTACATTTAGAGAAAGAGTCTTGAAGATTGAAACAAGGAAAGGGAAACTCTACTCAAACTTGTTCATTGCCATTACCTCTTTGTGAAGGTAGGAAATTCTCATCTCCCTTATTCAGTTTTTATGTTTTGTTTCATGTTCATGCTACCATGTTGTTGTTTCACTGTTTGTATGGTTGTGGGTATGTTGGGAAGATTTGATAACCATGTTACTTTTTTGGTTGTTTTCCTTTCTTGTTTATGTTTGAAATTTTGAGTTTTTCCCTTGCATGGGTGTTTTGGTATTACTCACCCTTGGAGAGGGCAGAAGTAACCAATTTTGGGAAAGGTTTGTTTAGTTGGACTCCAACCTGTGTAGAGTCTCTTCTCAGGATGAGAAGAGGGATAAAGGGTAGGGTGTTATGGGCCCCTACCCGTCAGCACAAACCAGGTATGAGTATGGCATGTTTAAATGGAAGAACGGAAGTTCTTGGTTATTAGCCCCGATTGGGCATCTGAATTGGTGTTGTGCTTGACTTCTCCTGGTTGGAAGAATCCACCTTTCCCTAGTTTTGATTCATTGTGAATCCTATTGTGTAAACCATGTATGATTATGCTTGTTTGATTGTTTCTTGGTTATGCTTGGTTGTCACTCGATCAGATATTTGTTTCCTCCTCGGTTCGTATAAATGTGTTGCAAAATTTGAAATGAATCCCTTGATGAGGGAAATGAAGAAAATTCAATTATATTGTTGAAATTTGGGATTGATATCCTATTGTAAATTGTATTTTAAACTTTGTTGTAAATGGCAATGAAGCCGAGTTTTCTTCTTGGTTCTTTCCCGGCTGAGCCTTTGAATTAGGTTTGCCAATAAAATTGGTGGTTGAGTATAATTGGTTATCATGTGATTAAATCATGATTTAAATTTAGATGGATGTATCTCAAAAATAGGATGGAATTGATGATGTTCAATTTGGTAAAATTTCAAGTTTTCTTTCATGTTGAAAATGAAAATTATGATCATGGATGTAGATTCAGGTTGCATGATTATTTGAATCAAACAATTCTTGCATTATTGATTTAAAATGGATAATTCATATTCTTGTATGTTAAGGTTGTAATTAGGCTTTATGGATTTTCATTTAAAAGAAATTATTGGCAAAGGTCGAATTATTCCAATTAAATCTATTCAAATTTTTTTTTTTTGTGTTTTGCCCATGTAGTTTGGGCATGACATTTTGGTATCAGAGCGTAGTTTCATGACACTGGGGCAATAATGGACCCATGTAAAGTGTGGACGTTTAAAACTACATGAATTAAACCTCCTCTCACATTTTTCGTATTTGATTAGTGTAAATTTGACAAAATGAAAAAAAAAAATTCAATATTCAAACTTACACTTTCAACAACATTGCATTTTTCTTACTTGGAAAATTCAATGTTTAAAATGACGAACTATAGTCCTAATTGGAACCATTTGTAAAACCACTTTAAATCACTCCTCTATTATGGGGAAATAAAAAATACACTCTGTAAACAAATCTACGAGAAATCTCCAGTGTGAAGAAAAGAATGTAGGATTGATACTTTTAGTGTTCTCATTTAGTTACTAAATGTATTTTTTTTAATCCATGAATCTTAATTGCTGAAGTGATTTTCGAATTCCTTAATTAAATGTTGCTTAGCAAACTCCTAGTAGCCTTATGCCTTCTCAATGCTTATAAATTCTTAAAGTATGTCAATGCTACCTAAGAAAGTAAATTTAAAAAAAAAAAAGCAAGAGAAACTTTCTCAAAATACATATTCCCTATACATTTCCTGAGGGAGCACATTTGCTCCCTGGAAAATGTATGGAAAAAAATAAAATTGTCTTCAAAAAGTGGAAGCAGAGAATATTCTCAAAAATATTTTCCTTTGACTACAAAAAATAAATAAATTATAAAAATAGTAATTATAATAATAAAGAAATCTATCTATCAATGACTCAAATATCCTAAGCTAACCACCCTCCTAACTTCCACCGAACCATCCCCTCATTCATAACTAAGCCACCTAGCTAGCTCACCAGCGTCCCACTAACATCCAAATCAAGCAATAAATGGGATAAGCATAATTCTAAGAAATCTCAGCTTGTGATATATGCTTTAACATAGGCATAAGTGGATTGTTTTTGGACCATGTCATGGACCTGACATGTGTCAGGTCCCTTCATCCTCCCTTAAGCGCTTGGAGACTTGGAGGTACTTAATGTATCTTTCTTGGAGCATGCAACACACCTAGTAAAGCGCATTAATCTGCCACATTAATGATATCAGTGAAAAGTATACCAAATGCAAGTTGTCTAGGCGTCACCATCTAAAGGCAAGGAAGAAAGGTACTTAAAAGTCATCAATTGCTGTTATTTATGTCATAATGTCCTTGTCATTTTGGACAGTGACATCACCCATGTGCCTTATGAAGGAAGAAGGGATTCTTAAGTGGGGGAGGTACCTTGGAGAGCGCACATACTCTCCTACTTGCTTCCCACCAACTCCACTCATCCCTAGGTGACCATGTGGCTAGTTAATATGATGGAAATTGAGTGCTTTTTAATAAGTCATGTTTCAAACAAAACAAAATCTTCCCAAATTCAAGTTGACCCCAAAAGCATGCGCTAAAAGAGAAAGAAAGAAGAGAGTAAGTTTAAATTGCATGGGGTTGGAAGGCGACTTATGATGGGGCAGGTTGTTTAAAAGAAAAGTTGAAAACATTCCATTTATTTCCCTTGTCTCCACTTTGTCCTAGCTGCCCCAAATACTCCTTGCTGCATTTTGCAGCCTTGGTCAATGTGCATGGCAGTTTGGGGCCTTGTGCCTACGTGGAAGGTCATGTTTGGGAGTTAGTTGTTGGATGGGTAAGAGTTGAGTAAGGAAAAGAAAAATTTCATGCAGTTTAAAACAAATTTGATTGTATCTTACCTATAGCCCACCAACCAGACCTTAAAGTTTGTACTCCTTTAAAATATCTCCCCCCTTGTGTTCACCCATCTCATTAAAAAGGGAGTCTTTAGCCATTGGCCATCTTGGGCGGTAGGTTTATTTAATTGGCCTTTTAATCCTTTCTCACCACACCCAATCGCATCTCACCTGCAATTTTTATGGGGCAGAGAGACCACGTGGGGGGTCATCATTCTTGAAACGTGTGCTTAAGTGAGGGTAGCATATGTATTTGTAAGGGAAGCGACATTTTCTGATTGGTGGCGACCTTTAATACAATCCCCCATTCCCTTCCTGAATGCATTAAACCCTCACGCGTTGCCACGTGGAGAAGGGTTGTTGGAAGGAGGAAGGAATATAAGAAGCCGCTACCAAGCGCATCTGCCTAGGGCGGCTAGGTTAGGTTGAGGAGGGGTTAGGTAAGTAGGGTAGAGGGTGTAGTTAGTAATGTGAGTTAGAATGTTAAAAGGGTTATTAAATTAGGATTTACTTAGTTGTAAGGTTTTAGTCAAAATAAATTATGTTAATTGTTAATATTAGTAAAGTTAGGTTATGTTTAAAAATTTTAATGTTAATAATAGTGATAGATTTATTTATATGTTTTTTTCTTTTAATAAAGAAATTAATTAGTTATATTTTTGTTGTATTATAGTAACCTTTGTTAATTTGAAGGGTATTAAGAATTGGTAAGATTGTGTTAGTTTAAAATTAGTATAAGATAAGTTGTTAGTAAGTTTAATTTAATGTTAGATGTTAAATTAGTGATATGTTAAAATTTTAAATTAGTTTTGGATTATTATTACAATTAAAGATTGGTTTTAGGTTAAGATATTTTAATTTAGTAATGTTAGTGAGGGTAGTTAAAGTTAGTAAGTTATAAATGCAGATATGTTTTTACTTAATAATGTTAAATATGTTAATTGCCAAGTTAGTGATGTATTAAGATGTTAAGTTATTTGAATTAAGTGTTAGTAAGGATTGCATGGGGTTTTGTGTTAGAGTAAAGAAAGTTAGATTTTTAAATAGTTTTAGCAAGTAAAATTAGTCGTTAATTGTTGATGTTAAAATTTAGTAAAGGATAATTATTGATTGATGTTAGTATTTTAGTATGTTTCAGTTAAAGCATATTAGTGATTAGATTTATAATTAATTCTTAATTATAGTAGTATAACTCAAGGAACTTTAGCTAACCTATGAGTAGTGGAACCCTAATTGTAGGGTAGCGTCGATATACTTAACTACCTAGTAAGTACGTGGGATTAATCAGAGTTTAAGCGACATGGTTGTTAGACCTCCCTCTAATTTCCATTCTAATCCCTGCAATGTATTAGGAAGACCTAAGCTTCCTCAATTTCCTCAGTGACCTTGGTACGACCACATTCTGTTAGTAATGTAAATTTTGTGAGTCATTGGATTTGTTTCCTTATTTGTCTGATTTTAGATTTTGGTATTTTAATGTTTTTCCTTTTTTCCAATAGTATGATGTGAGGTTGTTTAGCCAACCGTATTATTGATTATTCTATTATGCCTCTTGGTTATGTCTTTATTCCTTGAGTAAAATTTTACTTTTGTGGCCACTCTTTATTTAATTACTTCTTTTGTTTCATACTTTTGCGTTGGATGTTTTATCGTTGATGTTGAATTTAAATTTTGAGGCACTTTCTTCTAAATGTTGTTGGCAAAAGTGACATTTGATGGGCCTACCAGAGGGATTCCTGAAAATTAAGTGAATGTGTAACACTAGGGTTTGGGGTTATTAGTAAGAGTACTCATGCCCCACCCTTTCCCAAGACTTTAAGATTAAGAGCAAGGAATTTTTTTTTTTGTTGACTGTTATGAGTGCTAGATTGCACCCGAACATGATAGGGTTAAAGATGAAAAGGTGCAGGTGTAGCGACAGGTTGTTGAGTATCCTATCGAGAAATCAGTATGTCATGGAAACTCTAAAGTAACAACGTTTAACCTTGAATAAAGGGACAAGTTGCTTATTATGAAACCTCGTTTGAGGGAATCTCGTACAACTGTTACTCTATGAGTGGGTACGTGGAATTCGAAATACCTTATTTTGTTATTATTATTAGAGACTTAATAAGTATTTTATAAGAGATTAGAATGTTGTTTATTTATGACCGATATGTTTTAAGGAATAATTGACCCTGGAAAAAAATGTAACCACATCAAAATTTTGGATTGAACTTCTCTTTTAACAATGGTAATCAGAAAAATATGTTATCTCCCTATGTATGTATGTTAATTAGTAATCATTCTTTTAATAAGAGTAAATCTTTGAATAAGTCTAGATTAGGGCTAGCATAGAATGAACATTTTAGTTGTGCGACTTCCAGGAGGAAGTCAAAGACTAGTGGGGGAGGATGTAAGGTCCCTCCTCACATGTACTTATTAAATATGAATTTCTCTGTCAAATCTGTTGTAGGAGATTTGAATGGATATGGGTAATGTTGTAGGATTTTAGATGTCCTAAGGAACATTGAGAACAACAGATATATTCATGCTTTAATACTCAAAGATTAGAGAACGACTATGTTTTCTTGATGGTTTAAACATTAATTTGCACTAACAATAATACAAGGTGTTTCACTTAATGATGATGTTATTGATTTTGTTACCTCAGTGATTTGGATTCTATGCATTTAGATAGTTCAATACTCACTATTGGTGATGTTATGATGTTTAGGTACATGCATGCCTAACAATGATTATTCTTGTATTTAATCTGAATTAATGAATAAGTTAGATGTCATATTGATTATGTAATTTTTGATGATTAAATGTGAGTAGAACTAAATTAAATAGTTAAGTAATTGAAGCATTATGTTCTGAGTTGCCCCAATCCATCGTAGCATAGTGATACATTACTGTTATTTTGATACTCACGAATCGAGATGTCGAGACATTATCTAATGCTTGAACATAGTTGATTATTTCATGGTGTGTGATGTTGCTTTTAGATATTTGATATTCATCATTTAAGGTTTTATGTATATGTATGCTGATGAATTAAGTAAAATGTAGGATTAACACATTAAGTAGGATGCAAGAAACCTTGATTGATGTATGTTTCAATTTATGTGAATTTATGATACGTATACATACATATGTACATATGATTTTTGGGACTGCTGATGTGTGTAATGAGTGTGCAGATATTATAGCCGAGAAAATCAACAGAGGAACATAACTGATCTTTATGTGCTAATTTTGGAAACCTTGTTGTATGTAATTCAAGTATTGTATTGTGAGATGTATGTATGTATCTTTCTGTGATCATTAAATGTTATGTTCGTAACTGTGTTCTTATGGTGTCGCTTGACACACGTGAATTTTTTTATGTTCCTCAGTTTGCTAATTAGGGTTAGCTGTGTAACCCGTGGACCTAAGTCAGTTTAAGTTAATGTCTTTTTGCTAATTGGGTTCTTAATCGAGTTTAGCCACCCTTAATTCGGATTGGTGTTTAATCTGCTATGATAGAGTAGTTAGAAGGTCCTATTTTATTTCTAGATTTTTTTTGGCTCTAAACCTTTTTCCTAGGCTTAAAATATGAAATAATTATGCCCAAGGGGTATGGGTATGGGTTGGGGGTCTTTTCCAACCCCTAAGCCCCTTTTATTGACTTTTGAGGCCACTCAAAAAGTCTCTTTTTGCTTTTGTGCGAAAATTGACTATGGCTACCATGAGTTTCATTACCCCACCTCCACTTAGTGATTAACCATAGTGTGGGTTGAATTAGGAGTTTCTAGAATTGTTAGTGGGTGGGAGAAGTTATTGATCTTTTTGGGTGGTTGAGTTTGAAGCTTATTTAGAGGCCTTTCTTGGTCTAGTGGAGGGGGTTACCCAATCTCTACATTTAGAGAAAGATTCTTGAAGATTGAAGCAAGGAAAGGGAAACTCTACTCAAACTTGTTCATTGCCATTACCTCTTTGTGAAGGTAGAAAATTCTCATCTCCCTTATTCAGTTTTTATGTTTTGTTTCATGTTCATGCTACCATGTTGTTGTTTCATTGTTTGTATGGTTGTGGGTATGTTGGGAAGATTTGATAACCATGTTACTTTTTTGGTTGTTTTCCTTTCTTGTTTATGTTTGAAATTTTGAGTTTTTCCCTTGCATGGGTGTTTTGGTATTACTCACCCTTGGAGAGGGCAGAAGTAACCAATTTTGGGAAAGGTTTGTTTAGTTGGACTCCAACCTGTGTAGAGTCTCTTCTCAGGATGAGAAGAGGGATAAAGGGTAGGGTGTTATGGGCCCCTACCCGTCAGCACAAACCAGGTATGAGTATGGCATGTTTAAATGGAAGAACAAAAGTTCTTGGTTATTAGCCCCGATTGGGCATCTAAATTGGTGTTGTGCTTGACTTCTCCTGGTTGGAAGAATCCACCTTTCCCTAGTTTTGATTCATTGTGAATCCTATTGTGTAAACCATGTATGATTATGCTTGTTTGATTGTTTCTTGGTTATGCTTGGTTGTCACCCGATCAGATATTTGTTTCCTCCTCGGTTCATATAAATGTGTTGCAAAATTTGAAATGAATCCCTTGATGAGGGACATGAAGAAAATTTAATTATATTGTTGAAATTTGGGATTGATATCCTATTGTAAATTGTATTTTAAACTTTGTTGTAAATGGCAACGAAGCCGAGTTTTCTTCCTGGTTCTTTCCCGACTGAACCTTTGAATTAGGTTTGCCAATAAAATTGGTGGTTGAGTATAATTGGTTATCATGTGATTAAATCGTGATTTAAATTTAGATGGATGTATCTCAAAAATAGGATGGAATTGATGATGTTCAATTTGGTAAAATTTCAAGTTTTCTTTCATGTTGAAAATGAAAATTATGATCATGGATGTAGATTCAGGTTGCATGATTATTTGAATCAAACAATTCTTGCATTATTGATTTAAAATGGATAATTCATATTCTTGTATGTTAAGGTTGTAATTAGGCTTTATGGATTTTCATTTAAAAGAAATTATTGGCAAAGGTCAAATTATTCCAATTAAATCTATTCAAAAAAAAAAATTTGTGTTTTACCCATGTAGTTTGGGCATGACATCAATTAAATTGCACCATTTCCAAATTCATAACCTAGTTTAAGTAGAAAGTTTGGTTTCATTGATCTATTCAAAAGTAGGCCGTTAGACCTTTTGTAAGGTGTTGTGTTGTCCACAACGCATGCCCCATTCTTAGCTAGGAATGGGGACCCCCTATTTTTTTCGACTCCCAGACTCATGATTCGAGAGTCAGGAGAAGAATTTTTGTTTGAAAGTTGAGTCCAAAAAACACAAAAAATCAAAAATTGAAAAAAAACACAAAAAAAAAACTAAAAAAACAAAAAAAAATCAAACGCACTGCCAATGGAAGCAAGCGCCCCCCCAAAGGCCGAATGTGCACCTCTAATGGCAGTGTGTGTGTGGCCCTAAAGGCTTCACGCATGCTGCCAAGGGCCTCATGCGCGTGCTTCTAAAGGTAGCACGCCCCCCCCCCCCCCCCCTAAAGGTAGCACGCATGCTGCCAAGGGCCGCGCACGCATGCGTGCCTCTAAAGACAACGCATTGCCAAGGGGAGCGTGCGCGTGCCTAAAGGGCCATGCATCTCAAGTGCATGCACACCACCAAGGTAGAGTGCGCACGCCACAAAAGGGTTGCACCGTGCATGCCACCAATGGCTCGTGTGTGTTCGGGCTGTCGTACTCCCAAGGGCGTTGTGTGCTTGTCAAGCTATTTTTTCACCCTCAATTTTGTCCAAATAGTCATAAAAGGGGTTTAAAATATATCGTTTAAGTATAAGTTGACATATATTTAATTCCTTGATTCCTTATACTTAAGTTATATTTTAATATATGCAACGAATCTTTTGAGATAGGTTTCAGACCTCTCCGAGATAAGATAAAGATTTTAGGAAATTTCAAGGCTTCAGAAATCCAGACTTAGCCAAATTTTAGGGCTTCAAGAATCTAGACTTAGCCAAATTTCAGGGCTTTAGGATTTCAAACTTAGCCAGATTTTAGGATTTACCTCCAGTTTTGTCTGAGTAGCTGGTCTCTTTGCTATGCATTGTTAACTCTACAGACTAATGTTTGCTTCTTTTGTAGGTAAAAATTGCATCCTCAACTTGTCGAGATCATAACTTTTAACTCAAGCCTCAGAATCCAAAACCACTTAGACCATTGGAAAGAAGAACCGAAGATCTAATTTCAGTCCCTAAAATAGTGAGCCTTCAGTTATCTAATTTTAGGGATTGATGAAGGTTTTGACTTAAAATTTTGAGAAAAAGACCTCCAAAAAGGTCATTTATAAATTCCTAGAAAATTTGTGAAAAATATGAAAAAGTTGCGAACATTTGATCGTCTTGGATAATCTAGATCACTTGGTTTCTCACCAGGAAGGATTAGATAGGTCGAGAGAAGACAAAGGTCAAAGATATAGAGGTTGGATGCATAAAGCAAATCAGGTTCCTTATCTTATGCAGCTTTTCAAGACAAGATTCAATGCAGGTGCCTTGAGATTTTTGATTGAAGAAGTAGAGGGAGTGCAAGTCTATCAAAGTAATTGGATATAAAGAGTGTGTAAATCATCATAAAAGAGCATGGAGCATATAAAAAAAGTGATCTAAAACCTCATTTGAGCAAAATCCAGAAATCATTTTCAAAATTGAAAACTTTGATTTTTTTTGCAAATTGAGCTTCGCAGGTCCGCAAGTCCGTAGCTCCGTAGGTACGTAGCTCCATAGCTCCGTAGGTAGCTCCAAAATTTAGAGGTGCACTAACAATTGATTGCTAGTTCCAAAAATAACACTTTTCATGCATTGAAAATGCATTTTGATGGCAAGTTAACTCCGACACACATCAAGTGAAGGGCTAGTGTCTATTTTTGTTGTCTCCATGCACTTCTACTTTGATTGATGGCTTCCTCCTACTTTCTCTCTCATGCTTTCATTTTTTTTGACATGTAAAGGGCTCATCCATCCAATTAATGAATAAAATATGGATGGAGTCCCTCTAAGCACCAGTTAGATGGTCAGTTTGTATATATTTAGTTTGTTTTTATTTTTTAAAAGCATTTTATTGCATCAAGATATCTCTCACTCTCAACATAAATTGAGAAGATGATTTCTTATAAATACCCCATTGTAATATGTGAAAAATGCTACCGTTACTATGCAATAAAATTATGCTTTTGGTGCTAGCATTCAGAGTGTAGTTATTCTTGCCTGAATGTGTCATTGCTTTATGGATTTTATTCATGAGATTGTGATTGAGCCAAAGGTTTATTGTGTTGTTTCTGGTTGTGTGATCTTTTAGTTCTGGTGTTTGCTATAGATATATGAATTTTGTTGACATAACGAGCTTGAGAAGAGATCACCCGATTGTGTCTACATAGCTTTTTGTTTCGCATAAGTGCACTTTTTGTGGCCGTGCAATTTGATGAAGAGTGAAACATCATTCGATTTGTTGAAGATTCTCACTGATGATTGCATCAGTGGATTCTAGGAATCACTGCTCCTATTTTCATTGGTTTCCTACCGATTTCTTCAAAGGTTTAATTCGCAGCGTGTTGTGTTCTATAGCTTATGTCCGTTTAGGAAGTTCAATTTCAAGTAATTTGATTTCATGTTATTTGCTTTCAGTTTCATTATTTTCTTTGCTAACCCCCCTGTTAGAATAGGACCTCATAGTAGTTGCATTGTTAGAGTTGCATTCATTGAAAAAATAGAAAAAACAAAAAATATTGTTCTTTTGGTGTGATATTTTGAGATAGCGAACAGATTTTACTTGATTCCAAGGTAAAAGAGTTTTTGGAACCAGTAAAGGCCTCCTCATGAACATTCACATTTATCTTCTACTGAGCGAATTTTGGTACATCGCAAGACAAACACTGAACCTTGGAGTGAGTCCTTAAAAATATTTGCTTTTCAAGAGAGGAATTACACTATGGATTCCTACCGTTGACCTCGTGCAAAATGAATGCCCAACATAAGGGTCAGTAGCAATCAAGCTAGGAATGAACAAACATAGATATTAAATAAGAACCTCATGTCTTTTGTAGGTAAAGGCTCAAAACTAAACAATCCTATTTTTTGTGTTTGGGAGATCAAAGTAGTAGGGATATGCTCTCACTCTTTTAGAGTGATCAAACTCCCAAACCTGCTTTCAATTTCTACTTTTCCTACTTTTTACTAGGTAGATTATTTAGCTGTAGAAAGGCTACCTCTCAAGATTTTCCTTAGCAGGGCTAATGAGAGGGAATGCCTTCCATCTTGCATTCCCAATTGAATGCAAGTCAATCATGTTAAAAACATATCCTTCCTCTAGTGGTCTCACAAGAGATTGTTCCAAACCTCCTTAGCATTGGTGGGAAGCTCTCCATTACAAGAGCAATAAATTTGAATACTATTGGTCAAACTCTAAACCCTGTAGTCACTAGACATAGACAACTGCTATTAGGAAGCCTTTTCTTTTTACTCTAGGTATGTGCATGGATATTTCATTATCATTTCTACTATTGATGTGCTTGAGTGTGTTTTCTTTACTGCATACTAATGAACTTTAGACTACAACATTTCTAAGCCCATTCAAACACAACTACAACCTATCACTGAACTGGACATAAACGATGTTATATACCCTAAAATAATGCATTCAATGCCTAGAAAAATACATTTAATCACTTCTATAATGTATTTGCATCCTAAAATAACACATTCAATACTTGAAACAATGCATTTGACCATTTCCATAATGTATTTAAAGCCTGCAATAGCACATTTGAGCAATTAAATAACACATCAAAACTTAAAACAATATTTTATTCTATAGAATAGTGCCTGACACACCATAAAAAAATGCATATAAGTATGAAAATATCACATTTGAAGGTTCCTATAGCACATCGAAGAGAAATCTTTAAATAGAGGCTATCTGCACATGCAATATTCATAAATTAACAACAAATTTGGACACCCTTTTTCTTCATCAACATTCTACAAAACTAAGGAATTTTGAAATTGACTGCCATCTTTAAAGCAAGCCATGTTCCAACCTAACATCAAATATTTTATCCAGTAGCCATCGTTATCTCAATTTTGCATAGCAAGCCAAAAATGAATGGAAAAACACATTCGTCCCCTGGTTGACTTCACAAAATTGAGACTTATCATCACCACCATCATCAAACACCTTTTTGAATCATAGCTTGATATTCCAACACATTTTGGTCTAGAAACAATCCTCATACCATCAAACTGCATAAGAATTAAGGGAGTCTCCTCCATGTCTCATACCATTATATAAAATTAGTATAGTTGCGAAACAAAAATAACCTAAAAGACCACCTATATTTGTAAGCACTAGAATAGCAAACTAAACTATCAAATCTATGCAATCCCCAAGTATTGTTGAGCTAGATACACCTATTGACCATCTATCAACCACCATTACCAATGAATCACCCTTGTTCAAACAAAACTCATAGCCCTTCAACAAAATGGGTTCATCTCAAATATGGGACAAAAGGAGTCTTGGAACTAAAATTTAGGGTTTCTAACAAAATCTTAAACTCATTGACATAATGGAAAAAATAATTGAATGCCACTTAGAATGATATCTTCTATCATTAACACAACATGGTGTAAAATTACCACTCGGCTTTGAGATAACCAACCTTAAGCAGGATGAAGAAGAATCACCCTTAGAAATTATCACACAAAAACTCCAAGATTTACAATTGGAAATTGAAAGAATGAAATGAGGGAAGACCCAACCCACTGAATTTAGCCTTAAGAAGGTATGCCACCTCCCATTCGATAAAAGTGTCACCTTAACACGCTTTCCATAGAACATGAAAATACAAAAATATGATAAGTATTTTGGCCCAACTAATCCTCAAGATCATCTCCAACAATTTTATACTTTAAGTATGGAATTCATCCATGACATGACCTACCTGATACAATTGTTTCATAGAAGCTTAGGAGGACAAGCCATGGATTGGTTTTCCAAGCTACTCTCCAACATCAAATCATTTGATCAACTAGATTCAATTTTAATTGCCCAATATTCATACAATATTGAAAAAGAAGTCACTATGATCGATTTGTGCAACATAAAGAAACTACTCAAAGAGTTCTTTAAAGTTTTATTGCAAAGGTGGTGACAGACTTTCACTAAATACCACTGAGACATCTTGAACAAGGAAAAAATAAACATATTCATCAACAACCTCTCAAAACCTATGAGCTTCCAGCTACAACTTTAAGGGCCCAAAGACTTCAAAACTACTTTAGAAAATGTGGCTAAAGTAGAGGAAACCCTGATAAGAAATGACATCATTAAGCTATCAAAAGATGGAAAATGTTTCTCTAATAATTCCTCATAGACACATAACCCATTTGATCAGTCAGCCAATAACCAAAAATCTTTGTGAAGAAGTAACAATAAAAACATAGTAAATGATGGGGTTGTTGAAGCAAATCATGTTAAACCACAACATCACCCCTATCCAAACCAAAAATATTCAATTATCAATAATACCAATGTAAATACTCATCAAAGCCTACCAAAAAAAGACAAAATTCATCTATTCTAATGATAAAATGCCATTCCCCCAAACCAAAGTGTCTCCAGCCAATAGGTGGATTATAACCAAGCCCCCCCACCAAAGGGATACAATCCTATTGACTAACCTAGAGTTTATACTCCCATTGGGGAAACCTACAAAAGATCATTGCAGACGCTCTTAGTAGATGAGCTTATTGTACTACCAAAAGCCAAGACCTATGAACCTCATGTCAAACCTAAGTGGTGGAATGAAACACATTTTTTTGCCTACCACCAAAATAGGGGGTATCCAACCAATGACTGTTATGCCCTTAAAGGGGCCATCCAAAAATTGATCTATAATGAGACTATAGAAGTAAACAATCTTCATAACAATGAAGATCATACAACCTTTAGAAACCCCTTCATGAGCCATGAGAAGGGTGAATCCCCTAGAGCCAACCAGAATACATCTTCCAATGATAAAGTCAATTATGCCCATAATTATGATAACACAAACAATATGATCTCAGGGTTTGATAATGTCATAAATATCATTGTGGTCAAGGATAAACACAAGAAGGAGGCATTAAACACTTTTACCCAAGTTAATCCTCCAAAGTGGTTCTACCAAGGGAAAACACTAGTTTAGACCATGCAAGTACAAGTTCTCCCATATCGAAATACAATTTAGTCAACCAATTGCTATAAAGTCAATTATGCCAATAATTATGATAACACGATCAATATGATCTCATGGTTTTATTGAAAACTTCCATCCACATTTCCATCTTCAAATTGCTATAAAGTCAATTATGCCCAAAATTATGATAACATGATCAATATGATCTCAGGGTTTTATAATGTTGTAAATATCATCATGGTCAAGGATAAACACAACAAGCAACTGTTAAATGCTGTTACCTAAGGTCAAGCCTCCAAAGTGTTTTTGCCATGGGCAACCACTAGTTCAAACCATGCAACTACAAGTTCCACCATACCCAAATACAATTTAGTCAACCAATTATTCAAAACTCCCACCCATATGGTAAGTAACCTTGTCATCCCCCACTATGTATCCTTCTTGGCCCAAGATGACATGTCTTTCATACATCCCCAAAAATATCCATTACACATTGAGGTCTTCGTCCAAAAAAATAGAGTCAAAAGATCTTTGGTTGATGGTGGGGCTAGCCTAAACATTTGTACTTTGAGTTTGGTAAAAGCCCTAGGGTACACAAAGGATGCTATTGATCCCAAAAAGAAGATCATGATTAAAGCTTATGATGATGAGGAGAGATCCTCTAAAGGCATGGTCATTCTACCAATAAGGGTTGGCCCCATAGTAAAAGTATATGTCTATCAAGTCCTAGATTTGAAGTTGACATACACAATCTTGTTAGGTAGGACATGGATACATGATAAGAAAGCCTTCCCTTCCACTTACCACCAATGTCTAAAATTTCCATATATGGGCCAAGAGGTGACCATACCTAGGGACTAAAACTATGCACAATACTAACTCCCTTGTTCCTCACAACATGGAAGAGATCAATATTATGACAAGTGTCGTTAGTCAATCTACATCAGTAGACACCTCAACATCCATAGGTAAGACAACAACTACTTAGCCACATTGAATAAGGGTAAAGCGAAAGTAGGTTTTTCTAGTTCTTCCATTCCTTCATCATTATTATCCAAAGACTCTAAATAGTCACGTTATAAGAAAATGAATTGCTTAATGAAAGAGTTTGATCAAAAGTACAAGTTACAACATAGGGGTGTAGGAAAGTATTCAATTTCATTGTTTTATCCCTTGCTATCTCAAAGATCTCATGGAAGACCATCTTCAACTGCTACTCCTAGACCTTATCATGAACACTTCATCAAAGAAAGTGGTGTATCTTCAAGTTCCATAGAGGAAAAAAGTGAGTGGATAGAAAATATTGACATATCCCTTCACCTCTTTGGAAAAGGTTTTGATCTAATGAAGAAGATGGGTTACATGGGTGACGATTCTTTAGGGAAAGGAAAAGGTATTGTTGAACCCCTAGCATCATAGTTCAGATCCAACAAATTGAAAAAAGGGATAGGATATTTAGAACAAGAAAATGAAAAGTCCATGTCTTATTTTAGATCTCATTCCAAATGTAGCGATTTGTCTTCCTCCACCTTGGTGTGGGTACCAAAAGAAAGGATGTCAACAATAAAAAGAAACCAATACAAAGAATATGAATCTATCCTTCCTTGATTTACACCATGTAAGAGAACTATCCATGGATGCCACTAATAACAAAGATGATGATGATTCCATTAAGTGGTAATTTGAATTGTTATCTAAAGAATCTATTCATGATAAAGAATGTGATTTTGTTCACATTCTATGACCCAACAATTCCATAACACAAGGATCCACTTCTCATCCAGGACTTACTTCACCACAAAGAGTTAATACACATTATAATGGCTTAAAAAATAACACAAAACATAGACTTGAAATCACATCATGTGAGGATGAAAAACCTAATAATAGGTTCTAGTTTTAGATCTTATTTCTAGCCTTCTTTCCAGGATAGGTAGAAGATGAGTATTATGAGCAACTTGAAAGATCTACTTTCTAGACACTTTAGAAGAAGCACACATTATAGATCTAATAGATATAGTGTATGAGTCACCAAATGAGGTCATGTATTTGAACCCCATTGAATCTCATCCATACCATGAGTCACTATCTCTAGTCCATCCTGATCTTATCAGCTGGGACACAACCAAACATCATAACATCCCAAATTTTGACAGTGACCAAGATATTTTTGTATGCTTTAACACAATAAAACCATCTCATAAATAAGGAATAAGAGAAATATATATGGATGGGTATAATATCAATCATCTCAATCACAAGGGAAAGGGGTGAACACATCAAAGAATGAATGACTTGAACCACATTGTGGCTAGTCTTGAGAAAAAGGTTGAAACAAAAAGAAGTGATGCATCCAATGGTGAAAACCCAACTATGGCACCCACAGATGAGATGATTGATACCTTACCTAAACATTCAGAGGAAAGGTCATATATTTTGATTGAGCCCTTACAGAAAGTTAACATTGGAATAGAGAAAGAACTCAGAATAATTTATTTGTCACAGTCCTTAACTCCAGAGGAAAGAAGGGAATTTATTTGCTTCTTCAAAGAAAGGCAAGTAAATTTTTCATAGTCCTACAATGACATGCCAAGATTAGATCCAAATATAATCCTTCATCATCTCAACATTTCTCTAGATGCCAGGCTAGTTAAACAAAAACTTAGGAAAATGCATCCTCATATAGTATTATTGGTCTAAACAAAATTGGATAGAAATTTCTTAGTACCAACTTCATCTGACCATTGGCCTATGCATCATGGATATCAAGCATTGTACCTATTTCAAAGAAAGAAAACAACATATAGATTTGTATTGACTTTTGTGATGTCAACAAAGCTCATCCTAAAGATGACTTCCCCCTCCAAATATTGACACAATTATGGACTTGAAAATGAGACATTCTATGTTCTCACTTATGGATGGTTTTTCAGGTTATAACCAGATAAGAATAGCACCTAAAGACCAAGAGAAGACAACCTTTACTTGTGCATGGGGGACCTTTTTTTGGAAGGTCATTCCTTTTAGTCTTAAGAATGTAGGGGTTACATATCAGAGGGCTATAACTACCATTTTCCATGACATGATGCATTCCTTTATGGAAGACTATGTAGATGACCTTCTTGCCAAATTCCATACATGTCAAGACCATTTGCCAATTTTGGATAAGATATTCACATGCTTGGAAGCCTTCAAAGTTAGGCTAAATCCTAAGAAATGCACCTTTGATGTACAATCTGGAAAGCCCCAGGGTACATTGTCTCTGCCAAAGGAATCAAGGTTGATCTCAAAAATGTGCAAGCTATTATCAACATGCAACATTCTAAGAACATGAGCCAACTATGCTCATTTTAGGGGAAACTTTAGTTAGTTCACCACTTCATATCTTAACTAGTCAAAAAGTGTGTGGCTTTTACCCATCTCCTTCACAAGGATATAGTACTCAAATGGGATAGTTAGTGTCAGATGGCCTTTGAGCTTCTCAAGAACTACCTAATGAATCCACCTATTTTGGTTCTTTTGATGCTGTACAAATCCTTATTTATCTATATATATCTAATAGAAAAATCAATAGGAGCCCTCTTGTCACAAGAAAATGATCAAGGCAAGGAAAGAGCTATCTACTACATTAGTCACACCCTAGTCAATTATGAGTTAAATTACACCTTTGTTGAAAAAGCTTGCTTGGTAGTAGTTTTTTCTTCACAAAAGATACATCACTATCTTTTTTTGCACAAAGTTAAACTCATATCTAAAATTGACCCCCTTAAATATCTTCTCAGCCAAACAACATTAATAGGTAGATTGACCAAATGGGAAATGATCCTGAGTGAGTTTGACATTGAGTACATTGATAGCAAAGCTATAAAAGGACAAGCTATTGTAGATCAATTAGAAGACACAACCATAGAGAGTTCAAACCTTATCCTAGTAGAATTTCTAGACACACATATTCTCCAGACAAAATTAGTCACATGGAAGTTCTACTTTGACGGTAATCATGGTTTTGGTGCCAAAATCTTGTTCAGCACCCCACTAGACATCACCATCCCCAAGTCTTAAAAATGACTCTTGTCATGTACAAAAAATATCGTAGAATATGAAGCATTAGTTTTGGGTCTTAAGCTAGCTTTAGAATGGAAGTTAACAACACTTGAAGTCTATGGAGATTCTCAATTGGTCATCAATCAAGTTACAGACACATCAAACCAAAGATGATAATTTTTTACCTTACAAGCATATGGTTGATACACTTAAGGCATGCTTTGTTCTCATTACTTTTGAACAAATTCCTAGAG